>CM058231.1:24178666-24351281 GCA_030180135.1 Orychophragmus violaceus
GTTAACCTACTGGGTGACGCTGGTAGGTGTTGTTGGGAATGTCCTGAAATCACACTTGTAATCACTCTAGAGATAGTTGTGTTGTCGAGATTAGACATTCGTATGATATTGGGTAATCATAACGCTTTGCTAGAAGCCACTTATGATCTATGAGTTTAGAACTCATTGCTAGTATTATATGATCCTACAGGGTCACACACCTAAGCAAACTGGATATTTAATATGGGGTTGATCATTAGTGTAATGATTTGGTGAATGTATATTTGATATACATTCAATAACGATTCTCTGAGGTTGTGTCGATCGACACAGAAGGTGCATCGATCGACACAGGTCGCGAACCAAAATAGAGATTTTGGTTTATGACTTAATTAACTACGGTTTGATCCTCGGTTAATTAGGTCGTGGTAAAAGTCTATATATATATGATATATGGTCGACTTTTACAACGATTGCACTCAATTTACAGCCACCTCGGTGAAACAGAGAAACCTCTAAGAGATCTGATCTCTACGGCACTAGCATCCCGTCCATTCCATTTTGTGTGCGTGTGGATACCAGTAGAGGCGCAGCACTTGAGGCGCTAATCAATCTCGAATACTTAATCATCTTCCACTGCTAATTCCAGGTATTTTTGAGATCCTAATGATTCAGTATACCTAAACCCTAGATCCTAGGCTATGAAATTTATACTTAGGGTTGCCTAATTGGATTAGGACCGCTAGAAATTCCTTCAGTGGTATCAGAGCCTTAGGGTTTATCCTATTGAATCTAACAGCAAGCTATTCGAATTAGATGAATTTGAATCGATTGTGTTTTGTTAAAAGGAATCGCGTTTTAGGGTTCTTGTTAAGAAACGATTATGTGGTTTCGCATAGTGTCGATCGACACCAATCTGGCATCGATCGACACAGTATGGAAATCCGAATAAAATTTTAGGTTTCGATCATAAAGATCAAAGTTCCTGATGCCCTAACGCATCGATCGACACAAGTGTTGTGTCGGTCGACACGGACCTTGCGATTGGTTTAATCGGTTCAATTGGATTGGATCGGCTATCACGCTTGGTTAAAATTGGCTAAATCGGTTCTATTGGATGAATCGGTTTAATTGGATTGGACCGGTTATCGCAATTAGTTTAAACCGGTTTGACGGGTTAATTGCGGTTTGAGAGAATCGGGTTGATGTCGACCGACACAAGTGTTGTGTCGATCGACACTAACCGGCTATCGAACCGGTTCAATTTGATTGACCGGTTATCGCAATGGTTTTGGTTTGGTAGTGTCGATCGACACACGGAGTTGTGTCGGTCGACATACCACCCGGGATTTTTGTTATTGAACCAGAAATCGCATAAACCGGACCAAAGACTTAACCCATTTCTTAGAATAACTAAAACTCAGTCAAATTAGTAGTTTTAATTTGATTATAATCCTTCTAAGATACATATATGATATGTATATTAAATTACAAGTTTCGTTCCTCAAACTAAATATCAAGTAATCCTTGATGTCTTCCTGATCTTGTCAACTGTCAAGACTCGTTTCATTTTGCGATAGAATTGCAGTGCAAGGTGTCCACAATTACATGAGTAAGGCAGGAGGTAATCGTGTTGATAGGCTTGCAGTGCAAGGCGTCAACAGTTACATGACTTAAGAGATTGGTTTACTTGACTGGGCTATCAAAAGCGTTTTGGGCCCAGAGACATCGGGTGGATTTGACATGAGATGTCAATCCACAACCAAGAGTTATATTGGATATAACTAGAAAAGTTGTTGCTTACCTAGATAGCTGAAATTTGGGCGATGAGCCAAAGCTCACTCAAGTTTTAGTGAAGTATGGGTCTTGGATCATTATATTCATTTGAGGAAACATTGTTTTGAATATAATGCGAGTTTTCTTAATTGTTAAGATTTCTCATTTCTTGAACATCATAACTAAAACTATTTCCTTTCGTACTCCAGCTATGTCTAGCACAAACCATCACAACAATTACTCCCTGAGATCCGTCCTTGAGAAGGACAAGCTAAATGGATCTAACTTTCTGGAATGGTATCGGAACTTGAGAATCGTTCTCAAACAGGAGAAGAAGGACTGTGTCCTTGATAAAGTTCTCCCCAAGAAGTACCGAGCCAATGCCTGGCAGTCAGAGAAGGATGCTTGGGATAAGCATTCTAATGATATGGTCGATGTGTGTTGTCTCATGTTGGCTACCATGAACTCGGACTTGCAGAAGCAATATGAGTACGTGGAGTCGCCAATAGAGATGTTCACTAGCCTGAAAAGTATGTTTCAGGAGCAGGCACGAACTCAGAGATACCAGACGGTTAAGTCTCTAATTGAGTGCAAGCTACCAAAGGACGGACCAGTTAGTCCTCATGTCATTAAGATGATGGGTTATATTGATAACTTGGGGAAACTGGATTGTCCCATTAGCCAAGAGTTGGCTACTGACATCATTCTGCAGTCACTGCCGTCAAGCTATGATCATTTTGTTATGAACTACAACATGAACAACTTGATAAAGACTTTGACCGAGTTGCATGGGATGCTCAAAACTGCTGACCTAACATCAAGAAGGACACCCCAAATGTTCTTATGGTACAAAAGGGTAAAAAGTTTAAGAAACTTGGTAAGAACAAAGGTGATGGCAAGACGAGCTCGATTGTGAATCCAAGCGAGTCTAACCATGCTCCTAAGGTTAAAACTGGTCCTTCTAAAGATGATAAGTGCCATTATTGTAATGGTTATGGGCATTTGAAAAGAAACTGCAATAAATTCTTGGAAGATTATGAGAAGCTGAAGAAGACGTATGAGACTTCTTCTTCAGGTATTCATGTTATAGAAGTAAATGTTACTATCTATGGTCCTACTTCTTGGGTATTGGATACCAGCCGTGGTGCTCATATTTTGTACAAATATGCAGGGCCTAAGCAACAGTAGGACTTTGGAGAAAGGACAAGTGGACCTGTGCGGTGGAAATGAAGCAAGAGTTGTTACATTAGCCGTAGGAATTCATTTGTCTTTACCTTCTGGCATGGTTTAAGAACTTAATAATTGATACTATGTACCTGCTATAAGCAGAAATATTATTTCTATTCCTTGTTTGGATTTTGAAGGGTATCAGTTTTCAATTATGAATAAATGTTGTTCATTTGACTACAATGATATATTTTATGGTAGCGGTCCATTATAGAATGGACTTTATGTTCTAAACCAAAGTGTACCAGTCTATAACATTAGTACTGAGAGATTCAAGTCAAATGACACGAATCAAACTTTTCTCTGGCATTGTCGTTTGGGCCACATAAATAAGAAACGGATTCAGAAGCTCCATAGTGATGGGCTTTTGGGCTCATCTGATTATGAATCATGTGAGAAATGCGAATCTTTTTTATTAGGCAAAATGACTAAGGCCTCTTTAAACAAACAAAGAAAGGGCCAGTAACTTATTGGGCCTTATACATACTGATGTGTGCGGCCCAGTGAGCATAAGTGCCAGAGAAATCTTTCGGTACTTCATTACCTTTACTGATGACTTCAGTAGGTATGGTTATGTCTATTTAATGAGACATAAGTCCGAATCTTTTGAAAAGTTCAAAGAGTTCCAGAATGAAGTACATAATCAACTTGGAAAAAGTATTAAAGCTATACGATAAGATCGTGGAGGTGAATATTTAAGTCAAGAATTCAGTGATCATCTAAGAGATTGTGGAATTGTTTCACAACTCACTCCTCCTGGAACGCCCCAATGGAATGGAGTTTCCGAGAGGAGGAATCAGACTTTATTAGATATGGTTCGATCAATGATGTGTCACTCAGATCTTCCATTATCCTTCTGGGGATATGCTCTAGAAACGTCTGCGTTTACACTAAATAGGTTTCCATCAAAATCAGTTACAAAGACACCACATGAGATGTGGACTGGAAATGTTCCTAATTTGTCTTCATGAAGATTTGGGATTGTGAGGCTTATGTAAAACGTTTAATCTCTGATAAGCTCACACCCAAATCCGATAAGTGCTACTTCGTTGGTTATCCTAAGAAGACCAAGGCATATTACTTTTACAACCGGTCCGAGAACAAAGTGTTTGTTGCTCGGAACTGTGTTTTTCTTGAGAGAGAGTTTCTTTCCAGGAAGAACAGTGGGAGTAAAGTACAACTCGAAGAAATTCAAGAATCATAGGAGACTGTTCAACCTGATGAGGAAAAGCAATAGTTGGATCTATAAAGAGTTGTAGAACCTACACTTGTAGTGCCTGAAGTTCGCAAATCCGAAATGATTCGTCACAAACCCGAGAGATTTGGATCTCTCATGACCAAATGCCATGATCTGTTGATCATTGACAGTGACGAACCAGCGAATTTTGAAGAAGCAATGATGGGCTCTGACTCCGAAAATGGCTGAAAGCCGCTGATTCCGAAATGGGATCCACGTCACATAACCAAGTATGAACTTGGCTTGATTTACCCAGTGGTGTAAAAGCCATTGAGTGTAAATGGATTTTCAAGAAGAAAAGTTGACGTGGATGGTAATATTCAGATATTCAAAGCTAGGTTGGTGGCAAAAAGTTTCAAGCAAATTCATGGTATTGACTATGAAGAAACCTATTCCCAGTCACTATGCTTAAGTTCATTCGGATTCTACTAGCAACTGCCGCTCATTATGATTATGAGATCGGGCAGATGGATGTGAAAACAGTTTTCCTTAATGGAATTCTGGAAGAGGATGTGTACATGACACAACTTGAAGTTTTCCATTGATCCTAATGCTGCTAGGAAGGTATGCAAGCTTCATCGATCCATTTATGGATTGAAGCAAGCATCTCGGAGTTGGAATCTTCGTTTTGATGAAGCGGTCAAAAGGTTTGACTTCATCAGGAACGAAGAGGAATCATGTGTTTACAAGAAGACTAGTGGGAGCACAGTTGCATTTCTTGTACTGTATGTAGATAACATACTCCTTCTCGGAAATGACGTTCTATTGCTTCAGTCTGTTAAGATTTGGCTGGGAGGTTGTATTTAATGAAGCCGCATACATTCTTGGAATAAGAATCTATAGAGATAGATTGGACAAGCTAAATTGGATTGTGTCAAGTTACTTATATTGATAAGGTCTTACACAGGTTCAGTACGCATGATTCTAAGAAGGGCTTCATACCAATGTCTCATGGCATTACTCTTAGCAAGACGCAGTGTCTTTCATGACATGCTGAGCGAGAGCGCATGAGAATCAGACTAATGCTATAGGCATTAGATCTCTTAAGATGTGATCTTGGTTTTAGTGGGAGTTGTTTTTAGTTATGATATGATGTTCATATAGACATAATATGGTTATGTTATTTTAATGAAATTTGTTTCAGTATTATTTAATAATATTATTAAATAATAGTCCCAAAGTAATTTATGACATTTTATAGGTCATCAAGTATGTGACTTGATCATGAAACCCTATAAGTAATAAATGACATAAATTATGTTGGTCCCTAGTCAAGGTTGTTAAAGTGGGATATTAACAACCGTGTGAGACTAGTATGTGAGGTGACTGATGACTAAGTTTCATGGAGTCATTAATAAGAGTATTAAAATCAATCACATAGATATGTGTTAGAGAACACAGGATCGGACATGACCCGCTAATGAGAACTCTACAGGATAGTTATATAAGTGTCATGAGAGTTTTCATTACGACTATAGAGTATAGTCCTTAGACCTGAGTTCATCATGTTTTCTTACATGTGAATTGGTCCACTTTAACTTTGTCAAACGTCAGCCGTAACAGGTGACTATAAAGGCATTGATTGGGCGTATCATGAAGTGTGTGAAGGAATAGGGATGGAACAAGATGGGATTTGTCCGTCCTATATAACAGGAGATAAATATCACAGGGCCCATCGAAGATTTGATACTGAGAAATGTGTGGCCGCACTCAAACGAGGTGATTGTCAGTCGTTTGTCTTGTCAATATAAATCAGAGTTCGATGAACATGATCTTGGCTTAATAAGGATGACACCGATCTTTTCTTATGCCAGATCGAGATATAGAGACGAAGGTATTATGGGAATAGATGATTCCAGTACAAGTGGGAGATTGTTGGGAATGTCCTGAAATCACACTTGTAATCACTCTAGAGATAGTTGTGTTGTCGAGATTAGACATTCGTATGATACTGGGTAATCATAACGCTTTGCTAGAAGCCACTTATGATCTATGAGTTTAGAACTCATTGCTAGTATTATATGATCCTACAGGGTCACACACCTAAGCAAACTGGATATTTAATATGGGGTTGATCATTAGTGTAATGATCTGGTGAATGTATATTTGATAAACATTCAATAACGATTCTCTGAGGTTGTGTCGATCGACACAGAAGGTGCATCGATCGACACAGGTCGCGAATTTGGTTTATGACTTAATTAACTACGGTTTGATCCTCGGTTAATTAGGTCGTGGTAAAAGTATATATATATATGATATATGGTCGACTTTTACAACGATTGCACTCAATTTACAGCCACCTCGGTGAAACAGTGAAACCTCTAGGAGATCTGATCTCTACGGCACTAGCATCTCGTCCGTTCCAGTTTGTGTGCGTGTGGATACCAGTAGAGGCGCAGCACTTGAGGCGCTAATTAATCTCGAATACCTAATCATCTTCCGCTGCTAATTCCAGGTATTTTCGAGATCCTAATGATTCAGTATACCTAAACCCTAGATCCTAGGCTATGGAATTTATACTAAGGGTTGCCTAATTGGATTAGGACCGCTAGAAATTCCTTCAGGTGTGTGGTCCGGAGAATACGGGGTCATGTCCTAGGGCCGGACTGCATGGAAGCTCTGACTATCTAGGGGTAGTCCGAGCCACCGCCTATCGATGGACGGAGAACGGTGTGTTACTTGTAGTACTCCGTGTATATGAGTAAGAGTCGCAGAATTACTGCCGTTGGCCCATCCGGTGACGGGACGAGTATTCTGAGGGAATGACGATATTGCCAGGGCCCGTAGCATGCATATAGTTTATTCATTGTTTTAGTGCTTCAGCTATTTAGGGTTGCTTGCGTAGCTTTCCGACATTGCTTGTGTTTGGGGTTGGGTTGGGAAGACGGAAAGTTACATTATTAGTTGGAGAATCTCAACTCACTGGGTCGATAATAGATCGCTCACCCCTCTCCTTTTCATCTTTTCAGGTAACCCTTAGGAGTAGCGGAACGCGGGACGTTAGGCCAGCCGGTTTAGACTCGACGTCTCTTTCGCAGCGATAATTTCAAGTAATATTTGTAATAAGTTTTAAATAAATATTGTCCATGGACCTATTTGTATTTCCGCACTTTTTATATAAAAGATGTTTTATATTCGTAAAAGCATGTTGTTTATATTAAATCCATTGGTCTAATATAACTACCAAATTTTATTAAAGTTGCAAGGCTTTAGTCAAAATTTGGGAAACGTGTAATTGAATAGTTCGGTTCAGTTTGATAACGAAAGTTGTTAAGTCGAACCAGATTAGTCAAACACGGTAAAAATGTGACGGCTCTGGTCCCGACTAAGGAAAACCGGTGATCATGTTCTTGTCTGATTGTTGGCCATCGGTTGACTAAGGTCAAATGGGAACAGGGGCGTTACAAATAAGACCTCCGCGCGTGCGTGGAGGTGGACACCCAACTAGTTTTACCAATTAAACTCCACCCATCATCACCACATGTGTCCGACTATTCTTTTCATGGACGTTCAAATATTCGGGCCAGATTCGAGTCGGGTCATTACAAGTTTCGGATTTAACTATAGAAATATAAAATTTATTTAGAACCTGTATATTTTCGGGTTGGATTCGAGTCAGGTCCTCTCGAGTCCAGATCGATTTGGGTCTGCTAGTGCCATATCTGCAAAGACCCGAGTTTTTACAGGTATTATTCGGGTTTGGATATTTACAAATGTTTTTGGACATTACCCAAAAAATTTGTAAATACCCAAAAAACTTGTAAAATATTTGAAAACTATAGGTTTTATTAGGTTCTATCGGATGATACAGATCATATCAGATCTTATAAATCTTATCGGATTAGATACTAACAAGTTCTAAAAAGTTTTTAACAAATTCTAACAGATTCTAATAATTATTTAATATATTATTTATAGATTGTATCGAATACCCGAAAGATTCGTAGATAAGATCCGGACCCAAACCTATATCTGCAAATCTTCGATCGGCATATCCAATAAGTTCTAAATGTTGGACTTTTTCGGGTCCGGATAAAAAATGACCAAACCTATCTTTTTCATTCAACTTAATTTTATATATGTTTATATACTTTTTAACGTTTTCAACTTAATTAAACATTATTATTTTTCGACTTTTATGCATATATTAATAATTTAATTGAAAACACACACACACATGACACACCGGTGTATATTACGACCAAATACAAATAGTTATTCAAAATAAGTTTGAAGTAGTAATTCTAGTAATAGGTTTTCTAACACAATTTAAAATTGTATACTACCAAATTAGACAATTTTAAATAAAAACCGTTGAACGATTTTTATTGTGAAACTTAACCAAGTGGATCTTAATTATGCTCTAAATGGCATCAATTAAAATTAAGCAATAAAGTTTACGGTTAGACTGTGACAAAAAAGAAGAAGTTTACGGTTATATTCTGGTTTAGTTGGTTTCTAAAATCTCAGTTTGGACTTGGTTTGGTTTTGGTTCAAATATTAATAACTTAAAGATATAAAAGACCCTTTCAACTAATCTTATATATGTTATTGGGGGTGAATTGGATGCAATATATTTTTTACTCTTTTTTTTTTTAAATCTATATCTTTGTATGTTTTGGTTCAATTTTATATTTTTTAGAAAGATATTATATATTTTCTGAATTAAACAGTGTGATTAGTAAAATAAATATAGGATAGAGAGGAATAGAAAAAAATGGATGGAAGAGAGGGAAAATTGGGAAGTGACAAGATTTTTCTATCAACAATTTTATAATGGGAAATTTTAGTGTTGTATTTTACTTTTTAGTGTGATTGAGCCGGAAAAAAAATCTCTTTCTATTCTTTTTATTGGTAAAAATTTGTTGGCATTTAGCTGAATAAAGTTTATTCTATTTCTCTCTCTCCACAATGAGCAACCAATCACATTCAAATTGTTCTTATTTATATTCTTTTATTTTTCATTTTTGTTTTTTTCTATTTATTATCTTTCCTATTTTTTTTTCATCCATCATTTTTTTGATGGTGGATATGATGAGGATGATGAGATTTCCGAACATATAGACTGTTAAAATAGAGATATAATCGGTCGATGTACCGCAATTAAAAAAATTGGATTTATTATGAATGTTTCGAGTAGCCAGTCTAGATTAGGTGTCCACCTAGTGGGCTATTCGTAGACACTATCACGATCATATCACTTGCTATACACTTTCAATAAATAGCAGGTGACCACACATATTTTCTTTTGGATGGATAGCAGGGCCCGACGTATTGTGTTTCCACGAATTCACGATCATGTGAACTCTTGCCAACTTCTGTCCATCAGAAGCGTATAACATGTGATATGATCGTGGTAGTATCCACGAATAGTCGATATTGTCTACTTGAGTTCTCAAAAATGTGTTTACTAGGTACATTTTCACAATCATGTGAACTCCTGACCACCTTCTTTCCATTCGAAGCGTCTAGCATGTGATAAGATCGTGGTAGTATTTACGAGTAGTCGATATTGTCCACCAGTTTTTAAAACTGTGTTTACTAGGTACGTTATCCCCCAATAGTTGTCTATGTGAACACTTAGTCTCTTATTCTTGTGTTCTCTGTACACGGATTCTTGATAATGTGGACGGTTGGCCACCTGCTATCTATCAGAAGCATTTAACATGTGAAATTCATTGTGTGTCTACAATTTACATTAAATATATTCCACATGTTTAGACTACAAGAAAACACACATTACCCGACAGCCAAAATCGATGGATATCCATCGGAAATGGTCTTTTCCGATGGATTTCAAACCAAAAATATCCCTCGGTTCTATTTCGTGGAAAAAGAAATCCGTCGGTTTTTGTCGGTAATTACCGATGGATTATCGATGGATAATAAACCGACGGATTATCGACGAATCATCGACGGGTAATTAACCGACAGACTTCTGATGACATTCCAAGAGAAGATAACCAACGAATAACTAATGGTTATCTGATGGAAGATTACCGACTATTTCCCGAGGGAATATTACCGACGAGTTACCGATGGCATTCAACCGATGGTTTACCGAGACAAATAAACCGACGGTTTTCCAAAAGAATATTACTGATGGATTACCAACGGTAAAAAACCGAAATTTTTTCGAGGAAATTGAATCGACGGTTTTCCGAGAGAAGTAACCGACGGGTTATCGATGGCATATACCGATGGTTTTCCGACGGAATTATACCGATAGTTTTCCGATGGTTTTTACCGATGGTTCTCCGACGAGAATAAACAGAGAGTTTTCAAACGGATTACCAAGGACTTAGAAAATATATTTAAATAAAATATTTTCCAAATTATATTTAAATAAAATATTTTCCAAAATTATATGATTAGTTTATTAATATTATAATTAAAATTATAATAAAAATGAAATTTATTATAATTTTTTTTTAAATTATTCATAAAACAAAAAATGTTTTAAATTACATTTGACGGGGATGGGCTGCGGATACCGATCCCCATCTCGTCCCCGTCCCCGAAGCCCTCGTTCCCGCCGTCGGTGCCGGACCTGGAGCTACCGCTCCCAGTCCTTCCGGAAGAGTGCCATGCAAGATGTAGTTTATAAGCCGATCATTCATCGCCTTTATCTGCCGCTCGGTTTATGCCTCTTCCTCTGTAATCTGGTCTTCAATCCGCACCTGATTGAGCTTTAACGTTTCGATTTCCTCGTCTTTCTCCCTCAAGGCTTCGGCGAAGGACTGGTTTTTGGACGCGGGAATGTGGTGTCGAGACTCTCTCTGCCAATTTTTCCAAACTAAATACACGGCCTTTTCTCTTCTTTGTTTCCTGCAAAGTTTTTTAATGATACTAGTTAGAAATCAAGTAATGCAAGAATTATATCATATTTTAGTTAACATAAAATCTTACATAGAGAAAGATTTCATTGACCTTTTCGGCGAACTTTGTTGAGCCGATTTCCTCGGATTGGGAAACCACCTCATCCACCCGCCTCTTCGCCGAATCAACAATTCTCCGAGCAATCGGATCCTGGATCTCGTCGCTAGTCTTGTTTTTATAGACACTGATGAGGACATCGGATCCTCCAGACCCGGCCCGAACGAGTGGTACGTACCAGCCTCGACCATGAGGCTGACCGAGCTGTTCCCGACCCCGCGGAGCATACCTGAGGAGGTTCAGAAGGCCAATGCATGTTCTGCCCGAACCAATGACGTGGTATCAAGAATTCATAAGCCAACAACATATTTCAGGAGTGATGATCGTTCCAGAATCCAATTGGAACGATCCCATTTGGAGACGGTCGACAACCGACCTCCCGGAGCCCTATCTGTGTCCTGGAAGATGTCCATAGAAGAGTTGGTTCAAGCCAATCATGCCAGACTTGATATTCATCATAAAGTATGCTATTTGGAAGAGTTTGGTCAGAAGGAATCAGCTTGGGTTTGTGATCAACTAGGAGGATGTCTAGAAGCTGTCCAGTTAGCCCTGTCCGCGGATATATGTTCCTTCAAGAGAGGATTTCGAATGGACCAAGAGGAATCAAGCTGCAAATCAACCTGTTATGGAAACCTGACTCACCAAGAAATCTGCACGAAGTTGAATCACATCAAGACCATTTTCTATGAAGAAGTTATGCCCGTTTTAAGACAGGTGATTTTTAGGGAACGCGATAAAGACCGACTTGCACATTTTGGAGTGCTCAGAACGAACCAGGATGAATCAAGGAGTAAATGAACTTTTTCTGGATTCTTGATTCATCAGGGAATGAATGAGAGTTGGAATCACACAAATACCAGCTCGGACCAAGAAGATATGAAAAATCAAATCCGAAGGTTGCTGGACCTGCCTTATTTGGAAGCTCACGGACTTAGTGGGCTTCAGACTTATGTATGGCGACCAGGAGTACGAGCAACATCTCCTTGGACATTGGTTTATACTCTTTTTCCCTTAAGTGTGGTTTTGTCCCAATTGGGTTTTCCCACTAAGGTTTTTAATGAGGTAAACCAAGGCCCGCTTCAAGAGAAGGAGAATAAGGCCCGTCCAACCTTCTTTCTTGTTTTCTATTTTAGTAGTTTCGACCAGGCCTCTTTATGGCCCATTCTTAAGTCTTGTAACCCTATTACTTTGGATATTAAAGCCACTCTTTGTTTTCAATAAACTCAAGTAAGAATTTAGCAAAGAAAAACCCTAAAGGTTCGATCTCTTCCTCCTTTGCGCGGCTGCCCCTCTGGAGACCAGATATATTTGCTTCTTGCTTGTTTGTTCCGGTTACTCTAAGTATCCTGTCAAGTTCAGTAGCTCAAATCATCACCGTCCACCCACTGACAAGGAAGAGAGCGCCTTCGGCCAGCTTCCTTGTCCTAACGTCCACCCGGTATCGATCGATTCCCCATCGTGTCGATCGATCCCTCTCAACCACTCGACCACCCGCCTCCAATCTTACATCAGCCACCCTCGATGAGTTCAACAAATGTTGGGTCTCGTCCTTCTTGCCGTTTCTGTGCAAAAAAAATTTCTTGATTAGAAAGTATTAGATTATGGAAAATATAAGTAAGGAAACTTACAAACTCAATTTTCCATTGTACGATGCTCTTTGCTTCCGCGTTATGGGTCGCCATCCCGATACAGCCTCTCTCACTTCTTCAGTTTTGGAAGTTCGTCGAAGAGGTCTTTGTTTTGCAGGAAGCGACCAATGACGGACCAGCCACTTCCACATCTCCCCGTTCACTCCCTTCTGGACATCTTCCGCCACCCACTTCTGTTTCCACTCGTTGATGATGTTCGAGTAACGTTCGAGTAATGTTTGTTGGAACTCCTTTTCCACAAGAACAATATACTTCATATTCCAAATATACTCTTTCTACAAAAAATAAATATTTGTTAGTAACTAATAAAATAATAATATGAAATATATAATAAAGTTAAATAACGAAGATAAGTACCGCTATTTGGCAGAACCAATTATGTCTATCGGATAAAGGCATATGCATGTAGGTCAAATATCCGATACTGAGCATGATGTACATCATTGTAATGCCCCCTTCCTATTTTCCACTGACCGACGAGCTGACCGGACAACAATCAAACTAGAACATGACCGACCGAACCCATGCATGCCAAACGAGAAGAGTTTGTCTAATACAAAAGCCAGAGATGGTCTGGTTTGGGTCAAAGGCTCAAACCAAACCATCACTGACTCAGTTTCTCTCGTTTCCACGATACAAAGCTTTTCAACCCGTATCGCTTCGACGAGTTGTGTTCGGTTTAGACTAAACCGTATATCATGGAATATTCTAATTTAAGTGTTATAAATCTTTTAAATCCGTTAATCTATTTTAAGAGTTTCTTGAAAGATAACTTATGGAGCTACAAATCCAAAACTGAAACAAATCTATGAAATCGAGTCGAAACAAACCACAGCCTATTGCAATCCCAAAACTACTCTTAGTGCCCTACGCGTCCCCCAAGCTAAGCTAAACCTGAAAAACACAAAAAATGAGTATAATGAGCAATCTAAGATTACCCAATGAATGTGATCCCAACTAAACATGCTTTTAAACAAGCTAAAACAAGCCAAAATAACAAACATTAACAAGCAGTAAAGTAAAATAACTGATTACATGCTACCAAGATATAATAAGCTCTACAACATACAAGCATTCAAATAACAACACATATCATCAACGAATGAAATCGAGAACACTGCGGCACATGCCCTCGATTAGACTCAATCTACACTAAACATATATCTAATGCAATCTCCACACCAGGGAACCCAATCGCGAACTCGGTAACTTCCATGGGAACACTTAGCTATCCCATGGTAACTAAAACCTCCCACGACTCCTAGATAAAAAAACGAAGTCCTACGACTAGGACACCATTCTCTGTCCATCGATACGCAGTGACTCGGGCTACTCCTAGATAACCAAAGCTTCCATGCAGTCCGGCCCTAGGACGCGACCCCGTACTCTCCGGACCACACACCTATCGGCGTCCCTCAATAGGTTAACATCATAACCAAAATCACCACCCGAAGCCACGTGAACCGATCAGGTAACTACCCGAGGATCCAATCAGGTCAGAAGTACCAGAACGCTATCTCTAGACTTGCAGAATCTAACGTACCCTATAGAGTCCTAATAAAAGTAATGTAAACAAGCAGACTCACTGGGACTCTATCACGCAAGACCAATAAGGTCAATTAGAAACACTATCTCAATCCCCGTAGCCAGTCTATCCTGCAAGTCCTACCACCATTCATCAACCCAACCTGACATATCCGGTCCCACAACGGAATAGGTATCTATATCCAGACTTACCTATTCCAGTACCTGAGTAAGTATCTACCAGAACAGTCTACTTGACCCAACACCGAAGTAGATAAACAATCAAGCAATCAATAGTCTACTCGGCCCAACACCAGAGTAGATAACAATCACACAATCAATCACATCACCAATCAGATAATTATTTAGGTTTAATTATTTAATTATTTCACCGTTATATTGGAGTTAGTAAACTTACTAATTCCCTAGACGGTTTAACCCCATATTATATCTTTTAAATTACTATTTCATAGTTCTATGTTTAATTACCCATAGTCCATCAGATTGAGATTAGTAAACTTACTAATATCCTGATGTCCCAATAATTCATAATTAATTACTTAACCCATTCCGATTATCATATTCTAGGTGTGTTATATATTTTAATCCGTACTATAATTTAACTCTTAATTTCATGTATATAGACTCAATTAGATATGGTTGACCATAAAAAGATTCAATTAGATACGTTCTTATAATATATATATATATATATATATATATATATATATATATGCATATTTTCCCTAGCATGCCATTCTATATGTATGCAACACCCAATCAAGCAATCAATAATACTCAATCAACCAATGAGTGATAACTATATGCAATATATATGTCCTACCCGTTTTTTTAAATTTCCGAGTTACTTAATCAACCTAGAAGTTCTATCATATTTAAGTAATGGGTATGCATTCCTACGATTCTATGGTTCCATAAATATAAGGTCTATATGATCTACTTAAATGCATCACACAATAGTTTATCCAACTCACAGGGATATCGTGGCGACGGATGGATGGATTGACAGAACGATGAGACTGACACGAACCTGACGCTAACCCGAACCTTTCTGAACCGTTGACTTGATTTGACCCAAACTTGATCCTAGCGTTGAAACTGGTACTTCCGACCGTTTCTCCGTCACCATCGCAACTATTATTCACTTCTCTCTCTCTCTCTCTCTCTCTCTCTCTCTCTCTCTCTCTCTCTCTCTCTCTGTCACCTTCTTCTTCTTCTCCTCCTCCTCCTCCTCCTCCTCCTCCTCCTCCTCCTCCTCCTCCTCCTCCTCCTCCTCCTCCTCCTCCTCCTCCTCCTCCTCCTCCTCCTCCTCCTCCTCCTCCTCCTCCTTCTTCTTCTTCTTCTTCTTCTTCTTCTCTTCTTGGTGTGAAGAATAATGGATGGGAAGGCCTCCTTTTATAGTGAAAATGAAGTGATCTCCACCTTCCATTTATCTCACTTATCCTCTCCATCTTCCTCCACGAATTCACAAAAAAAAACAGCCAAAAACATTGCATTTCATTACTTACCTTATACATGTAGCTCACTTCTAGAAGCCTCTTGGATAGTTGCCACCTCAACATGGATTCAATGTATTTAACATTACAAACACTTCATCTATTTTTTTCTAGCAAGATTTTGTGGTCCATGATCATTATTGGGATTTAGTTATGTCCAAAACAACTTCATTTCTTAGCCCAAACCATCTTGATCCAAGCCCAAGCCCCCATGATTTTATTTTGAATTTTTAGCCATTAATTACCCCTTAATGGTTTAAACATTATAACGTAATATAGGGATCAAATCTTGCTAAATACTTTTAACCATAGCTCATACATAATTTAATAGAGTTGTGGTAAAAATTTCAAACTTTTTCGAGCAATTTAAAGGCGTTTCCGTCTTTTTCTCCGGTAGACTGTTCTGGTAGATACTTACTCCGGTAAGAGACAAGGCAACTATGGATATAGATATCTATTCCGGTGCGGGACCGAATATGTCAGGTTGGGTTGATGAATAGTGTTAGGACTTGCGGGATAGACTAGGTACATGGATTGAGATAGTGTTTCTAATTGACCTTGTCGGTCTTGCGTGAAGAGTCATAATGAGTCCGCTTGTTTACATTACTGTTATTAGGATTCTATAGGGTGATCTAGATCCCGCAAGTCTAGGTTTAGAAAGCATTCCGGTAATTCCGCCCAATTGGATTCTCGGGTAGTTGCCTTATCAGATCGTGTGCCTTCGGGTGGTGTTTCTGATAATGGTGTTAACCTACTGAGTGACGCCGGTAGGTGTTTGGTACCGAGAACACGGGGTCATGTCCTACGGCCGGACTGCATGAAAACTTAGTTTATCGTGGGGTAGCCCGAGTCGCTATGTATCGATGGACTGAGAACAGTGTCCTAGGTCGTAAGACTTCGTGTTTACGTCTAGGAGTCGTGGGTAGTTTTAGTTACCATGTCGGTAGCTTAGTGTTCCCGCGAAAGTTACCGAGTTTGCATAGTGGGCCCAATGATGTTAAGTTTGGTGTTTGCGATAGATATATCGAGCCTAATCGAGGGCATTTGCCACAATGAATTTAATTTACGTAAACTTTCCTTTTGATAGAGAATGCTTGTGTGTTGTGTGTTTATCACGTCAAGGTGTCACGTGATAGACTATTTCTTCTTTATGGTTTTCGGGTGGGATTAGTAGATATAGGTTAGATTAGAAGCCGTTAGTGGGAGCCGACTCGCTGGGTGATCTTAGATTACTTATTAAACTCTTTTTGTGTTTCTCAAGTTTAGTAGCGACGGACGTGGGAGGTCCTTGGTGTAGTTTCAGGATTGCGTGCGGGCCGGAGATTTTTGATTTGATGTTTTGGGTGTTGTATTTAAATTCGGCTTATTTGACGCCTGTTTATTATTTAATTGTTCGTAATTAGAATTAAATAGGCAAATTGTTTGTGAAACCCTAAATTACTTAGAAATGAGATTGCTTCCCTAATATATTAGTTTATTCTGAACCGACATAACTCGTGGAAGCAATACATGTTGAAAAGATTTGTATTGTGTAAGCGAGGTACACATGGTCAAGGACGGTTGTGTGCGAGCCTCTGTCTCAAAATGGACTTTCTCTGGCTTCGTTTTGTGATGAATTTTTCTCGTTTGAATTGCTAGGGTTCGATCGGCCATGTTCTTGTTTGATTGTTGACCGGTCGGCGGATAACGGGAAAGGGAGGTTACAAATAGGTGGTATTATAGCATGGTTCATCATGTGTTTCAAAACGTTTCATTTATAAGTGTTTTCCATTTTTTATCGAGTCAAATGTGTCGCCCAAGCATCCGGTAGGAAACCGAGCCATGTCTGTCAAACTCGGGAGGGGGGGGGAACTGGAATTAGGAATTTTATATTGCTTGTACTGACATTTTGATGTTTTTGGTTGCAGACATTCAGCAGCGTACCCCACGGAGGATTGGAGCGTGCGGTGCGTATGTTGTGTGGGTCCGTTTTGATATCATGGGCAGCGACATGTAAGCTGGATCCGGTCGCGCCCATCCGGGGCGACATGCACGCCGTTCATTGCGGTGTTCACGTACCTTAGACCGTCCCTCAGTTCCACCTCGCGCATTAGTTGGCGCCTCAGCAGCAGCAGCAACTGCCATTGAACCTCTCCCGGTACCTTTGACTGCCTCACTCCGGGACGATGCAGACTCCGCCGACCCCTACGTCAGATTCTCGGTCTGGTTCGATCTAGCAGACGTCGAGCTGCCACCAATTCTCGAGATGCCTGACATTCCCGAGCCTTATAGTCTGGGTGATTTCATACTCAGTTCGCTACCTGCGGACTTTGACCTGTCAATGTAACCTATCGATCCCGTCCAACATGAGGAGTTTGAGGCTCGCGTCGCCGAGAAGACTGCTATGCTCGCCGATGCGTTGGAGCAGCATATCGGCGCTCATCACCCGCCACCTCCTCAGCCCCAACCGTCTCTAACAACTGAGTCATCTGAGTCCCCGCCGCCGTAGCCATCCCACTTCGTGCAGTGCAACGCTTGTGGAGCACGAGGCTTCCATTTCCCTGGTGTCCCCGCCCAGCCGACCCTCGCTTTCGAGAGCCGTACCAGCCAGTACCACCACCTGACGTATGCCAACCATGCAGGCCACCTGGAGCCAATGGCTACTCCTATGAGCCATATTGTCGTTTTTGTTGGGCATTTTGGTCTTGATGGAGGCACTAGGTCAGGGTTAGAGTAGGCCAGGTAAGTGAGGGCTCTAACTCATTTTTGTCTGTACCTAGATTGGCTTATTATCGTCACTGACAAATTTCGGTTATGTAGCGGCCCGCATTTTGTTTTGGGTATGATGGGGCGTTCACATTGTAGCATATCTTGGCGTAAACTATATACTGAAAATTGATGTATGGCGAAGGACGTTTTATATATATAGTGGATTCCGGATATTTTGATTTATCGTTTTGAGTAACATAGTAATTTTATTGCATGCATGTGATGTTTTGTGAATGCAATCAAATTATGATGTGAAAAGAAATGATGGCCGGAACAAGCGATCACTATCCATGACCCATGAGGCGACCACATCGATATACCGTGACTGATCTATTGCTTGATTGTTTGTTGTGTGTGGTGCTTTGTTTGAGTTTAATTGTTCTTGTATGTTTATATAGATGCATTGCATGGCTGCTAGGTTGCTAGTTATCATTATGAATTGTCGTATTTGTTTGATCGCTAGGGTGCTAGCTTGTGTGATGCATTGCCTTATGTGATGGTTAGAGCTATAAGCGATGCAATCATTTGACCGCTAGGTTGGTAGCCTTGCATTTGCATGAACGTTAGGTTGCCAGAAATGCATTGTTTAATTATCGGCAGCGTTTGCATTTGCTCGATCGCTAGGTTGATAGATGGTCATTAAGCATTGTTGAGTTAATAGATTTTCTGTTCTCGATCATTGCATTTCTCTTGTGTTAGGATTGTTATTGGGAATTGTGAGCTTGTTGCATTATTAGATTCGCTAGGTTGCTGGTAGTTCTAAGATAGGGTTAGCGAATCGTAGAGATTAATTGGTTTAAGTAATAGAGGCTGTCGCAGGTTGTTAGACCTAGAAGGTGTTGTAGGCGGAAAGTTAGGTTATCAGATAGAATTGTGGTATAGATGATAGTGAACAAACCTTCTAGATAGAGCTAAGCCCGGAATTGATAATCGGTTTTAATAGGACGCTTATTCACTAGAAAGCTGAACTATAGAATATTGTTAGTTAGTCATGTGTAACCCTTGGGTACATGACTAGGTAACCATATCTCTATAAGGAAGTGATATCGAGAATAGTTTAGAAAGAATCTAACCACTCCAGTGTAGTGTTCTTGACCTATAGTGCAGGACGTGATTGACGATGTGGCGTGAATGCGAGACTGAACCTGAATCCGAGAGAAAAGTCAAGTGCAAGAAAGCCGCGAAGCAGTTAACCCGAGCCGTGTTCGAGTCTGTGTGGGGGGTATCGACAGCAGTGGATGTAAGCAGACGTCAAGCCGATGAGTTAGAAAAGATATTTGGAAGGTATCATTATCAGTATTGGAGCAGCGCGAGGTGTATGCGAGTATGGCGAGTTAGTATCCTGCAGTTTGGAAGTCGAAGCAAAGTGGAGAAGCCAGAAGTGCGAAGCAGAGTAAAGTCAGCAAGCACGGATGGAATCAGAGTTCCATAGTGGAGAAAATCAGTCAAGGTCAGTGGTTAAGCGAGCGAAGTAAAGATCAGTAAGGAAGTTTTGTGCAAGTTCGAGTCTCAGTATCAATAAGCATCAAGTCTCACTCTCTTCTCTCACTCTTTCAAATCATCAAAAATCCCATCAAACAACAGCCTCTGATCTCTATCATCACCCTCTCATGATGGGACCGGGTAAGTTTGTAGTTACCTATTCGGTATAGCACCAAGTAAGGGTTGGCGATGATGGTGTTGGAATAGGGCTTGCAAAATAGATCGAAGTTGTGTTTATCTTTCCGTTGACCTTGACGGTCTTGTGTTCTGTGTTAGAGCCCCAATGAGTATGCATGTTTATTGTATTGCACTAGGACTCTGGGGCACGTTAGATCCCGCAAGTCTAGGTTTAGAAAGCATTCCAGTATTTCCGACCTGATTGGATCCTCGAGTAGTTGCCTAACCGGATTGTGTGCATTCATGTGGTGATTCTGATTATGGTGTTAACCTACTGAGTGACACCGGTATGTGTGTGGTCTGGAAAATACGGGGTCATGTCCTAGGGCCAGAGTGCATGGAAACTTAGGTTACCGTGGGGTAGTCTGAGTCGCTATGTATCGATGGACTGAGAACAGTGTCCTAGATTGTAGGAAATTGTGTTTACATATAGAAGTCATGGGTAGTTTTAATTACCATGTAAGTAGCTAAGTGTTCCCGCGGAAGTTACCGAGTTCGCATAGTGGGCCCAGTGATGTTAAGTTTGGTGTACCCGATAGATAGATCGAGTCTAATCGAGGGCATGTGAGCAGTAACTTCAATTTCCGTAATATTTCCTTTTGATAGAGAATGCTTGTATGTTGTGGGTTTATCACGTCACGGTGGCACGTGATAGACTATTTCTTCTTTATGATTGTTATTTTGTATTTTGGGTGGGATTAATAGATGTAGGTTAGATTAGAAGCCGTTAGTAGGAGCCGACTCGCTAGGTGATCTTAGATCGCTCATTAGACTCTTTTTGTGTTTTTCAGGTTTAGCAGCGACGGACGTGGGAGGTCCTCGGTGTAGTTTTGGGATTGCTTGTGGGCTGGATATTTTTGATTCGATGTTTTGGGTGTTGTATTTCAGTTCGGATTATTTGGCGCCTGTTTATTCTCTGATTGTTTGTAATTACAATTAAATAGGCAAATTGTTTGTAAAACCGTAAATTATTTAGAATCGAAACCGCTTCCCCGATATATTGGTTTAGTTCGAACCGACACAACTCATCTATTTTCTGGCAAGACTCACTGGGACTCTATCACGCAAGACCGATAAGGTCAATTAGAAACACTATCTCAATCCCTGTAGCCAGTCTATCCTGCAAGTCCTACCACCATTCATCAACCCAACCTGACATATCCAGTCCCGCAACGGAATAGGTATCTATATCCAGATTTACTTTTTCCAGTACCGGAGTAAGTATCTACTAGAACAGTCTACTTGACCCAACACCGAAGTTGATAAACAATCAAGCAATCAATAGTCTACTCGGTTCAACACCAGAGTAGATAACAATCACACAATCAATCACATCACCAATCAGATAATTATTTAGGTTTAATTATTTAAGTATTTCACCATTATATTGGAGTTAGTAAACCTACTAACTCCCTAGATGCTTTAACCCCATATTATATCTTTTAAATTACTATTTCAATAGTTCTATGTTTAATTACCCATAGTCCGTCAGATTGTGATTAGTAAACTTACTAATATCCTGACGTCCTAATAATTCATAATTAATTACTTAACCCAACCCGATTGTCATATTCTAGGTGTGTTATATATTTTAATCCGTATTATAATTTAACTCTTAATTTCATGTATATAGATTCAATTAGATATAGTTGACCAAAAAAAAAGATTCAATTAGATACGTTCTTATAATATATATATGCAATATTCCCTTGCATGCCATTCTATATGTATGCAACACCCAATAAATCAATCAATAATACTACATCAACCAATGAGTGATAACTATATGCAATATATATGTCCTATCCGTTTTGTTTAATTCCCGAGTTATTTAATCAACCTAGCAGTTCTATCATATTTCAATAATAGGTATGCATTCTTATGATTCTATGGTTCCATAATTCTGAGCTCTATATGATCTACCTAAATGCATCACGCAATAGTTTATCCAACTCACAGGGATATCATGACGACGGATGGACGGATTGACGGAACGATGAGACTCGACACGAACATGACGCTAACCCGAACCTTCCCTGAACCGTTGACTTGATTTGACCCAAACTTGATCATAGCGTTGAACCTGGTACTTCCGACTGTTTCTCCGTCACCATCCCAACTATTATTCTCTCTCTCTCTCTCTCTCTCTCTCTCTCTCTCTCTCTCTCTCTCTCTCTCTCTCTCTCTCTCTCTCTCTCTCTCTCTCTCTCTCTCTCTCTCTCTCTCTCTCTCTCTCTCTCTCTCTCTCTATCAACTTCTTCTTCTTCTTCTTCTTGGTGTGAAGAATAATGGATGGGAAGGCCTCCTTTTATAGTGAAAATGAAGTGATCTCCACCCTCCATTTGTCTCACTTATCCTCTCAATCTTTCTCCACGAATTCACAAAAAAAAACAGCCAAAACATTTCATTTAATTACTTACCTTACACATGTAGCTCACTTCTAGAAGCCTCTTGGATCATTGCCACCTCAACATGGATTCAATGTATTTAACATTACAAACACTTCATCTATTTTCTGGCAAGATTTCGTGGCCCATGATCATTCTTGGGTTTAAATTATGTCCAACAAAATTTCATTTCTTAGTCCAAACCATCTTGATCCAAGCCCAAACCCCCATGATTTTATTGTGAATTTTTACCATTAATTACCCCTTAATGATCTAAAATTTGTAAATTAATCTAGGGATCAAATCTTTCTAAATATTTTTAACCATAGCTCATAAATAATTTAATAGAGATGTGGTCAAATATTCATAATTTTTCGAGACTTTAGAGACGTTTCCGTCGTTTTCTCGGTTTTGTCGATTTCCATTCCCGACTGCTGGTAAATCCTCCAAAATTCTTATTTCAGGTCTCTCCGTCTTCTAGGTAATCTTTTTAAATAAAATAAGATTACTTGGCCCGTCAAATCTTCCCGTCTTACTTTTGGTGAATTTACCAAAATGCCCCCTAGCTTCCAAATTTACCAAATGACATCCGATGACTTTCCGTTGACATGTAATCTGTCCATTGACTTGTAATCTTCCCATTGACTTTATCATGAGACATGGTATTACAATCATGCCGAAGATTCTCTTTGTGATCTTCCATTCCGTCAGCGGAAACCTGATAAGGCAAAAAATTAAACGTTAAAAGTGTGTACAGTAAATAAGTTCAATTTGAAAATCTAGAAGTTAGAAGACCTACTAATAGGTTCCTGATCTCGTAGTTGGGATCAATACGTTTGAACAACTCTCGTCCCGGTTGGTCGACTAACACAAAAATCTCTTCTGCAATAGACAGCGGAACATGTTGTGTCTCTGGCACCTAAGACATCGAATGGTTCCCAGCCGGAGCCGCCTGTCAACGATGAGACTGGTTCTGCTTTGATGGTCTCGGCTGTATCTGTCTCGGCTGAGACTAGCGAGACCATCATGTCGGTCTTGGTTGTTACTGAACCATCTCTATCTGATCCGGTTGAGCGGCCAAGTATTCCTCAAAGTCTCCAAAATTGTCCCTACAAACAATAAACGAATATAAAAGCTAACAATTCTATAAAAAAATATAAAATATTAAAAAATTAAATAAAATTTGTTAAAAAAAGTTAATAATGATTTTACAAAATTATTATATATTTCGAAAATGTTTTTAATAAATAGTTAAAAATATATTATTAAGTTAAAAATCAGAAAATAAAATTCATAAAATTACTAATATCATAGAAAAGCATATATATCAAATATTAAATATTCTTTTACTAAATAAAAATTAAAAATGATAAAAATCGTTTTTAAAATGTTTTTCTAATCAATAAAGTTTTAACAATTCAAAACTAGTATAAGAAAAATTTGAAAAACATAAAAACAATTACAAAACATTTAAGTATGTTTTTAATTTGTGAAAACGTTTTAAAATGTTTAGAAAATAGTTTAAACGATTAAAAAATTATTTTTTAAAAAAAATTCACATGATATGAAAAACCTAAATCATGCAAAATTACCCTAAACTACCTAAAACTATCTTTGAAACAACACATGCAAAATTTTCCGATAATCTAACCAGCTAGAAAATCGTTTGAAACAAAAATTTAATCGGTTAAAAAGCAAATTTACATGATTATAAAGCTAGCAACGGTCGGATTTTTCATTTTACGGTCGGATTATAAAGCTAGCAATTATTTGGCCAAAATTTTGGCGGTTTCTCAAAAAATTTGGTGAAAATTGGCAGTATGAAAATCGATGAAAAACCAACGGTTAATGAATTTTCCGTCGGCAAGCCGTTGGTAATAAATATAAAAATGGTTCAACACGACTCGAACCCGGGTCTATTGAACGGGAACAAATCTCTGAAACCTTTTTTCTATGTCGTATTCATCGGTAGATTGTATAACTAAATATATTGTATGTTAATATTTGTTCAACGGATTAAAACCCATTACATGCGTCACTCGAACCCGGGAATGAAGGGAATGGTAGTAAGGTCAGAAACCAATGTGCTAAGTTGTTATATTCATTAAGTTAATGAATGAAAATGTTAATATGTTGATACAATTATTTGTTATTTAAAAAGAAACAAATATTCTTATTTAATTATTGAAAATTAAAAACTTAATATTTAAAAAGATTATTTTTAATATAGTAGAGACGGATTACTTATAATTCGGGAATTGGTTCCCAAACCAATCCCTGACATCCATTCCATCCCACATATCGATCATGTGGTTCCATTCCCGCACTGGAATCCATGCTGGTCTTGGATCGTCTCTGAGCAGCTTCATCCGACTAATTTTGGTTTGGAAAACCCGCCGGGCCGTCTTGTTGAATTCCCGCCAAACAATGAAGATTATATCCGGGCTAAAAATGACATACTGATTGAAACTGAAGTTTTTGAACTAGAAGAAGTTTTTGAATTCCGACAGAAAACCGACAGAATGTTGTCGGTTCCATGGTCAATTTTTGAAAAGCACGTTTCCGAAATGTTTTTTGGGAACAAACGGAAACTAATGATAGTTAATAAGCGTTTGACTCGCCTCTATCAACGGATAAAGTGTAGTCATCGGAAATCCGTCGGGAATGACCAACAGAATTCCGACGAGGTAGGGTTTAGGGTTTGTTTAGGGTATTGTTTTTGGGGTCTTGCAAGTTCTGGATTTACATGATACATTAAGCACAATAATTGTAGTATCCTTTCAAAATGATTAAAGAAAATGTATAAACGGTAACTCGAACGACTATTCAGTAAAATCTATTCTTAAACATCATTGTATACTAAGATGTGTTTTTGTCTGACAATCTTTATTTTCCTAAAACCATTAAAAACATGTTATTGGATATTGTTATGGATGGTATCTAATACAAAAGATCCTTACATTACTTCCTTGGAAGTTTATCAATGATTCGTTTTAATTTTTGAAACCCTAAACCCTAAAACCTAAACCCTAAGCCATCGGTTTTCCGTCGGAGTTTTCCGACAGATAGCCGACGGATTTCAATATTCCGTCGGATTTCCGTCTGGATCAGCGCCGTTTCTTTAAATCGCCTGGTTGCCGTCGGATCAGCGCCGTTTTTAAAACCGTACGAAAACATATCTTAGTATACACATCTATCATTCTAAACACAAATAATCCATGAGCCTCACTCAGAATCACACCTTGATTAGAAAACACTCAACAAAGCTCCAAGGCACCAGGTTTGGAGTTTAAGTATTACCTTTCAATTATAAGAATTAACAAAACTCAGCCTCAAATAAAAAAGTTAATGATATTTACTTGGTAGGAAATGGAGCTCAGAACATCAAGAATATCAACGAGATCATATCGGAGATGAAAGATATAACCAAAACAAGTTGCTTAGTCGACAGAGACAAAATGGAGCAAGAAGAAGATTATGAAGTTAATAATATGGAAATACTTGAATATATCAACCATTACAACTTCAGTGGACTTCAAGAGGCAAACAATTTAAGCTGAATTGACCAAGACCAGCTCACTCCACCTTCAAAACTAGCCAACATGAACGCAAACAAGTTAACTTCTATTTATTATTAGTTTGTGCAAGTAACCCAGAGTATCTCAGTGGTATTTAGGAATGCAAGAAACCACAGCTCAAGGCCCATCCACGTATTCAATAGCCTAGATATTTTTTTAAATTATTTTTGCAAACTTTCCATTTTTGGTATTTTAAATGTTTTGTAGTTTTCCTTTAAAAGTTATGTTGTTTTGAGTCATTTCCTTTTGTTTTGTGTTGACCAAATTAGGGTCTCCATCTCAAGAACCACTTTATATGGTTCCCTTGCAACTTTGTAAACATTTAACCTTTTGCGCATATCAATAAAATATCGAATTTCTTCAAACCAGAAACGTCATCTTGTCTAGAAACTTTTCTATACTCTTTATGTGTGGATTAAAATTAGACTGAGTGTTATTACTGTATCAGAGGTCCTTTCACAATATCTTTGGTGCCATCAATCTATTTCGATTCATGTTTTTTTGTGGAATCAAGTGTTTTGTTCAAGTGCAGATTGTGGAATCAATTGTGTTTTTGTGTGATGCTTGTGGAATCAACCAACATCTCTTCACTCCATCTCTACCTTCATCTACCAGCAATCCAAATCCATATAAGCCTCCTGTTCATAAAACTTCCACGGTGTAAGTGTAAGAGCAAAGAAAAACTGCTAAAGAAGTTATAAGAAAGAAGTCACATCAGTAGTAGGTTCAAGATGTGAGCAGTTTGTTACATTAGAAAGCAGAGTGGAAATCATCAAAAAAAACTTAAGAAAAAACTACGCTCAACCAGATCACTAGAACCACAGTTTACAAGCCTACAAGGTCAAGTAGTGACCAAGAGACGAGCATCTCGAGAAAAGAAATCATCCTTAGTCAATATTGCAATGATTAAGAGCCAACTGATCACACCAAGGTAAATAGCTCTACAGATTCTTAAAATATTGATCAGATTTTTGACAAGACAATACGTTTGATTAAGTCCACAAGAGTTGAGAAAGGTATATGTACCAAGGATCGAGAACAAACAATGCTCCAAGAACTGTTGGAAAACATGAAACAATAGATTGTTCCATCTTTAACAAAGACAAGGTACAAACTAAACTGTCTTAATGTGTTTGTACTTATTCCATGACTGGTATGATGATTTTGCCCTTTCCAATAATGTTGAGACAAAAGCATGACCTAAGGAAGAACACATAGATATAATTTTGTCATCTCGTTGCCAAAGAGAACATAGTAAGGAAGTAGAGCATAAGAAGAAGAGCCAATCAAAGCTTGGCCCATTAAACAAACAACTACTTGATAAGTCTTCTAACATTGTGAACGTATTTGAAGTAGAATGTTATAAATTTTAGGGGCTAGAACATTATGCTAAAGATTGTCCAACTAAGAAAACAAGACATTCTAGATCTTTAGAGTTCAAGAAGAATGACCTCAATATGTGTAATAGCTTTGCTAAACAAGATTTAAAACTCTAAATGCTAGCATAATACACTTGTCTCTGCCAAAGAAAATTAAAAAGGTTTAGTTATGACGAATGAGTAAGCATATCAAGACGAATCATCAACTCAAGAACCAAAACAAGAGCTTGCTCAATACACTACCCATTATGTACTTCCCAAGGAAGCAGAGGTAGAAGCATACACTCCACTGACTCTGAGTTTTCCTAATGCACCAGGTAAGTGAATAAACCCGATCACACTTGTTGGAACTAATGCGTTTTTTGATGATACATTCATTAAAGGCTCAAATCGTAAGATCTCCGAAGAAAGAGAGGCCATGATTAAAGTTATAACACTTGTTAAAGAACCAGATTATGAGTACCATATAGAGGCAAACAACAAGTGGAAACCAAGAGCAGAACAATGATTAGATCAAGCATTGGATAACACTAAGATTAGTACAAAACTAAATCAGTCTTTAACAATATAGAACTAAATCAGTTTATTTCATTTGACTCATTAATTACTTTAACGCACGTCTCTATCCCAAATGAAATTGAGAAAGATATATATAAGAAGAATAGACGAACAAAAGTTTAAGATTCATCAACTTATCAAGATGAAAGAAATACACCATATATCCTTAAGAAACTTACACTAGCTAATATTGCTGCAAGTAAACTGATTATCAAAGCTGAGTAATCACAAACCACACTGTGTCGTACACCGGTAAGTGAAAATCTGAACTTGATTTTGTATTGGAATAACTTCACAACATCTTTTTTTAATTAGTTAAATTTTCATTAAAATTTGTAACTCTAAAATAAATTTGTAACAAAATACAAATCATCAACAATAGAAAAAAACTGCAACATTAGAAAAAAAATATATGTAACATAGCAGTTTTATGCTAGTAATTAATAAATAAATTCAGTTTCATTTGTTGCAGATTTTAATAAATTAAATCTATAACAAATATTATAAATCTACAACACTAATCTCCATATTTATTCTAAAATGATTAAATTAATCTGAAAAAAATAAAAATCTGCAACACATTATTGTAAATCCGTGCCACGTTAACAAAAAAATTCCATAAATCTGCAACACTAGAATATAAATTGGCGACATATTTAAAAATATGTAACACTACAATGCTAGTATATTAATTTTCATAAAATTTCTTACATGTTACATATAAATAAAAATCTACAACAAAGTAAATAAATTCATAACAAACGACATTAACTTCGTGCAGATTTAGTCAAAAATCCGTTATATCAATAAATCTATAACAAAGATTACAAATTAAATTATAAAATCTGTGCGGATTTATTAAGACAGAAATATGACGTTTTTTAAATATGATATGTTTTTTCTTATGTAAAAAATACGTAATAGTGACATTTTATAATATGTTTTTTTCTAACAGATTAATAAGACCATTTTCGTCCAAAAATTTGACTTCAAAATTTTATAGTATTTGATTATTTTTTAGTGTCATCATAGTTTTTTCTTTTATCTTTTTACTGGAATCGTAGACAATGATATATCATGGTTTTTACTAGTTTTAGACCATGATATAGATGTGTTTTTAGTGTCTTTTGTCTTTGTTTAGAGTCTTTTACATGTTTAATCAGGTTTGGAGCTAATTGGAGATATTTGGAGCATTTTGGGACTTTTGGGACGTTTTGGCCGAGAGCTTAACTCACTGTCCGATTTATTGATCATGCATCGACCGACACACCTTGTGCATCGGTCGACACACTAGCGAGATGGGCCGTACGCGTCGGTTTAATGAAGATATGAAGATTTGCAAAGAAGCCAAAGATAGTTCCAGTATTTACACAGAAGCCCCAGCCGAGATTAGGTCTATATATAGAGGATTTTGGTGTTTATTTTACTTACGCTTTCATAATTAAGAGCAAAGGATTTTTAGAGCTTTTGGGGCTGATCTGAACCTATTACTTCATCTGTATTTGGAGAAGATTTCGAACCCCTTTTACTCTTATTCTTTTATGCAATTTATTCATTCTATGATTATGTTTTCATTATCTATGTCTGAGTAGATTCCTAGTTAGGTTTAGGGTTTCTCACATAGGATTTCATGACTTGCTAGACTTGTGCAAATTCAGTTAAGGATTCAAACTATATCTGTTCTTCAATTTAATTGTGCTTAAAGCTAGTTCTAACCTGATCAATTAGAATCTAGATCTTAGGTTGCTAAATACGTCACGGAAGTGGGGTTTAGGAATCTGAACTAATTAAATTGGGCAATTAAACTTTGCGCAAACGGAAGTTTGGTTTAGGATAATTGTGAACATATCAAACTTGGGATTAATGCTAGTTTAATCTGTTAGTTCTCGCAAACGAAAGTTTGGTTTGCTGCACTTAGACTTAGAGAATTATCGCAAAGGAATTTGGTTAATTCTATATCTGTGTTTTGAGTTCTAGAACTGTGCTTAATTAGATCCTTGCTGAATGAACTGTCTGCTTGTCTGATTTCCTGAGAATACCCTAGGCTTGACGCTTTTAATTACTTGCTTCCACAACCGTTAATCTCTGCTACTGATTTACTTTCTCGCACCGCTTTTTATTCAATCATATTGCTTTCTTTCTAGTATTAGTCTCTACTGTTCTGATCTATTGAGACCAAGTGTCCCTGTGGATTCGATAACCCTATATACTACTTTGACATTGCTGTTCACTTGCAGTTTAGAATAGGGATTAATTCTTGACCTATCAAGTTTTTGGCGCCGTTGCCGGGGACTCTTTGAGTCTTCGATAGCTTAGAACTTAGGGTTTTACTAGGATTTTTCGTTTTCTTTTCGTTTTTGTTTTTTTGTTTTTTTTTATTTTCGCTGATTTATTTTTCTGTTTTCTCTGATTTCGCATTGCATCGATCGACGCTCTTCTTGCATCGATCGACACACTTCGCTGAATCACCAAGAACACTAAGAGATCATCAGGACGATGTGTCGGAATGATATTTTCAGCTCAGGGATTGACAGTTCACAGATAGTTGGGTTGAAGAACCAAGTTGACTCTCTGCATAGTCTTCTACTTGGAAAGTATGCACAAGAAGCTAACCATTGCGTTTAAGGAACTGGATTCTATAGTCACAGATCTGCTTTTCAGAAACCCTTTACAAGGAGTTGTAGTGTTTCTTCTTACCAAGCACCGCCTGCACCTACAGCTCATGAGAGCAGAATGGAAATCATGATGGAGCAGTACCTTGAGAGACAACAACAGATTGATAGGTCCTTCAACTCAAAGATGGATGCTTTGTATGAAAACTTGAATGAGAAGTTTGAATCTTTGAGCACGCATATGGAGGAGCTGGATATCAAAATTGAACGAAGAGATGTAGCAATAGAGAGGCAGAATGAAGCTAAGAGAGCTGAACGGAAGCTGCACATCAATGCTGTGAACATAAGGGATGAGATTGAGTTGCTAGGTGAAGAAGAGAGCATAATCTCGGATTTTCTGGATGAATATTGTCTGCCTGATACATGCACCGATCGACACCCCCTCAGTGACGATCGACACGCCATTCTGACGGCAATTTCGAGTTCTTTCGAGAAACAGAATCGCCTTGCATCGATCGACACACATCCTGCAACGATCGACACAGAACGCAGACATGTCCAGAAACCTGCAACAGTGCCAGAACGAGCCTACAAGCCCCCAGTGCTATATCCTAAGGTTCTCGAACCTTCCAAACAAGAGCTAGAAGTGGCTAACTGCATAAAAGTGATGGATAAGAAGGTGAATAAAACACCACCAGTTGAAACTTCGCGAGTTCATGCAAAGAAGATGATCTCCACTGATGGTCATCTAAAAGAAGAAGTTCAGATTGGTGGAACTACAATATCTGATAGTGAAAAGAAGAAGATGGCGGTTCCTCTTGAACCTGCTCTAACATCTTCAATACCTGCAACTGCTCATAAGCAGAAAGCTCCAGACATAAGGTACAAATCACCTAAGCTTAAACCTTCTGACCACATTATTTTGAATGCAGGACAACGCAGTAGACCGCCCAAGCTTCGCTCCCGCCCTGATTCTGATTACTCATTCCTTGGAAGATCTCATGATCTGAATGCTTATACGCAACCTTGGATGAGGAGACATTCACAGAGACACTCAAAGTCTCTGTTGAAACCTCCATGAGTTCAATCTCTTTCTGATAGGTCAAGCTATTGACCTTAAACAAGCGCTGGGTGGGAGGCAACCCACCATTAGGTACTGGTGTTTTTCTACTTAATTTTTGGTGTTTTTGTTAGGATTTTACGTTTGTTTTTGTTTCTGGTGAGTTTATGTTTGCAGGTCTCGGTTAAATCGCAGTGCAACGATCGACGCACTTTTGTGTCGATCGTCACAACACGAAAGGAATCGCATTGCAGCGATCGTTGCGGTCCTGAGCAACGATCGATCATACACGAAAATCGCCAAGTAACGGTCGATGCACTTAGTGCAACGATCGATGCTTGAGCGACAGAGGTAACCCGACAGACATAATTTCATCTTTTCAATTTTTTATTTTCTTTTTACCGATCCTTCGCTGGACACTACTGGGGACAGTGTGTCTTAAGTGTGGGGGAGGTGCTACTGACTTTTGTTTTCTGTTTTCTTAAGAGTCAGTCCGTTTTTCAAAAAAAAATTTGTTTTATTGAGTCAAAACTGTTTAAGTAAGAAACTATGATTTTCTGAGAAAATTTACAAGACTTGCAGGAACTTAAGTAACCATTGGGATGAAGTTGCAGGATCTATCTCTGACTATTAGAAAACCCCATCACAGATCAACCTACTGGGAACACCCACATCACTTCAGGTATCAGAGGATCCTTTACTGACTTCAACCTTAATACTGACTTAGATTGCTCACCTAAGGGCTTGGTATACTTTGTGTCGGATTCCCTGTTAGTTCTGACACAGCCTGTCAACCTATCCTATTTAGTTCCCTTCTCCCATTCTATAAAGTAAAAAAAGATAATAAACTGAGGATGAGTTAGTAACTCCGAAGTGGTCATGGGAATAGTAGCAAACACTATTATCTCTCATGTGATCCATGGAATGTGTCCAAAGTACACCCCATAACGGGAAGAACACTGATAAAAAAAATAAAATGATACCCAGTGGGGAAAAATCAGTTGTTAAAGAAGGGAAAGAGAAGAAAGGGACTAGAGAAAGATAGTATGGTGGTCTAGAGCTGATAAGGTAAGAATCCATGTTCCCTTTGATCGATACTCCTTAGGTGAGACCGCACTTAAATACTTGCAGAAGTCAGTAGGGAGAATTTGAATGCTTGAATGTGATTGTGGAGTTTACCTAGGACAGTTGCTAAGTGTGGGGGAAGTACATTGTGGTCTTGATATCCTGTGATTGATTCTTGCAGTGGTTTACTAAGGGGAATCTGAGTATTGTAGCTTATAGGATGAAATGAGTTTCTGAAGAGTTTTCAAACCTCTTCACCATGTTTTAGTTCTATGTTTTGCTTGAGGGCAAGCAAAGGCTAAGTGTGGGGGAGTTGATATATCATGGTTTTTACTAGTTTTAGACCATGATATAGATGTGTTTTTAGTGTCTTTTGTCTTTGTTTAGAGTCTTTTACAGGTTTAATCAGGTTTGGAGCTAATTGAAGATATTTGGAGCAATTTGGGACTTTTGGGACGTTTTGGCCTAGAGCTTAACTCACTGTCCGATTTATTGATCATGCATCGACCGACACACCTTGTGCATCGGTCGACACACTAGCGAGATGGGCCGTACGCGTCGGTTTAATGAAGATATGAAGATTTGCAAAGAAGCCCAAGATAGTTCCAGTATTTACACAGAAGCCCCAGCCGAGATTAGGCCTATATATAGAGGATTTTGGTGTTTATTTTACTTACGCTTTCATAATTAAGAGCAGAGGATTTTTAGAGCTTTTGGGGCTGATCTGAACCTATTACTTCATCTGTATTTGGAGAAGATTTCGAACCCCTTTTACTCTTATTCTTTTATGCAATTTATTCATTCTATGATTATGTTTTCATTATCTATGTCTGAGTAGATTCCTAGTTAGGTTTAGGGTTTCTCACATAGGATTTCATGACTTGCTAGACTTGTTCAAATTCAGTTAAGGATTCAAACTATATCTGTTCTTCAATTTAATTGTGCTTAAAGCTAGTTCTAACCTGATCAATTAGAATCTAGATCTTAGGTTGCTAAATACGTCACGGAAGTGGGGTTTAGGAATCTGAACTAATTAAATTGGGCAATTAAACTTTGCGCAAACGGAAGTTTGGTTTAGGATAATTGTGAACATATCAAACTTGGGATTAATGCTAGTTTAATCTGTTAGTTCTCGCAAACGAAAGTTTGGTTTGCTGCACTTAGACTTAGAGAATTATCGCAAAGGAATTTGGTTAATTCTATATCTGTGTTTTGAGTTCTAGAACTGTGCTTAATTAGATCCTTGCTGAATGAACTGTCTGCTTGTCTGATTTCCTGAGAATACCCTAGGCTTGACGCTTTTAATTACTTGCTTCCACAACCGTTAATCTCTGCTACTGATTTACTTTCTCGCACCGCTTTTTATTCAATCATATTGCTTTCTTTCTAGTATTAGTCTCTACTGTTCTGATCTATTGAGACCAAGTGTCCCTGTGGATTCGATAACCCTATATACTACTTTGACATTGCTGTTCACTTGCAGTTTAGAATAGGGATTAATTCTTGACCTATCAGACAACCATGAGAAGTACAATTATGTCCAAGACACATTATATATCGTCGTCATAACTATGCACGACAACAAGGCCGTTAGCAAAGAAAATATATAAGCTGATCGCATCAAGTAGACTATAGGCTAGCATAGTTTCTATACATTTTCCGTTCACAGTCAGAGGTGGAGTTATTAGACAAAAAATTAATTTTTTTGAACGACGCCCGACTTCATATGAGCCCTATTATTTTACAAAATGTTCATATCTATACTATTAAAATAGATGACCACTTTTAAAAATAACCTTAAATTTATGCGAGATATTACAGATTGTGCCATTGCTTTTATTTGATTTTTTTGAAAATTTATTAAAGATATTTTCGTATTATATAAATTCTAACTATATGTGAGTCATATGAAATATTTTTAAATTAATGATTTTGTTCCAAAAAACATTCTTAATATCTTTTAATATCTTTTGTTTTAAATATATATATATATATTATAAAATATTTATATTTCTATTTCTTAAGATTTTTTTTGATTTTTAAGAAAATATTTAATGATTTCGAACTTTTATTATAAAATAATTTTAATTATATTTTAATATAAATATTCTCTAAGTTCTAATTTTATTGGAAATACATTTTCATAATATCTTTTAATATCTCTTTCTAATTGAAATATTAATATATATATTTATACTATAAAAATTTGAAAAATATTATTAACCTCTTGATTTTTAAGAAGGATAATTTCTAAATACATAATTATTATTAAAATTTAATAGTAAAATTTAATAATAAAATTTAGTTACATTTTAATCTATTAAATTGACATAAAAATCTTTATATTTAGACCATTGTAAAACACTAAACATATTGAAAATAGATTAACCAATTATCTATACTATTAAAAATAAAATTTGACTACTAGAAGACGGGTTAAAAATATGTATTAACTATTTCAATTGTTATATTCTTAATTTGATAAATATTAAAATTATTCAATGCATATATTATTGAAATATATGATAAGTTTGATCCAGTTAATGTTTTTAAGATGACTGTTTTTAAAGGATTGTGTTAAAAAGTTTTCAAAATAATTACACTACTATAAAATGTGTTGAAATATAGATTAATTTTTTCATTATAAAATTATTTTAAAAGATTTATATTCATTGGAAGACAAGTTAAAAAGATGAATTAACTAATTGTAATTATAAAAAAACATTAAAATGAATTTAAACCAATCTAAAAAGTTAAATGAACGAGTTATCATATATTAGTTACATTTTGATTAATAAAATAAACATAATTTTTTTTTACATTTAGACCATTATTAAACGGGTCAAAAAAAGATGAACCAATTTCAATTATCTATACTATTAAAAAAACAAAATATGTCTACTGGAATACATGATAATAATATGTATTAGTCAATTTCAATTGATATATTATTAATTTGAAAAATATTTAAATTATTGATAAATTCATAATCACGTATTAAATATATATTATTTAAAACAAACAATTATATATAATTAAATTGAAAAGTTTCATATTGAATCTAACAACTTATATATTACTAAGATTGCGTTCTATATAAATATTTTGATTTTAACAACTGTTTAGTAGTGAAATCACGGGTTAAGCTAAGTTAGAATTAATTTTAAAAAAAAATTATCAAATAAAATATATCTACACTTTACAGCAATAAAGTAAACTAAACATGTATTAAAAGTAACAATAATCTATAACTACTAAAGTATAAGTTAAAAATATCAAAACAAAAATAAAATTTATTAAACTTTTTTCTCACGCTTAGCACTATATTATCATATTTTCATTTAATATATATTAAATTGAATAGGTAACAAATTTAATTTTTAAAAATATAAATTTAAAATATAATTTTTTTTATAGAAAACATAATCTGCGCTTCATTAACGCGGATCAAAATCTAGTATACTATTAAATGTATAACAGAATTGTTAAAAAAAAATAAAATAAAGATTGCCAAAAATGTAAAACAAAAAGAAATTGACCAAAAAATAGAAGTTTTGGTGATAATAGATATTGGATAATCTTTAAAATGTTATATACTAAAAATATTGTGATTTTGTATTTTTTATTAATCGAGCCCCCAAATTCTTAGTTCTGGCTCTGTTCATAGTCACGGTCACTCACGAGCCCTATCAGAATCACTCGATCTCGTCCCAACCATTTGTAGTACGACTCAAATATTACGCCTTACACACATTCGCCTGCAAGCCATAAGGCTAGACCATATACCCATCATGTTTAAGACTATTGAGTTTTTTTTGTTATATTACTTGTAAAATCTTGACCTAACCATCTCGATCACAATTTTGGATTTTTGACCTATATTTTCATTCACATCGACATTTCACTAAACCTAATATAATATGATAAAATATTCAAAGAGAGTTTATGCCGACAACATAAGATCTAAACCCAAAATCTTACAATACTCATATTCTAGAATCCGATCGGCCTGTAATATCGTGTTTATAGACATTTTAGCACGATTTCTTGTTGTTAAGAGATTTCGACCAAGTCTGAGAAAGTCAGAGTTGTGGTCAAAAGAGTCTGAATAAACAAAGAAAGAAAGATTAAAAGTAGGGTCGGAAACTCTCTGTTATTAATAATTAGGCCGAAGCAAAACAATGATCATGATGACGAGATGGGAGGTCGTCGATACACGAGTTCATAAAGATTGCTTGGGCTCGTCGCTTTATAAATATAGCTCGGAGCTTTTAGAAAATACAAGATAGCATTAAATGAACAATGAGGGGTTTATTTATAGTAAAAGTGGCAAACTTCTTGTTGGGCTGTTGACTCCATAGCGAGCTTTAGTCTTTGGGATGAAATGTTTTGATGAGGCGGCATATTTTGATGGTCTTATGGATGGGGGTGCTAAAACCGTATCCAAAAATTAGCCCCTCGGTTCGCCGGTCTTCAGCTCGGGTTGGAGTCGGCGAATGGTTCTGAGTTTTAAGTTAAGCATGAATCTGATCGGCTCATATGGCTTGTTCGGAGCTGATTTTACCGTTGAACTTCTTTGTTGCTTAAGGGTTGAAAAGACGTACGTAGAAATTGATAACTCATGTCGTATGCGTTTTCTTGATAACCGCTCCTTTGTTGTCTTATAAAACCCCACTTTTGGGTTTCCATTATCTATCTTTAGTTTTTGCTTCGTATTTGCTTGCCGAATCATCGTGTTCCTCTGGTTGCTTAGATTCGTCGATATGAGGGTAGATTTTAGTTGTAATTCGTCTTCTCACAACGATGACCTTGATTCTTTTGAGTCATTAGATGATATCCCCATTCAATCTTGGTTAATTGAGGGGGATGATGATTTTCTCAAATCGTGAGCCGGTGGAAAGCTCGTCCGTTTCGGGGTGCTCCGAAAGTGATAAGAGATTTGACATAATAGCGGTAGGATTTACCGTAACAAGCTGGCACAGTCACCAAAAATATGTTTATTGCAGAAGAGCAAGGAAGTCAGAAGTAGTTATGTTGAAGAAGATGGTGCTGCCGGTGTGACCCATTTACCAGACAAGTACTTCGCTTTGTAAGAGCAATGAGAAATTGCGGATGATGATACAGTAAGATAATCATATACATGATTGTCCAAATAGCCAATACCATCCGGGTGAGTTGTTCACGAAGTACATTCAGAGTAGTTGTTCACGAAGTACATTCAGAGTATTGATAGTCGACGGGAAAGTGTTGGAGAGAACATAAAGATGCCTAAATAGGAAACATATATTCTCCTTGATTTCTCCCCTTAATCTCCAAAACATAACTGTTTAGCCGTATTTTAAAATAAAAACGAAATGAAGGAGATGATCGGCGCCGGAGAAGCTGGCACCGGCCTAGAGCTGTCAAAATGGACAGACTGTCCATGAAAGTTCATGTCCAATACATTATGGACCGGTCATGGACAAGTCCATATTTTAATGGACTAAAATGGACATGGACATAAATGGACATGGACAAAATGGACCGGACGCGTTTGGACATGGACAATCCAATGGACATTCTAATACACTTAATTTTAGGTCAAAATTTGAGATTTTCTTACCAAAATGAAAAATCGAGTTTCCTACAAAAACGTTTTACAACAAAACCACAAAATTTTGTTTTCTCGCAAAAAATGTGACTCCGCGTTTTTCGCCAAAAACATGATTCCACATTTTCCACCAAAATTATGATTTCGCGTTTTTTCACCAAAAGCGTGATTCCGCATTTTTCCGCCAAAAATATGATTCCGCGTTTTCCCGCCAAAAATGCAACTCCACATTTTCCCGCCAAAAATGTGATTCTGCATTTTCCCGCCAAAAACATGATTCCATGTTTTCCGAAAAAAACATGATAGCATTTTCTCACCAAAAGCGTGATTCTGTATTTTCCGCCAAAATCATGATTCCGTGTTTTCCGCCAAAAACGTGATTCCGCGTTTCTCGTCAAAAACATGATTTCCCGATTTTACTCAAAATTTTGAAATTAACCTTATATTTTAACTATTTGTATTTTTAGGTAAATAAGTTATTAATGTTATATTTTGATATTAAATATAAATTTAAAATATTATAATTTTGAAGATGGTAATAAAATGTCCATTAACGACTATGGACAGTCTATTTGGACATGGTCCTTAATGGACATGGACATTTGTGAACATGGACGTTTGTGGACATGGACGTTATTTGTCCATAATCAAAATGGACATTTATGGATAGGTCCAAACGGACATGGACAGCCCATTTGACAGCTCTACTAGAGATGTCAGACGGGCTAACCCAAGCTTAAATAGCCCAACCCAATGCGGTTTCAATTTTTTCTCGGATCTGGCGGGTTGACCCGCGCGGGCTGCGGTCTAAAATCCAATGGCCCAAACCCAACCCGCATGTATTTTACGGATTAGCGGGCTGACCCGCGGGTTCCTATACAAACTTGTTTCATTTCGATTTCAGCTTTATAATTAAGTATAAATAGACTTGTTTTCTAAGTTTTTACTATATGTTCTAAAAAATTATATTAAAAACATTGATAAAACAAAGATAAAATTTTAACAACATTCAACAACAACAAAAAACAATAATTTTAAATAAATAATTTTATTATTGGACAATCCTGTAAGAAAAGCAAAAAATCCGAAAGCAATATTAAAAAATAGCAACAAACACCAAATAGGTGAAGACAACAATATCATGACACAATAGCGATACCATACATAAAGAATTTTTTAGACAAAGTAAAATTAGGATGTTCCCGATCTTACACTAGCAGGCGGCCTTCCATTATCTTTACTTCCAATACCTTTATCAACGAGAATCTCGCAAGTCAGATAAGTCTTCTTCTTCAATCGTCTTTATCAACTTTCTCCGGATTAGATTCTTTAGAACTACCGTCAGAAAAGCTTGAACAAAAATTACAAACCAGAGATATGTAGGATTGACAACACTTCCCATTAAAACGCAAAGCACAAACGTAGAAAAGATATCCATAAAATATTATACCGTCACCTTAAGAAGGATGCAAAGCAAGCAAAAATAACACCCGGTTTTGAAAGCAACGCCGAAAGGAGACTCTATTGGAAGGGAAGCCAATTCAAACTCAACCAAGGCTATGACTGTTAACAAATAGAGTAGAACGAGAGAGATGAAGAGATGTCGTTACCAACGACGGACCCAATGATAAAGAAGGGTACCGCTGCGCTACCCGAAACCGTTGTGTCACCCATCACCGAGAAGATCCCAACATTCTAGACCAAACCAGAGAAAGCACCACTAAGTAGAAAGCCAAGATCTCCCACCCAAACCACCGAGCGTCTCTTCCGGAGAGGGAAGGAGGAGATATACGCCGGAGTTATTTTCATCGCTAGAGATCTCCAACGACCACCGTCTCAGACACAAAACCCAAGTTGAGAAAAAAAGAAAAAGGATGAAAGGAAGAGAGAGAGGGGACGGTGCCAGCGCTAATAGAGCCGCTGTGCGCCGTCCGGCAAGAGAATCTCAGAAACTTGTTAGGCGGCTGTTAGGCCTGGGCGTTCGGGTACCCGTTCGGGTTCGGTTCAGGTTTTTCGGGTTTTCGGGTTTTCGGGTCTAGACATATAAAACCCATTCGGGTATTTTAGAATTTTGGTTCGGGTTCGGTTCGGTTCCATTCGGGTTCAGTTCGGGTTCGGGTACCCGAAAACATAAAACAAAAATAAAAATTAGTTATATTTAAATAAAAATTTGTAAAATTTTGACAAATATAACAAAATTCTTCGTATATTTTGTTTATTTTTGGTAGTTTAGTTATTTTAGTCTAAAAATAATCAATATATTTAAGTTTGTAATTGCAATTTTGGATAATTTTGTTATATTAAGTCTAAATATAATTAATATTTTAGGTATATAATTGTAATTCGGATATTTCGGGTATCCATTCGGTTCTCGGTTCGGGTTCGGGTTCGGTTCTACTTTTCGGTTCGGGTTCGGTTCGGTATTTCGGGTCCGGATATTTTGCCCAGCCCTAGCGGCTGTGAGGGAAACTGAGAGAGAATTAGAGTTAATGATTGACAAATATGATGTTAATATTCTTAAACAAAACAATTCTAATAAAGACTAAAGAACACTAGAAGGTTGAACATGAATGTTTTTCCAATAAATTTAGAAATGTCCGCGGGCTAACCCAAGCTCAAATAGCCCAACCCAATGCGGTTTCAATTTTTTCTCGGATCTGGCGGGTTGACCCGTGCGGGCTGCGGTCTAAAATCTTATGGCCCAAACCCGCCCCGCAACGGATCTATTTGGGCTCAACCCGCGGGTTACAACCCATTTTGACATCTCTAAGCTCTACACCGGCTGGAAAAGATGATTAATGGAAACGGTTACGCTCGTAAGTTTATCGTACTCAGAGAGAGAAAAAACGGTTAGTGACACATACAAAACATATTATAGTAGTAGTATATAAATTTGCTTTTGACCACAAAAAGAAGATAAAATTTGCATTGTAGTTACAAAAAGAAATCAGCATCTTAAGTGCGAGTGTATCATGTTATCTCCACATTAAAGAACAAAATATATGCTCAATAATATTTTGTTTTAAATATTTAAAACAGTTATGAAAATTTCACATTAAATTGTCTAACTATAGTCATATCTGAAGGTGTGTTACAGACATCACGAGAGAAAAGAGGTTTTGTCATTTTTAGGCCTTTTTGGCTGTAAGTAACCAATAAGAAGCAGACCAAACTTAAAGTTGTTTCTTCCGCTCCTCTCCAATAATTCAACGTCCACCACAGAACACCTCGTCTAACGTGCGCACAACCCCAATCCCAAAGTCTACAACTATCATGCGCGCGCTTTCTTTATCGTTAGCTGACTTGTAAACAACCTGCGCATTTTAGCATTATCATTCCGGACTCTTGGAAACCCCCACCAAATTCGAGTTCGTTGACGGAGAAAGCTCTCTGTTTTAGCTTTCTAATCGGTCTATTCATCTACCCGACTTCGCAAAAAGCTCTTGCAGATTTTCATCATCGGTAAGGTTATTTCTTTCCAGATCCTGTTTGACCTCCGAACTCTCTGTCTTGTCTGTTCCAAGTAAGCGGAATCAACCATTTTGTTTCTTTTTGTTTCTTTTTGAACTAGGCTTAACCATTTTGTTTCTTGATCTTTCATGGTAAAGTTTGAATCTTTGTGGTAGTAAATTAGTATGTTAGTAATAGGTGTTAATGGATCTCTTTGAAATGCTGTAACACTATCTCACAAGTGAATGTAATCAAGGAAACTTACTTGTCAAGTTGACTTCTCTTTGCATATGGTTTTGATCTGAGAAAACATACTATTAATGTGTTTCTGGGGACATTTTCGAGGACCCGGATAACATTTTCAATTATGGGATGAAGTTATCTTATTCGCTTGGATGTTCTTGGAATCATATAACGAATGATTGGTTTCCATAAAACATGCGCTATGACTTTTCTATGAGACAAGTGCCATTCGAACTTTTTGCCATTGGAGTGAGAGAGAGGGTCTTAACTTGCTTGAGAGAAGAAACGTGATTGTGTTCATTTGGAAAGAGTCGACGATAACTCCATTAAAGATGGTGCCTTTACCTTAGTTTCCTGTTTCCTTTTACAAAGTTCAGAGTCACAAACTTGCAATGGAGTAATTTTGAATTCCTTTCTTTTTTTGATTTGATTTTTCTGTCTTTAGCTAAGCTTTGAAATTTTGATTTTCCAGGCAGAGGATGGAGGAAATCATTCAGGAAGATGTGTATAATCACGGTGAAGCCTTGTATAGTAGGAGTGAGGAGGAGCAAGCGATGATGAAGATATTGACAAAACTAGAGATAGAGTCAGCTTATACTAGTGAAAAACTGCTGAACCTGCATGTTCTTCTTATGCACCTTTTGGCTTGGGATAATGATCTTGAAGGGATGGGAACACTTGATTCTTTTGAAAAAGCTTTGGCATTTGATCTGTCAAGCGTTATATTGGAGTCTGAGTTGAAAGAGGTGGACGAGGTTTTGGATGAGCTGGAAGCCCAAATCGTTGACACTTCTTATAAGTTATCTACTTGCAAACACGCAAATTATATCTTTATGGAAGGCAAGTTGGGTGAATCTGCAGAATCCTTGAAGCAGTCTAGGGGACAAGTCTCAGAGATCACTTTGCAATTAGCCCAGCTCCGAAGAACACTTCATTACATAAGAAATGGAACAAGTAAGCATTTTTCATAATTTTTGTGTGGATTGGATCTCTTAGCTTCTGGTTATTGTTATTGACAAACATTTTGGCAGGTGAAAATGAAGAGTCGATGGAGTTTTCAAGAAACAGTCAAGATTTAAGACAGAAATATGCGTTAAGACCATCGGATTTAAGGCATAAAAATGCTTTGAGGATGCTGGAGAAATCCTTGTCTAGAGAGCTCGAGCTTGAGAAGAAGTTAATGGAGTTCCAGCAAAATGAAGAACAGCTGAAACTCAAGCTACACTACACAGAGGAGGTATCTTCTAGGATGGAAGAAGCATCAGAGTTTATATTGGAACGGTTTCTAGAGGCAGAAAATTCTTCGGAGGTGTTCATGGGTATTTCAAAGGAACTTGTTGGCCGTCTTCAGATTGTCCAGTTTAGTCACAACGGTTCAGCCCAACGGGAATCTGAACTCAAGTCTAAGCTTGAAGATTGCACTGTACAGCTTGAAGCAAAAGATCTTCTGGTGCAAAAGCTTGAGGGAACAATAGCAGAAACTCAAGAGATAGTTTCAGAAGTACTCACTTTGAGGGAACGTGTGAAGTCGGCTGAAAAGAAACTGAAAGATACCGAGCTTGAGCTGAAAAGTGTCAATGCCTCTAAACAAGAAATTCTCTACATCTTGCTGAAATGGAGAATGCGAATGAGTCGGTTAAAGAGAACCTTTTCGAGGCTGAAAGCAGAGCTGAGAGTGGAGAAACTAAGATAAAAGATCTAAATGCTGCAAATCTTGAACTTACTGAGGAACTAAATTTTCTCAAAGATGCTGATGATAAGAAGACGAAGAAGGTGAACTCGCTCGAAAAGCAGCTCAGGGAATTAGAGGTTCAATTACAAAACTCCAAGGTATCATCAGAAGCAAGTCAAGAACAGCAGAACATGTTGTATTCAGCAATATGGGACATGGAGACCTTGATCGAAGATCTCAAATCTAAAGCCTCTAAATCTGAGAGTAGAACAGAGACAGTTGAGGAGCAATGCATTGTGCTTTCTACAACGAACTCTGTACTTAACAAAGAAGTGACCTTTTTGAGGCAAAGAGCCAAATCCTTGGAAGCATCATTGGATCTAGCTAACAATGAAAAAGAGAAAAATGCACAAGAAATAACTGTGAGGAACAAGATCTTGATGGATATGGTGATGCAATTATCCAGTGAAAGGGAACGTATACAAGAACAGGTACTTTGTGCTATGTGCCTAATTGTTCTCTTTGTACAAGCAAAGGGACAGCCAACCGTTGTTGATAATGTCTTTTTTGCAGCTATATTCTTTGGCAAAGGAAAATGAAAAACTGAGAGTGAATCAATGCTCAGCTGGAAAAAATGGACCTTATGCAGAGGACAAAGAGATTTCTTTTAACACAGATAGTGGCGGAATAGAGGCACTTGCTGAAGGCCTGCAGGCAGGTATTCAGCTTTTTTGTTTGTTTCTCCATTATAAAAAACGCGATATTCTTAGTAATTTCTTGTTTAGTTGGGAAATAGCTGCAAGAATGAAGCTTTGTTTCTTTTGATAAAGCTAAAGATAGATCATTGTCTCTATTGGATTAATCTTATGTGGTCTTTTCTCTCTTTGAACAGGAGGATGAGAGAACAAGGGAAGAACCAGAAACTGATGTTGAACCAGAGGACCATTGTGCGTCTGAAAAGACTAGTATGAACACAGAGATCAGAAGGGCAAGCAACTTGAGAAGCATACCAGTTTTGGCTGTAGCTTTTGTGCTGTTTCTTTCATTCTTTGCTTTGGCTTTTGTTAAAGGAAAATAATCTTCAGTTTGAAAAATTCTGCTTGTCTCTCTATTGGCAATAGCATTAGCATTAGCCATTTGTACATTGTGTTGTAAATACTCTATTCTCTTGTATTTATTTTCAAGCATTGTATCTCACAACTCTTGGTTTATTTCCCTCTACAAAAATAAAATTATCCAATCATAAAGTGATTTCCTAAATTGAAAAAACACACAAGCTGGACGGGTGCAATATATGTAATCAAAATAGTTTCTCACTTAATTTGGTAAAAAAACTAAACATAATATTTGTTAACTTTGGGAAAACCGCTTAATATTCCACAACTTACCGAAAACAATTATTCTGTACACACAATAAACATCTAATTTATATTGACTTAGCCAGTTAAATTTTTAACTTATATTAACCAAGCCAACCTGTTCCATCGATCACTTGGGTTCTCCTCATCTTTAAATCGTTGTTTTCACCTATCTTGTGATGAGTTATAGTCCTGAGAAATTGATTGTAAACATATTAACCAACTTATTAATGGGGCTAATTTTGGCTTAATTAATATAAATTAAAAATTTTATTGGCTAAGTCAGTATCAGTTGGATGTTTATTGCGTTCACAAAATAATTAAATGATTTTTTGGTCATTTTTTGTAAGTTCAAGAACTTTTAGGTAGTTTTTCCCATATAACTTTCTTCTATAAAACTGTTTCTTATTTCTTATTGATTGTGTGATTACGAACGAAAGTTGTTGTTAATTATTTAATTAGTGAAGTGATTAGTGCCATAGAAAATGGAGTAATCATAATTGCGATTCGATGTTGTAGGATGGTGTTTAATTTAATCTTTAGTATCATTGTTTGATTGTTGGTTCATTCTTTTGATACATGAATCCATGGTCCATTTCTTTTCTCTTATTTTATTTTTTGCATTTAATTTTCTTTCATTATAAAGCAAAAATTCAAAAATATTTTCTCTGTTATGAATAATAAGATGGATGCCCATTATAAGACCCATCTCGTAGTAGCTTGTAAAATTACTTGTACACTAGGTTTTACTTGGTCTCCAAGTTCTTGTACTCCTATATAAAGGAGCCTTCATTCATTGGAATAAATATCACCAATTCTTCTATCTCTCTTTTATTCACAACACGTTATCAGCACGATAGTCTATCTCTTCCTATTTTCTTACACCGAAAAGGTGAGATTTAGTTTATGTTTAGTTTATATCTTATTCTGGGATGATAAGTGATGTCTTCTCTGAATATCGTTATGATAGGCTATGCTTTCACGATTATGATCTCTGATCTTATTCATAATAGAGATGATTGTCAATACTTATCTAAAATAACAATTTATTGATATTTGTCATGATTTAATCATGTATTTAAACCATGTTTATTATCGATTCATGGTTTATCTTAATGGATTCAATTCTATATTTTTGCTTGTGTTCAATAACTTCGAGTTGTTATATCTTTTTGATTTGATTATTTCATTGTTTTAATGTTTCTTATAAGTAAAAGATTTTGTTTCATTGTGTTTCCAAAATTTTAGATTCTGATTTAAGGAAAATATTTAAGTTTCTATTCTTAAATATCAATATATTCCCTTTTATTTTAAGGAAAATATTTAAATTTCTATTTTTCCTTTTTCCTTTCAAGAAATCATATCCTCACCAGAAGTGAGAAAATAATGATGGTAGCAATATGTGATGATGAAAGAAATTTGTGTGAGTACAATGTCAAGTTTTATAAAGATTATTGACAGCTCTAGAAGAGCGAATTGCCTATGGGAACGCAATTTGAAATCATTAATGCGTTATATTTTCCCAAGTCTCAAAGGTCAAAAGAATCTAAGATACACATGACCTAAGTTGGGTATGTTGTTGATTTCGTGGGATTCAATTCGAGATAGATGAACCTGGAGTGTTACTATCTCGAGGGGGAGAACTAGAGAATCCCACATCCATTCTAAGTACTAAGTGGAACATCATGAAGATTATGTTCAAACTGAAAATAGACTTGATGAATCATTTATAAAGAAATCCAAAGGGATTTTAAATTTAATCATGTTGAGACAATAAGGGAAATGTTGAATGCCTTCAACAAAAGTAATACCCGAGGCAATAAATGTATTTTGGAGAAAATACATGCATTATCTATTGAATTGTACTACACTACTACACACAGATTATTAAAATGGAGATAAATGTTATAGTAAACCAGAAGTTTACTGAAAGTTTAATTTTTGGCAAACCGGTTATGCCATCCCGGTTTTGTAATGATGCGACATTCGTTGAAGAACCATAGATTCTTACGAATGATCTGCTATATGCTGCTTGCTCACAAGGCAATACGATAAAACGATTTCACCAGCCAAAATAGATTTGGAATCTATTTAATTTATGGAAAGTATACAAGGAAATGTTTGTGGGCTTGATCACCCACTGGTGGACTGATCATCCACCATATGTTTATATATTAACACATCGATAAGATTGTCGTATGTATGTATCCTTGTCATAAATCCGCAACTTAAAGTGTGTGAGACTAATTGGTAATACTGGTGAAACTGAGCAGCATTGATTCGCATATAGCCAAAGAGTAAAATAGCTCTCCCCATCAAATTGGTTTTGGGTCAGGAACCATAAATCCCCATCTAGAGAAGTTGGATAAGTTGCTCCACAACAATACAAAAGATGGGACCTCAAAGGAGGTTATAAATATATGTTGGATATGATTCTCCATTGATGATTAGACTCTTTTAATGAGTCAATTTATCCAACTTTAGGGAGAGAAAATAAACAGCTGGAAAAGAAATGAATTATCTATGATCCTCCTACTAAAGAGCGTGAATAGAAGTCCAAATGAATGTACGAAAGATAATTCAAGTATATTGGTTAAGCAATTTGTTGTCAGATGCTTCAACTGGCCCTAATAGAGTGACAAAGTCACATACCAGCTGTAAATGCTCCAGTTAAATTGGATGTCCCAGAAGGACAGTATCAAACTGCTAGTGAGTCTAAAGAGCGCTTGAAGCGTGATAGACATATCGGTTCCAAAGATAAGAATCCTCGAAAAAGAAAAGGAGCATGAATGAGAATGGCAGTACCGAGGAATGATATATTAAAGATCTAGAGAAGAGATGATAAACATGAAAAGAAAGAAATTCAGGTACCTGAGAATATGAAAATCTCAAATAGCTATGTCATGTCTTGAATAATATGGAACCGATATCAAATCGACGTCGTTAATAATTATGCATGCAGCATAGCAGTTGATGAGAATGAGGATCATAAGACATCTATTGAAGAGTGTACACAAAGAAGTGATTGGCCAAAATGGAAGGAAGCAATAGATGCAGAATTAAAATCTCTCGCTAAAAGAGAAGTATTTGGACCAGTAGTCCGTACACCTAAAGGTGTAAAACCAGTAGGACATAAATAGGTCTTTGTACGAAAGAGGAATGAAAATGGAGAAATTGTGAGGTATAAAGCACGTTTAGTCGCACAAGGATTCTCACAAAGACCTGGAATTGATTATGAAGAGACTTACTCTCTTGTGGTGGATGCAACTACTTTCAGGTTCCTTATTAGTCTGGCGATAAAAGAAGGACTTGATTTACGTTTAATGGATGTAGTGACAACCTACTTATATGGACCATTGGAAAATGACATTTATATGAAAGTCCCAGCAGGATTTAAACTACCTGAAGTAGTAAATTCGAACTCACGAGAACAATACTGCATAAAACTAAATCGATCTCTTTATGGACTAAAACAGTTAGGGCGTATGTGGTATAATTGCCTTAGTGAGTACTTGTTAAGAGAAGACTACAAGAATGACCGTGTTAGTCCATGCATCTTTATAAAGAGATTTGAGAAAGGATTTGTGATAATTGCAGTATATGTTGATGATTTAAATATTATTGGAACTCCTGCAGAGATTCCAGACACAAGTAGAGTATTTGAAGAAAGAATTGAGATGAAAGATCTTGGGAAAACAAAATTTTGTTTGGGACTACAAATTGAACATGTAAAGAATATAATTCTAGTACATCAAGAAACATACACAGAAAATGTGCTCAAAAAGTTCTATATGGATAAAGCGCACCCCTTGAGTAGTCCAATGGTTGTAAGATCACTTGATGTGTCAAAGGATCCATTCCATCCTCGAGAAAACAACGAAGAAGTTCTTGGCACTGAAGTACCAAACTTAAGTGCAATATGAGCATTAATGTACCTTGCTAGTCACACAAGACCAGATATATCATTTTCGGTGAATTTGTTAGCAAGGTTTAGCTTATGCCCAACTCAAAGGCATTGGAATGGGATTAAGCATATACTTCGTTACCTCCAAGAAGCAGGATACTTATCCGATCCCCATACTGCTAAATCGCAAATAGGATATGTGTTCACTTGTGGAGGTACTGCCATTTCTTGGCGATCTATGAAGCAAACTCTCACCGCTACTTCTTCTAACCATGCAGAGATTTTAGCCATCCATGAAGCTAGTCTCGAGTGTGTATGGTTAAGATCTGTCGTTCATCATATAAAAGAAGATTGTGATATTTCTGGAGGGAAAGAAGCTCCAACAATTATGTATGAAGACAATGCAGCATGCATCGCACAACTCAAAGACGGATACATTAAAGGTGATAGAACAAAGCACATTCTACCAAAATTCTTCTTCACACACGATCTACAGAAGAACGACGATATACATGTTCTACAGATCCGTTCGAGCGATAATTTGGCTGACTTATTTACAAAGGCGCTACCTACTTCTACTTTCAAGAAGTTAGTTCATCAGATCGGGCTACGCCGTCTCAAAGATCTCGACACGTGTACTCAAGAGGGGGAGTAATTGCGTGTTGCACTCTTTTTCCCTTAACCATGGTTTTTCCCATTGGGGTTTCCTGGTAAGGTTTTTAATGAGGCAACATCTTAAACGCATTACGAACCATTCCATTATAATGGACATCCAAGGGGGAGTGTTATGAATAATAAGATGGATGCCCATTATAAGGCCCATCTCGTAGTAGCTTCTAGAATTACTTGTACACTAGGTTTTACTTGGTCTCCAAGTTCTTGTACTCCTATATAAAGGAGCCTTCATTCATTGGAATAAATATCACCAATTCTTCTATCTCTCTTTTATTCACAACATTCCCTAGATTAATTTAGTATCCGGCTTAGTTTCGTATAAAAGTTAAAAAAAAAAATATTTGTTACCGTTTAACTTTGGAAAAACTGTCTAAAAATTCTCGAACTTACCAAAAATAGACAAAAATCTTCAGTTACTTCATAAACGCAAGAAACATCCAATTATATTGACTTAGACAATTAAATCTCCAATTTATACTAATCAAGCCAAATTAGCTACATCGATCACTTGGGTTCTCCCCATCTCCAAATCGTTGTTTTTCACCAATCTTGTGATGAGTTACAGTCCTGATATATTGATTGTAAACACATTCGGAACCATTGAAGTGTGCATGGGGATGTAATGTAGGGATCTATACAACTAAGACACAAAATAATTGCGATTAACTGCAATTGTAAACATACTTTAACAGAAATTATTATGTTTGTTAACCAACTTATTAATGAGGGCTAATTTAGCATAGAGATGCTGTCCAGAGTCCTGAGAAGCCTGGACAGTGGGGTGTAAGGGTCTTGTTGTGTCGTTGCTGGAGTCAGTTGAACTGCGGGCTGGACTGGCTGCACGATCGACTGGTCTGTCTGAGCTGTTGACTGTCCTGGCTGAACCAGTCGCTCGGCTACTTGCGTCATCAATGGGCACGCGGTATCAAGATGTCCTCCCTGATGTCAGTGAGGGCAGCGATAATCGTCTGGTAACAGGAGAGGAATATGGCGATAGCTACACCACACGTAGTGTCCACCATAGCATGCACACACTAATCAAATCCCGTTGATGTCGAAAACTGTTGGCTCAGCATAGTATGCGGTCTGGCCTCCAGGGTAATAGCTTTTGTTGTAGTAAGTGTCGGCATCCTTTTATTGGTGGAAACAAAAGTGTGTGAATATTATATATATTTTATATGTATTACATGTGTGATTGGTGGCTTTGGTTTTTAGACACACACGACAAAGAAAAGCAAAAGAAAAAGAAGAGACAAAGTAAAGAAGAGAGGAGAAAAGAGAGAAGAAAAATAGTTTCGGGAAGGTCTGGTCAAAGCAACGATCGGACAATCAAACGAGTTTTAATATGGCTGAAATTTGCAAGGAAGCTTCGTGACTCAGTGGTCTTCAGATTCAACGGTGGGATTTCTGTTTCAACAGTTGATTTGTGAGATATCTGGGTTTTAACGTGCATGTTCGCTGCTGTGGTTCAGACAGATATGTGTTGAATGTTTGAGAACTCCAACAGTGAGCTCTTCTCTGATTGAGCTGAAATTTTGCAGAAGTGTTCTTGACTCGTTATGCTAAGATTTGAACGGTGGAGATCTTAAATGGTGACCGGAATCTTAGTGAACGTGAGGTCATTTGCGGCTGCATATTTATGAGCTTTTGTATAGCTCTCTTGTTGATTCTTTGTATTGGAGATTGCTCTTGTTGAGCCTTACTCTCTGTAGTTGTTTTGTGGAACAGAGAAGACGTGGTTGTAACTCAAAGCTATTTGATATAGTGAATTTGAGCAGACTACGGTCCCGTGGTTTTTCCTTTTCACATCGAGGAGGTTTTCCACGTAAAAATTGTGGTGTCTCGTTTCATTACATTTTTGAGCTTGTTTCTGCCTCATACGTATTTTTTTCAAAGACTCACACAAGTGCGGGAAACTGTTTTCCGCTGCACCGTTGTCGCGTTCGTGTTTTCCCAACAGAATGGTATTAGAGCTTGTGGTTTGTGAGCTTTGGATTTCGGGAACTTTGGATTATTGGTTCTGCTTGTGTGAGCGATGGAAAATATGAGTAGAATGATAAGTTTGAATGGTAATAATTATCATGTATGGAAAGACAAGATGGAAGATTTGCTTTTCGTAAAAGAATTCCATGTACTGGTTTTTTTAAGGAGAAAAAACCTAATGAGAAAACGGATGATCAGTGGAAGTTGCTTCATCGACAAGTCTGTGGTTCGATAAGGCAGTGGATAGATGATAAGGATAAGTGCTTTGTAAGAGACGAGAGTCGAAAACCCTAATCACCCAGTAATCACCCCCAGAGCTATACGACGACGTTTTTATTGTTTCAATTTGTCCTTGCTCCCATCATTATATATCTCTCTCCTTCATAGATGCTGAAGCAACCATGTCCTAAAAAAAGTGTAACCTTCCTTCCATAATCTAAAGGAATTTCTAGCGGTTCTAATCACATTAGGCAACCCTAAGTATAAATTCCATAGCCTAGGATCTAGGGTTTAGGTTTATTGAATCATAAGGATCTCGAAATTACCTGGAGATTAGCAGCGGAAGATGAACATGTATTCGAGATTCACGAGCACCTCAAGTGCTGCGCCGCTACTGGTATCCACACGCACACAAACTGGAACGGACGGGATGCTAGTGCCGTAGAGATCTGATCTCTTAGAGGTTTCTCAGTTTCTCATAGGTGGCTGTGAATTAGGTTCCCCCTTTCATAAAAGTCGTCCATATATCTCATATATATAGACTTTTACCACGACCTAATTAACCAAAGCTTAAACCGTAGTTAATTAAGTCATAAACCAAAATCAGTATTTTGGTTCGCGATCTGTGTCGATCGATACACCTTTGTGTCGATCGACACTACCTCAGAAACACGTTACGAATGTATATCAAATATACATTTAACCAGATCATTACACTAATGATCAACCTCATATAAGACATCCAGTTTGCTTAGGTGTGTGACCCTGTAGGATCATATAATACTAGCAATGAGTTCATAACTCACAGATCACAAGTGGCTTCTAGCAAAACATTATGATTACCTAGTATTATATGAATGTCTAATCTCGACAACACAACTATCTCTAGAGTGATTACAAGTATGATTTCAGGACATTCCCAACAATCTCCCACTTGTACTGGAATCATCTATTCCCATAATCCCTTCGTCTTTATATCTCGATCTGGCATAAGGCAAGATCTGTGTCATCCTTATTAATACAAGATCATGTTCATCAAACTCTGATTTACACTGACAATACAAACGACTGACAATCACCTCGTTTGAGTGCGGCCACACATTTCTCAGTATCAAATATTCGATGGGCCCTGAGATATTTATCTCATGTTATATAGGAGGGACAAATTCCATCTTGTTCCATCCTTATTCCTTCACACATATACTTGATGACCTATAAAATGTCATAAATTACTTTGGGACTATTATTTAATAACATAATTAAATAATATTGAAACAAATTTCATTGAAATAACATAACCTTAATATGTCTATATGAACATCATATCATAACTAAAACCAAAACAACTCCCACTAGAACCAATATCACATCTTAAGAGATCTAATGCCAATAGCATTAGTCTGATTCTCATGCGCTCTCGCTCAGCATGTCACAAAGGACACTGCGACTTGCTAAGAGTAATGCCATGAGACATTGCTATGAAGCCCTTCTTAGAATCATGCGTACTGAACCTGTGTAAGACCTTATCAATATAAGTATCTTGACACAATCCAATTTAGCTTGTCCAATCTATCTCTATAGATTCTTATTCCAAGAATGTATGCGGCTTCATTAAATACAACCTCCCAGCCAAATCTTAACAGACTGAAGCAATAGAACGTCATTTCCGAGAAGGAGTATGTCATCTACATACAGTACGAGAAATGAAACTACGCTCCCACTAGTCTTCTTGTAAACACACAGCTCCTCTTCGTTCCTGATGAAGTCAAACTTTTGACCGCTTCATCAAAACGAAGATTCCAACTCCAAAATGCTTGCTTCAATCCATAAATGGATCTATGAAGCTTGCATACCTTCCTAGCAGCATAAGGATCAATGAAACCTTCAGGTTGTGTCATGTACACATCCTCTTCCAGAATTCCATTAAGGAAAACTGTTTTCACATCCATCTGCCCGATCTCATAATTATAATGAGCGGCGGTTGCTAGGAAAATCCGAATGGACTTAAGCATAGTGACTGGGGAATAGGTTTCTTCATAGTCAATACCATGAATTTGCTTGAAACCTTTTGCCACCAACCTAGCTTTGTATATCTGAATATTACCAACTGCGTCAACTTTTCTTCTTGAAAATCCATTTACTCTCAATGGCTTTTACACCATCGGATAAATCAACCCAAGTCTATACGTGGTTCTGTGACATGGATCCCATTTCGGAATCAGCGGCTTTCAGCCATTTTCGGAGTCAGGGCCCATCATTGCTTCTTCAAAATTCGCAGGCTCATCACTGTCAATGATCAACAGATCATGGCAATTGGTCACGAGAAATCCAAATCTCTCGGGTTCGTGACGAATCCTTTCGGATCTGCGAGCTTCAGGTTGTGTAAAAGTCGTGCACATATCTCATATATATAGACTTTTACCACGACCTAATTAACCAAGGTTTAAACCGTATTTAATTAAGTCATAAACCAAAATCAGTATTTTGGTTCGTGATCTATGTCGATCGATACACCTTTGTGTCGATCGACACTACTTCAGAAACTCGCCATTCACCAGATCATTTGCAAACTTCAGGCACCACATGTGTAGGTTCTACAACTCTTTGTAGATCCAACTGTTGCTCTTCCTCATCAGGTTGAGCAGTCTCCTGTGATTCTCGAATTTTTTCGAGTTGTACTTTACTCCCACTGTTCTTCCTGGAAAGGAAGTCTTTCTCAAGGAAAAAACACAGTTCCGAGCAACTAACACTTTGTTCTCGGACCGGTTGTAAAAGTAATATGACTTGGTCTCCTTAGGACAACCAGCGAATTAGAACTTATCGGATTTGGGTGTGGGCTTATCAGAGATTAAACGTTTTACATAAGCCTCACAACCCCGAATCTTCATGAAAGATAAATTAGGAACATTTCCAGTCCACATCTCATGTGGTGTCTTTGTAACTGATTTTGATGGAACCCTATTTAGTGTAAACACAGACGTTTCTAGAGCGTATCCCCAGAAGGATAATGGAAGATCTGAGTGACTCATCGTTGATCGAACCATATCTAATAAAGTCCGATTCCTCCTCTCAGAAACTCCATTCCATTGGCGTTTTCAGGAGGAGTGAGTTTGTGAAACATTTTCACAGTCTCTCAGATGATCATTGAATTCTTGACTTGAGTATTCACCTCCACGATCTTATCGTATAGCTTTAATACTTTCCCAAGTTGATTATGTACTTCATTCTGGAACTCTTTGAACTTTTCAAAGATTCCGACCTATGTCTCTTTAGATAGACATAGCCATATCTACTGAAATCATTAGTAGAAGTAATGAAATACTGAAAGATTCCTCTAGCACTTGTGCTCATCGGGCCACTCACATCAGTATGTATAAGGCCCAATAAGTCACTGGCCCTTTCTTTGTTTGTTAAAAGAGGCCTTAGTCATTTTGTCTAATAAACAAGATTCGCATTTCTCACATGATTCATAATCAGATAAGCCCAAAAGCCCATCACTATGGAGCTTCTAAATCTGTTTCTCATTTATGTGGCCCAAACGACAATGCAAGAGAAAAGTTTGATTTGTGTCTTCTGACTTGAATCTCTTAGTTCTAATGTTATAGATTGACACACTTTGGTTTAGAACATAAAGTCCATTCTATAATGGACCGCTACCATGAAATATATCATTGTAATCAAATGAACAACATTTATTCATAATTGAAAATTGATATCCTTCTAAATCCAAACAAGGAATAGAAATAATATTTCTACTTATAGCAGGTACATAGTAGCAATTATTAAGTTCTAAAACCATGCCAGAAGGTAAAGACAAATGAATTCCTATGGCTAATGTAACAACTCTTGCTCCATTTCCACCGCGCAGGTCCACTTGTCCATTCTCCAAAGTCATACTGTTGCTTAGGCCCTGCATATTTATACAAAATATGAGCACCACAGCTGGTATCCAATACCCAAGAAGTAGGACCAGAGATAGTAACATTTACTTCTATAACATAAATACCTGAAGAAGAAGTCTCGTACGTCTTCTTCAGCTTCTCATAATCTTCCAAGAATTTATTGCAGTTTCTTTTCAAATTTCCATAACCATTACAATAATGACACTTATTATCTTTAGAAGGACCAGTTTTGACCTTAGGAGCATGGTTAGACTCGCTTGGATTCACAATCGAGCTCGTCTTGCCATTCCCTTTGTTCTTACCAAGTTTTCTTAAACTGTTTACCCTTTTGTACCATAAGGACATTTGGGGTGTCCTTCTTGATGTTAGGTTCAGCAGTTTTGAGCATCCCATGCAACTCAGTCAAAGTCTTTGTCAAGTTGTTCATGTTGTAGTTCGTAACAAAATGATCATAGCTTGACGGCAGTGACTGCAGAATGATGTCAGTAGCCAACTCTTGGCTAATGGGACAATCCAGTTTCCCAAATTTATCAATATAACCCATCATCTTAATGACATGAGGACTAACTGGTCCGTCCTTTGGTAGCTTGCACTCAATTAGAGACTTAACCGTCTGGTATCTCTGAGTTCGTGCCTGCTCCTGAAACATACTTTTCAGGCAAGTGATCATCCCTATTGGTGACTCCACATACTCATATTGCTTCTGCAAGTCCGAGTTCATGGTAGCCAACATGAGACAACACACATTGACCACATCATTAGAATGCTTATCCCAAGTATCCTTCTCTGACTGCCAGGCATTGGCTCGGTACTTCTTGGGGAGAACTTTCTCAAGGACATAGTCCTTTTTCTCCTGTTTGAGAACGATTCTCAAGTTCCGATACCATTCCAGAAAGTTAGATCCATTTAACTTGTCCTTCTCAAGGACGGATCTTAGGGAGAAATTGTTGTGATGGTTTGTGCTAGACATAGCTGGAGTAAGAAAGGAAATAGTTTTAGTTATGATGTTAACAATTAAGAAAACTCGCATTATATTCAAAACAATGTTTCCTCAAATGAATATAATGATCCAAGACCCATACTTCACTAAAACTTGAGTGAGCTTTGGCTCATCGCCCAAATTTCAGCTATCTAGGTAAGCAACAACTGCTAGTCATATCTAATATAACTCTTGGTTGTGGATTGACATCTCATGTCAAATCCACCCGATGTCTCTGGGCCCAAAACAATTTTGATAGCCTAGTCAAGTAAACCAATCTCTTAAGTCATGTAATTTTTGACGCCTTGCACTGCAAGCCTATCAACACGATTACCTCTTGCCTTACTCATTTAATTGTGGACACCTTGCACTGCAAGTCTATCGCACAATGAAACGAGTCTTGACAGTTGACAAGATCGGGAAGACATCAAGGATTACTTGATATTTAGTTTGAGGAACGAAACTTTTAATTTAATATACATATCATATATGTATCTTAGTGATGATAGACTTTTTCTAGGTTCTAGCTCAATTCCTCAAGTCTACTCCTATCATTGTAGTACTTAAGGTATCAATCCAGGGAGGCAAGAAGAATAACACACCAAGAATGCAAGAAACTACTCAAGCTAAGCAAATCAAATAGAAATGAGTTTATCTAACAACCTAGACAATCTAGAAATGAAATAAAGCAAGCAAGAAACAAACAAGACACTAAACTAGAAGATAGATAAGCTAAAACAAGGGTCCTAGGATGAGGCCATGGAGACTAGGTGGTCTAGAGACAATCAATGATGCTTCAATCAATCAAACAATGCTAAACAAGGCTAGTGATCATAATTAAGCTAATCACATTCTCATGTTCATAACTCCTATGCCAATCATTCAATCATTCAATTCTCATTTGCAAATTAAAAGACAAGCATGCCTTAATATCCATCAAATACCTTTTAACAAAGCTAATCCTTAGGCTAAGAACACTAATCATTAGACTAATCTAATTTCTTGGTACTAATCCTTTGTCTAATCCCTAATCAAGATCAAATTCTCATTTGTGATTAAGAGATAAACAAGCAATCCAAACAAGTTCTCATTACCAATAATCACCTTAGACAACTAATCTCTTAGGCTAAGAGTGAAAATTCTCTAAAAAGTTCATTCAAGCATTTCATCGAACACCTTTCGGGCATGAAAAGTCTAGCATCTAGATTCAACAATTTCTTGCAACCTAGGATAGAGATCAACTAATTAGAGAAGGATCATTCATAAATAAGTCATAAACATCACTAATCATCACATAAACCACCTAAATCAACCTCATCCACAAAACCCAAAAACTCTACTCTCTAATCATAAAAGAGATGTGAGAAATCATAAATAGAAAGAGAGATTAAAAGAAACAAGAGAAACACTTAATTAAACTTAAAATCAAAGGTTTACAAGTTCTAAAATCATAAACAAAAGCATAAGACAAAATAAATTTAAGGCTTAGGTAGCTTGGGGTTCTAAAGACCCATAAAAGAGTTTTTATACAAGAAAGGGTCGAGATGGCAAAATGGTAATTTTGGTGAAATTTCTTCTCTGGCTTGCTGTTTCATTCTGGCCGCTGGCCAAACCGCTGGGTTTCCATCTGTTTCATCCTGTTCGCTGGCCGAACCGCTGTACACACGGCATTACGTCGTGCTTTTCTCCTGAAACTTGTGGTCTCGTTCTGGCCGCTGGCCAAACCGCTGGGTGGTAAATCGGCCATAACTTCTCGAATACAGATCCAAACGACTTGAAACCACCTCCATTGGAAAGCTAACTCAATTTCCTACAACTTCTATTTGATGCTCCAGAAGCTAAATATGCACGGAAGGGCCTAATTTCACTCGATCTTTTTAGAACATCATTTTGATCAAGATCACCATTCACTCCTCCAAAGCTCCAAGTGCTCCCAAGTCATCCTAGTAGCCTTCCAACACCTGAAAAGAACCAATGAAAGTGCAATATGCTCCTAAACATGCTAGATCACAACTCTAGATGCAACTATCTACAAATGCAACAAAGAACAAAGAAATGTAAAGAAGAAAAAAAGTTAAATGAAACCAAAACATGATCTAAACAACTCTCTAAATGCATGAAAACACAAGTATATCAATTCCCCCAAACTTAAACCTTGCTTGTCCTCAAGCAAGAATTAAAAATTCAAAACAATTTGGAGAGAAAGGTTTGAAGGAGGGGACTCAAAACCACAAAACTCACAACAAGACACAAGGTCTTTCAAAGAAGTTACAAGTTGCTCTAATCACATTGTCTATCCATGTACTTCCACATTACCGTTCCCTCAATCCCTACTCTAACTCCCGAGATCCTATAGAACATAAGCAATCATCAACTCAATTCCTTACATTCATTAAAGGTTAAGTGCAATCTCATATAGGGGCAATCAATCAATCCCAATCGGCAAGGTTCAAGAGAGGCTATTTGAGGTGGCTTAGTAGAGTTTCTTTTGGAGTGGTTAACTCTCAAGAAGAGGAGCAATTGGCATTACACAAAATCTATCTAAGAAAAGGAACAATTCGTGCATACAAAATTCTTTTCTCATTGTTCTATCCAATTCCTAGATGAAATCTCTACACAATCCCATTTTTAAAAGCTAACACTCACCAAACCCCAACCCATGATCATTCTTTTCAACAAAACTCTCACCCCATTAGCTATCTCATTCTTTTCTTTATGCCAACTAGGAAGTTCTTAGCTGATTTTCTAAACTTTTTCACTCTTGAGCATTCTTTTTCATATCTTATCCCCCTCATTACTTGATCTTTCTTTCTTTTTCTTTTGATTCATTCCTAGGGGACTTACTTGATTCTCTTTTCTTTTGCACATAGCTCTTTTCTTATAAGACTTCCTAGTGACTTTCTTTCTCTTTTTGAACCCTTTTTCAACTCTTTTCATTGATCCTTTTATTCCCAAGTTATATCTCATCTCTACCCCAAACTTGTTTCCCATCCTAATGCTAGACTCTTATGGCAAATAGAGCTAGCTAAAATGAGAAAAGACCATTGTCGTTCCCGATATTCTCAAGTTTTTGCACATGCCAAAACCTATCAAGAACAGGCCTCACTCGCAAATCAATTTAGGCTTCAAGGAAAGGTTTAGGGTCATTGGGTAAGGGAGGCCATGATCATAAGATCAATGACTGCCCGAGTTAATCAAAAGAGTGGTAAAAGGGAAAGCATAACTCGGGCAAGGACCATGGGATTGCATTTCAAGCCCCTAAGCAAGATATTTCAAAGTCAAATTAAGTCCAATATCACGCAATTGAGTTAAGTTCATGAAGGATTATGTTTGTTCATAGGTTCAATTATCAGATTACAACCTATCACATAATCAACTAGGATCTAGGTGATTTACAGTTGAATCATAAACAGATCAGGATCATTACCTTATGATTGCAGCGGATTGATCAAGGGAATGAAGAGATCACTGAGAGCTGATGATTACCGGCTCCTCCTAGGTATCCACACGCTTACAAGCTACTGGATCAGGCTGCTAGACCAAGCTGGAACAACAGAGAGAGAGGAGGACGGCCAGACCTAAAATCGCAGAAGCATAAGGCTAACTGGCGCCTCCTCTTCCTTATATGGGCCCAAGTAATTAAACTAATGGCTTATTAGGCTTTTGGGCCCAAGACCCAAATCAGACAAAAAGACTGTATTTTGTCTGGCCCAATTCTCTGTACAAATACAGTAAATGTCTTGCATCTTACTGTATTAATTCCTTGTTAACTTTCCCGTTAGCTATGGTGTGTGACCCTTTGGGATCATACAATACTGGTAATAAGTACTTAACTTATAGATCAAGAGCGGGCTCTAGCAAGTCATCATGACCACCCAGTATTTATGACTTATGTCTGATCTCGACACTTATCATACTTTCTAGAGATAGCACAGTAGATTTCAGGACATTCCCAACAATCTCCCACTTGTACTGGAATCCTACATTTCCTAATCCTTTTGTCTCAATATCTCGATCTGGCATAAGGCAAGATGCGTGTCATCCTTATATAGCCAGACCACGTTCATTGGACCAGATTTGATACTGACAATTCAAACGACTTGGGCAAGTCCGTTTGGGAGTGGCCACTCTCTTACCAGCTATCAAGTCTCCGATTGGCCTAGAGATATTACCTCCGTTAAACGGCAGGGACAAATCCCATCTTGTTCCATCACTATGAACTACACACTTTATAATACACCCAACCAAGGTCCTTATAGCTCCCAGTTACGAAACAGCGTTAGACAATGATCAAAGCGCATCAATCCATGTGCAGCCACATGCAAGCGAACTCAGGTCTAAGGACTATACTCTATAGTCGTATATGAGAACCTCTTATGACACAGATATTAATATCTTGTAGAGTTCTCATCAGCGGGCCATGTCCGGTCATATGCTCCCTACATATACCTATGTGTTGACTTCGATGCCGCGCATCCATGACCCATGAAACTTGGTCATAAGTCTCAACACACTCTAGTCTCAAGTGGTTGTTGGTGTTCCAATTTCAACAACCTTCGACTATGGACACTATGATTTATGTCATTTTTGTTAAATATGGGGTTTCAGGATCAAGTCTACTCATGTACTTCGATGGCCCATATATAATGACATGAATCATTTTGGAACGATTATTTTATATCACAGTTAAAATAATCCAGAAATAAAAATTTCATTAACATTTAAAATGTTTACATGAACCAATCAAAATAACTAAATAAAGCCCTTTACTAACTCCCACTGAAATTAAGACTACATCTTAATTTCACTTATCCTACAGCTACAGTCCGCGACTCGTGCTTAGGCCTAAGGAGTGGCTTTGTTAATAGATTAGAAACGTTCTCATTTGTTGAAACTTGCTGATCTACTCAACACCTCTATCATTTATCTCTCGGAATAGGTAATACCTACCCTCAATGTGTTTGGATCTCAGATGTGCAGCTAGCCACATCAAGTTCAGTGATGAACTTTTCTATCCAAATAACCTCTTTTGCCGCTTCCCAAGCTGCGAAATGTTCAGCTTAAGCCATGGAGTCAGCAACAGTGCCTTGCACCGCCACACAGACACAAGATATAACCGGACTGTGACCAGAAATCATCTTTGTCTGTTGGAAACTTGCCTTTCAGACTCTACCGACTTCTAGCACCTCACTTTCTCATCCATGTGATCTCACTCAGCATGTGTCCATGACACATCATCTTATGAGACACATACCATAAGACTTTGGTATAAAGCCATTCTTGGAATTGCACTCTCTGGATTCGTTTAATTTCACACAATCCACTCAGCACATATAATCTCTATAGATTATTGCTCCAAGAATTATCAGGTCTTTTCTCCAAATCTTTTATTCTTAAAGTAACCTCCATGTTCAAGTCAATATAGACTGCAACAACAGAGCGTTATTTCCGAGATCTTGTATGTCATCTATGCACACTACAAGACTTGCAACTACGCTCCCACTAGTCTCTTACAACTTACAGTTCCTTCTGTTTCTGACAAAATCAAATCCTTGATTTCTTCGTCAAAACCAAGATTCCAACTCCCAGATGATTGCACAAAACCATTCATGGATCTGTTAAACCAGCATTCATTCCTGGTATTTTCTTAAAACTACTTTCAGAGTTGGAGCCCAAACACTGCTTCTTCATTTATTTGCATCTTTGTCACAATCATTGATCAACGGATCATGACTTTCATTTATGATAGACCCATATCTTAAGGGTTTGTGACAAATCCTTTCGGATCTTGCGAAAAACAGACTCCACAAGTGTCAGACTCTACAGTTTCTTGTAGATCTAACTTCTGCTCTTACAAAAGATTGAGCAGACTTTTGTGTCTCTCGAATTTCTTCGAGTTCTACTTTACTCCCACTATTTTCTTAGAAAGTATATCTCTCTACAGAAAACATAATTCCAAGCGACACTGATACTGTCCTCAGAATGGTTGTAACAGTAGTGAGTCTTGGTTTCCCTTGGACAACCAATGAATTAGCACTTGTGTTTTAATTGGCTGAAATCTTATCAGTGTCAATTACATGACACAATTCCCAAACATCCAGAAAAGACTAGTTGGCTCAATGCCAGTTCACATTTAATGTGATGTCTTTTATCTGATTTTGGTGGAACTTAATTTATTGTTTCACTGAGACTATTAGAACGTTTATTTTCAGGGTATTATTGGAAGATCTTACTGTGATTCATCTTTTAATCAAACTATGTCTTACATATTTGATCTCTCCAGTCACAAAAACAATTCCAATGGAGTTTCCAGGAGATTTGAGTCGCGAATTTACTTCGCACTCATAAAGATAATCACATTTTACTGAACTCAAGTGATCTGCTTATTCGACCATTCGAAAAGCCATATTTCAACTAGTCCTTGTACTTCATTTTGGAACTTCTTTAATTTCATCAAGAATTCCAGTTCATGTCTTCATGACATAACCATCATCTACTGATTCGAATCAGCCAGATTATGAAGTACTGACCAATTTTCTTTGCAGCAATTATGCTCGTTGGGCTTTCATAATTCAAATGAATTAGGCCCAATAAGCCCCTTCCCTATGTTTAAAACGTCAAGGTGAGAACAATCATTTGGCCCATTCAAACAAAATTCATACTCATCACTTGACTTTAGTCAACTGATCTCAAAAGCCTATTAAAGTAGGCCTTCTGAGAAAATCCTTTAGGATAGAGTTTCCGAATTTGTTTCTCAGCAATGCGGCCCAAACAATATTGCCAGAGAATGTTGATTTGATATTTATGTTATTGGTTTATTCGTTTAGTTTAATTTCATAAAACCAATTCTTTAATGGAATGCTACTATTAAACAATCATTAAGATTCAAAAACTCAAAATATGTTTTAATCAAAATGATAAATATCCAAATCCATAACTGAAATGAATAATGTAGATCTGCTCAAGGCAGTTACACAAATAGTAATTCCCAAAAGAAAACTAAATTTGAAGGCAACAATCAAATAAAATTCCACTCGGAATGCAGAGACATCAGCTCCATTCACGACTTGAACTTCCACTTGTTCCTTCTTCATTCTTCATCTACCATCAACGACCTGCACATTTATACAAATGTCAGCATTGAATTCGGTATTGAATACCTCAATGTAGAGATGAATGAAACATCATAAATACCTGAAGATGAAGGCTTGTAATCCATCTTCAACCTTTCAAAATCTTCCAAGAATTTGTTGCACTCATTTGTCAAGTGCCCTTGCTCCTTACAGTAGCTACATGTCACAAGTGGGTCGGACTTGGGCTTCCAATAAGACTTGGGCCCATTCTGATCCGAGATCTTCATGGCCTTAATCTTACCCTTGTCCTTTGCGGGTTTCTTAAAACCCTTATCCTTCTGCACCCTAAGTGCCTTTCGGGAACCCTTTCTCATGTTCAGCTCAGCTGTTTTAAGCATTTCATGCAGCTCAGTCAATGTCTAAGACATCCCGCTCATATTGTAGTTCGTAATGAACTGTTTATAGCTCGGCGGCAAAGACTGAAAGATGAGGTAAACGGCTTGCTCAGCACTTATGGGACAGTCTAGTCTTTCCAAGTTTTCCAAGTAACTAATCATTTTACTGACATGAAAACTAACTGGACTTCCCTCAGGGAGGTTACACTCAACGAGACGCCTCAAAGTCTGGCATCTCTCAACTCGTGTAAGTCCCTTGTACTTTGCCTTGAGGCCTGCGACAATCTCCATGGGTGACTCCAAGTTCTCATATTGATGCTTCAACTCAGAACTCATGGTAGTCAACATAAGATTTCGCACATCAACCGCATCAGTGTAATGCTTGTTCCAAGCATCACACTCTGCATGTGTGGCACTTGATCTCAATTTCTCGGGGAGAGCAATTTCAAGGACATAGTCCTTGCTCTCATGCTTGAGAATATTTCTCAAGTTCCGGTACCAAGTACAGAAATTTGATCCGTTCAGTTTCTCCATCTCAAGGACAGACCGGATCGAGAAAGTGTTTTGATTTGTTGTGCTAGTCATAACTGAAATTTAGAGATAAATAGAGTTTTAGTTATTCAGTTCATAAAAGAGTAATCTTAATAACTTATAAGAAAACTCGCATTGCATTCAAAATTTCTTTGTTTAACCTCATAAGAATGCAATGATTCCGAGACCCATGTTCAGCTAAATCCAAAGTGGGCCACTGGCCGTCACCCAGAAGTAGCTTTACTTGGTAAGCATACACACAGCTAGTTATATCCAATAACTCTCGGTTGTGAATTGGGCCCAAGGCCCAATACACCAGATGTCTCAAGGCCCGGGACTCCCGATGGCCCAGTCAAGGAAACCAATCTCTTACAGCCAAATAATCACTAAAGTCTGGGACTCCCAATGAAATTAGTGACTATATACTACTTTACTTACGCAAAAACAGACACCTCACACTGTAAGCCATATCTGTAATTGAATAAGAGTTAAGTAGCTGACAAGATTGGGCAAGACATCCAAGCTTGATATTGTTTTTGAGGATTTTAGGTTTCAATAGATTTCCTCCCAAAAATAGAAGATTACTATTTTGGGAAACTTTCCATTTCAGGTAACTTACTAAATATGGAAACTTTCTATTTAGGGAAACCTACTATTTTTAGAAACTTTCTAAATCGGGAAACATGCTTATTTTAGAAACTTTCTAATTTAATGTTTTATTAAAGTTTTCGGTTGGGTCACAAATTATAGGCCCAATTCTTGGCCCAAGACCACATAATTCCAATTGGCCCAATAATTTGACATAACCGAGTCGGTTCATTAATTCTGGTCCAAGACCAAATTAACTACTAAATCCAACTGGTTATTTACTAAACCAGACCAGCTCTAAATTATTTGGTCCAACCAAATCAAACTTAGACCAGCCTTCGGTTTAGGTTAAAATTCAATTTTGAATTTAAATCCGGTTTAACCAGAAATTAAATAATACCAATTGCATTAAATAATTTCCAGCAAACCGCGATTTGGTTAACCGCTTGAACCACCAATTAAATTGGATCGGTTCGGTTAAGTCCAAAATCAGGAAGAAATAGATTGGTCTAACCAATCAATTTTAGCTGATTTTGACCTAACTTGCGGGATAAGGCAAAACCAACGACGAACCGCAATGGCCCAATGGCACGATTGGTTCGCGTCTCGGGTTAGGTGGGACGAACCGCGAGGCTCGGCTTAACCGAATGGCTACTCGCGGGTCGTGATGCCTCGCCAGCCGGATCACGCATCGCCGGATCGAGAAGACGAGCCAAGCTCGCTTTCGGGACCTCGCGCGATACGATCGGGACAGGCGCATCAGCTCGTTGCGATCGGGTCATCGGGACAGCGAGAAGAAATCGATCCGATTGATATCGATCGATATCACGCTCCCTCGTCGATCGATACTCGCGTGCATCAGCTCGTTGCGATCGGGTCATCGGGACAGCGAGAAGCAATCGATCCGATTGATATCGATCGATATCACGCTCCCTCGTCGATCGATACGGGCGTCCGCTTCGCATACCGATGGGTTTCAATCGTTTCATGCGATTTACATATTAGGTTTTTCAAGTTTTCTAATCAAATTTCTTAACACAAATTCGATTCTAAACATTTAAAAACAACCTAAATATGATCCAAACAGCAAAAACCTAACGACCTAGGCTCTGATACCACTGAAGGATTATGTTTGTTCATAGGTTCAATTATCAGATTACAACCTATCACATAATCAACTAGGATCTAGGTGATTTACAGTTGAATCATAAACAGATCAGGATCATTACCTTATGATTGCAGCGGATTGATCAAGGGAATGAAGAGATCACTGAGAGCTGATGATTACCGGCTCCTCCTAGGTATCCACACGCTTACAAGCTACTGGATCAGGCTGCTAGACCAAGCTGGAACAACAGAGAGAGAGGAGGACGGCCAGACCTAAAATCGCAGAAGCATAAGGCTAACTGGCGCCTCCTCTTCCTTATATGGGCCCAAGTAATTAAACTAATGGCTTATTAGGCTTTTGGGCCCAAGACCCAAATCAGACAAAAGACTGTATTTTGTCTGGCCCAATTCTCTGTACAAATACAGTAAATGTCTTGCATCTTACTGTATTAATTCCTTGTTAACTTTCCCGTTAGCTATGGTGTGTGACCCTTTGGGATCATACAATACTGGTAATAAGTACTTAACTTATAGATCAAGAGCGGGCTCTAGCAAGTCATCATGACCACCCAGTATTTATGACTTATGTCTGATCTCGACACTTATCATACTTTCTAGAGATAGCACAGTAGATTTCAGGACATTCCCAACAGTTCATGCAAGCTTCACAAAGATAGGGAATTTCGGAATCTCAAAGTCAAGTAATGGGCTTTCCTTTGTTTTGAAAATCGATTAAAGAAACAAGTAACTTAATTGGTGAGCCTCTACAAGGCAAAATCATCATCGTCCCCAATGCATGCATCCTACATAATGAACTAGACTCGATCCTACAATGCTTTCTTTTTGAAAAATTTTGAAATTTTTCGATTTTTTTTTGTTTTTCTATGCCATAAATGAAATGCATGAGACTCAAATGATAGAAAAGAAAAATAAGAACAAAACAAACAAGATTAACAACTGGTCTCTCCCCCCAAACTTAAATCACACAGTCCCTTGTATGAAAGAAGCAAGGGAAATAGACAAAAGACTAAATCAAAAATGCAAAATCAAAAAGACAAAAGTTGGAGTGTTACTTGGAGAGTGGGATGGAGAGGAGGAATGGAAGGTGGAAGCATCTTTGATTTGGCATGAGACTTACCCAAAACTTAGAACATTGCATAGGCTTCTCATCCTTTGATTTAGCATTGAAGTCCCTTTGCTCAATCCCAAAGCTCTTCAAAAAGGATAGATATGGGAATTCCTCCCAAGTGAGCTTGTTTTAAGTCACTAATCTTGACTATCCCTTCACTCTTTTTTGGTTAGGGACGTTGTAATGACCCTCCCGAAGGAGTAAAACGTCAGTACAAGGAATACGACCAGTCGGGTTGGATCAGACGAAGAACGACGAAATTCAAAGTTGTGCGATTGACTTCAAATCAACGGCATTAGCTAATGAAGACATTCTAAGACTTCTGGTCGAGTCAGAATTCAAAACGGACGAGCGGATTATGCGACGGTCGAAGGATATGAAAGACGGCCGAGGAACGGCCGAAAATCCGAAAGTTCCAAAATGGTTGGGCGTTATTATGAGGTGATAGAGGAGATAAAACTAAGACTTTTGGTCGAAACGGAATTTAAAAAGAGTGAACGGTTGAAGAGATATCGCATTTGCGACTAAATCGGGAATATCGGGTTTATCGGGTTAGAAGCACGACGAGGCGGGACGAAAGCCCGACGGACCGAAGCACGACATGGCACATACAAGTTTTTACTTCCGGAAGCACGAGCTGTCGGAAAGCACGAGGTGTCCGGCGCAAGCACGAGGTGTCCCAGAAGCACGAGGTGTAAAAGGAGGGAAAGCACGAGGTGTAATCGGGAAGCACGACATGTCGTCGCCCATGGCTGGAAGGGTGGAAGCTCCTGGGCGTGGCTTGGTGGCACCAACACACCTCCAGAGGTGTCCTCCAGCATGCTGAACGCAAGGTGTCGTCGCCGGGATGAAGCACGGTGGCGCCGAGATGTCGCGACGCATGTTCGCCTCAGAACCGGCCAATCGGAGGCCGCCATCCTAAACTGCCACCACCAGCTTGTTTTCTCCTATAAATAGGGCCTTTCCCCTTCAGAAAACTCACACTTCTCAGACCAAAACCGAAATGTTAGAGAGAGAAAGGAGAGAAACGTTTTAGAGAGAGGAAGTCGCCGGTAAGGAGAAACCGAGCCCCGATCGAGAGCGAGCCGAAGGACGAGCGTTCTAGAAGTTCGGGAAGTGGATTAGGAGTCCTTGGAGAGTAGGAAAGGCGGGACAGGAGGTGAAGAACGAGGCGCTTTGGGAACCGAACCTCTGCCGAACCAAAAACCCGAGAGTGAGTCCCGATAGCTAGGACTGACGTGTTTGTGCAGGTATCGCCTTAAGGATTGAAATACTGCGAGTATTTATCCTTAAGTGCATTGATTGAATTGTGTGTATTGCGGTTGAGGTTAAACCGTGTTGATTGATTTGATTGTTGCATGATTGATGTGTGATAAGTACGAGGTGGAACGTATCTACTCGGAAATGATTGATTGTGATAAGTACGAGGTTGGATAGAGATCCACTCGGAAATGGAATGTGATAAGTACGGGATGGTCAGGGTACCGCCCGGAAATGGATTGTGCTAAGTACGAGTCGGAAGTGAGATCCACTCGGAAATGTGTGATATGGATAAGTACGGAATCGGTTGAGGACCGTTCCAGAAAGTGTTGCATGGCATGGATTAGGAGGATGCTCGGGCACTCCCGTTTGGTTACCTCCTAGCTCGGTTGGACTCGGGTCGCTCCCCTGCCCGAGCAGCTCGGTTGGACTTGGGTAGCTCCCTCGCCCGAGCATTAAGTGTGGTGCCGACCATGAAGGGTCGGGAGGAGCCACCAGAGAGAGTGGTGCCGGCCGTGAGGGGTCGGGAGGAGCCACCTGTGACCAAATGGGGGAAGTGTCGGATGCATCTAGGAGGCCTCTGCGTGTGTAGGTGTCTTCATCTAGACATTGTTGGCATTCACGATAAGAGATCGTGTTATGCATTGTGTTTGTTTATATGCTTCTGAATTGTGCTTGTGTTTGTTATTGCTTTATGCTTCGGCTATGGGGATGGGCTGGGATACTAACGCCTATTAGAGGGTTCTGGACTCACTGGGTAACCCATATGGTTGCTCATTATACAACTTTTGTCTCGCAGGAAACCTTAGGTTGGGTAGCGGGCGGATTCGGACGTAGGTTGTGACCGGAATAGATTTGTAAAGTGGGTTGATCAACAAATCTAAGTACGTTTTGATATTATTACGTTTCCGTGTTTTAATAAGGTTGTCCGGACGGATTACTAATGTACGTATGATTATTTTGCGAGGTACACGTATTTTGTGAGACATAAAACCTCTGATGCCTAATGATACTCGACTTCGTCCAAGTCGACACAACTCTTGGCTTGGGTACGGGTTTTGCAAGCCTTAGGCCTTAGCCGAGAGGGTCGGATATCGACAGTGGATCGGCCAGACAATGGGCAGTGCCGGTACATTGGCGATGTTGGACATATTGTGGCACCACCGACTCGGCTATCGTCCGTAGTCCGCGTCGGGGGTGTTACAAATTGTGGTATCAGAGCATGGTTCATGATCATGCTAATGGGACAAAGTTTTCAAAACGTTTTATCGAGTCATTTGAGTCGCAACCAACTTTTTAAGAATCCGGTGTCCGAATGCCGATAGAATGATAGGTTGGGGATTTAGACTCACCTTGTTATCAAGATTTGTAGGATGCCGAGAATACTTGGGCGTGCGATCCTCATTTTCAGTAACTCCGGTGAAACGCCCATCGTCGGCTCAAGGATCAAGTGACGATCCAATGTGAAGGACAGACGAAGAGTAAGATTGGGATTGTAGTATAGTATAGTAAATTAGGAGTTATATTTTTGTTGCAGGGACCGCATCATATCCATGAAAGCGAGGTACGTATGGGTTCTGACTTAACTCTTATTCATTGTGTGATTTGTGGTTTGTGAGAGATCCTTAGGTTACCGGGAAGAGGTGATTTCCCCAGAACCTTAGGATAAAACCATAGTAAGACTTTTAGGACACCTATCCTAAAAGCCCAGCACCGAGAACCATTACCCGAGCAGGCCGTTTATAGTGAAAACCCTGGTGGGTGGTTAAGGCGGACGGTTGTGGCCAGTGAAGATTATTGCGGGATCAGTGACGCGAGTTAGAAGATCAACTACGGGAAGGTAGTTGCACCTTGACGAGAGATCTAGCGTCAAGCTATTGCGGGATCATCAACCTCACGATCTCATTTGAGATCGGTGAGTGTTTGAGATCAGTAAACGTTGGACCAGCTACGGGAAGCTACGAGAAGGTGGATGAACTTGGAAGTAAAGCGTCAAGTGACGGGACGAAGAATGTTAATGAACGTAAGAGAGGAAGGCGTTCATATAAGAAGGAACAAGACTTACCAAAGAGACGGAGATGGAAAGGTTACGTGAAGGAACCGGCCACTAGAAGAAGTTGGCCAAGAGAGTTACGAGGAGGGCTAACCCATGGATTGGATTGACGAGGAGGAAAGGAGCTCCAGGAAGGAGTGATCACGACTTACAACATCGAGGCCGGGAAGGACCGACGCACAAAGTTGACGGAAACCAAGAAGGAGTGGACCGACCCCGAGGTGGAGAAGAGACCGACGTGGAGAGTGAATAGACGGACCTCGGAGAGGAGCAGAGAACGACTAAGGACGCGGAGAAAGAATAGACGAACCTCGAGGCAGAGCAGAGATGGACTAAGTACCGAGAAGGAGTGAAGAATAACAAGGAACCCGGAGAACCGTAAGGGAAATAGTGAGAAGGAGGCGAGACCAAACAATGCGGAGCAAGAACGAGCACATCGAGTGCTACCACGAGATTGAAGACGGAGTCTAACTCATGACGGAGATGCAAGGGAAACCGCAAGTCTCCAAACAACGGAGCGAGAACTAGACGTGAAGAGACAGAAGAAGCCGAGGACGATTCTACTATTGGAATTCGAGGACGAATTCTAATAAGGAGGGGAGAATGTAATGACCCTCCCGAAGGAGTAAAACGTCAGTACAAGGAATACGACCAGTCGGGTTGGATCAGACGAAGAACGACGAAATTCAAAGTTGTGCGATTGACTTCAAATCAACGGCATTAGCTAATGAAGACATTCTAAGACTTCTGGTCGAGTCAGAATTCAAAACGGACGAGCGGATTATGCGACGGTCGAAGGATATGAAAGACGGCCGAGGAACGGCCGAAAATCCGAAAGTTCCAAAATGGTTGGGCGTTATTATGAGGTGATAGAGGAGCTCAAACTAAGACTTTTGGTCGAAACGGAATTTAAAAAGAGTGAACGGTTGAAGAGATATCGCATTTGCGACTAAATCGGGAATATCGGGTTTATCGGGTTAGAAGCACGACGAGGCGGGACGAAAGCCCGACGGACCGAAGCACGACATGGCACATACAAGTTTTTACTTCCGGAAGCACGAGCTGTCGGAAAGCACGAGGTGTCCGGCGCAAGCACGAGGTGTCCCAGAAGCACGAGGTGTAAAAGGAGGGAAAGCACGAGGTGTAATCGGGAAGCACGACATGTCGTCGCGCATGGTTGGAAGGGTGGAAGCTCCTGGGCGTGGCTTGGTGGCGCCAACACACCTCCAGCGGTGTCCTCCAGCATGCTGAACGCAAGGTGTTGTCGCCGGGATGAAGCACGGTGGCGCCGAGATGTCGCGACGCATGTTCGCCTCAGAACCGGCCAATCGGAGGCCGCCATCCTAAACTGCCACCACCAGCTTGTTTTCTCCTATAAATAGGGCCTTTCCCCTTCAGAAAACTCACACTTCTCAGACCAAAACCGAAATGTTAGAGAGAGAAAGGAGAGAAACGTTTTAGAGAGAGAAAGTCACCGGTAAGGAGAAACCGAGCCCCGATCGAGAGCGAGCCGAAGGACGAGCGTTCTAGAAGTTCGGGAAGTGGATTAGGAGTCCTTGGAGAGTAGGAAAGGCGGGCCAGGAGGTGAAGAACGAGGCGCTTTGGGAACCGAACCTCTGCCGAACCAAAAACCCGAGAGTGAGTCCCGATAGCTAGGACTGACGTGTTTGTGCAGGTATCGCCTTAAGGATTGAAATACTGCGAGTATTTATCCTTAAGTGCATTGATTGAATTGTGTGTATTGCGGTTGAGGTTAAACCGTGTTGATTGATTTGATTGTTGCATGATTGATGTGTGATAAGTACGAGGTGGAACGTATCCACTCGGAAATGATTGATTGTGATAAGTACGAGGTTGGATAGAGATCCACTCGGAAATGGAATGTGATAAGTACGGGATGGTCAGGGTACCGCCCGGAAATGGATTGTGCTAAGTACGAGTCAGAAGTGAGATCCACTCGGAAATGTGTGATATGGATAAGTACGGAATCGGTTGAGGACCGTTCCAGAAAGTGTTGCATGGCATGGATTAGGAGGATGATCGGGCACTCCCGTTTGGTTACCTCCTAGCTCGGTTGGACTCGGGTCGCTCCCCTGCCCGAGCAGCTCGGTTGGACTTGGGTAGCTCCCTCGCCCGAGCATTAAGTGTGGTGCCGACCATGAAGGGTCGGGAGGAGCCACCAGAGAGAGTGGTGCCGGCCGTGAGGGGTCGGGAGGAGCCACCTGTGACCAAATGGGGGAAGTGTCGGATGCATCTAGGAGGCCTCTGCGTGTGTAGGTGTCTTCATCTAGACATTGTTGGCATTCACGATAAGAGATCGTGTTATGCATTGTGTTTGTTTATATGCTTCTGCATTGTGCTTGTGTTTGTTATTGCTTTATGCTTCGGCTATGGGGATGGGCTGGGATACTAACGCCTATTAGAGGGTTCTGGACTCACTGGGTAATCCATATGGTTGCTCATTATACAACTTTTGTCTCGCAGGAAACCTTAGGTTGGGTAGCGGGCGGATTCGGACGTAGGTTGTGACCGGAATAGATTTGTAAAGTGGGTTGATCAACAAATCTAAGTACATTTTGATATTATTACGTTTCCGTGTTTTAATAAGGTTGTCCGGACGGATTACTAATGTATGTATGATTATTTTGCGAGGTACACGTATTTTGCGAGACATAAAACCTCTGATGCCTAATGATACTCGACTTCGTCCAAGTCGACACAACTCTTGGCTTGGGTACGGGTTTTGCAAGCCTTAGGCCTTAGCCGAGAGGGTCGGATATCGACAGTGGATCGGCCAGACAATGGGAAGTACCGGTACATTGGCGATGTTCGACATATTGTGGCACCACCGACTCGGCTATCGTCCGTAGTCCGCGTCGGGGGTGTTACAGACGTGGCATGAGTTTGTATCACCGGGATCATACTCATCATAGAACCACCCCCTAAACTCTTTCATCCTTATCTCCTCAAAAGGGAATTTCCTTGGATCATGAAAGCTTGGTGATATGGTGGAGACTATATCAAGGTAGTTGCGAAAGGGTTGAGCCATTGGAGATCCATCTTCTTCATCCTCCTTGAATGATTCTTCATTGGGACTATCTTGTTTCTCCATAGGATTTCTTCCAATTGGCTTTTTAATGAGATTTGGTTGCTTTGGCACTTCTTCCATGATTGAGAGCTCATCTTGTGTGTTCTCTTCCTTGATAACCTTGCAGTCAACAACCAACCCATCTTCATAAGGCTCTTCCTCAACTCTCACAACTTCTTCTACTCCTTCATTGTTTCCATTGGTTGAATTACCCATGATTATCTCTTCATCATCCTCATCTTCATACCTTATCACAAGGTCTTCACCAACAGTGCAACCAAAAAGCATTTCAAATTCCTTGATAGTCTCTTCAGCTTCTTTCAAGAACTCATCTTGTACTTGAGCATTCTCCTCATGTGTTGGCTCAACAATACTTTCATCTTGAGGCAAATGGTCAAAATTATTTTTGATCATTCTTAAGCTCTCGTTGTACCTCTCTTGTCCTTCCAATGCCAACTTTTCCAAGTTGAGAAGCTCTTCATCACATGATTGGGAAGAGTAAGCTTCTTTCAAGAATTCATCTTGGACTTGAACATTCTCCTCATGTGTTGGCTCAACAATGCTTGCATCTTGAGGCAATTGAGCAAAAATAGTGTTGATATTCCTTATGCTCTCATTATACCTCTCTTGTCCTTCCAATGCCAACCTTGCCAAGTTGAGAAGCTCTTCATCATATGATTGGGAGGAGTAAGTTGCTTCATGCTCATGCTCCATGCTACAAGATTGGTATCCATCACCATATCCATATTGATACTCATAAGAAGAGTATTCATTTGGAAGATCACCTTGATAAGTGGATGTGATTTCAAATCCATGATGACTTGTAGGGTCCCAAGCAGTGTTCGAAAAATCGCTAGGCGTTAGTCGGGCGGCAGTGCTGGGCCTAGCGCCTAGCAGAAAAATCGGAGATTAAACGGGGATTACGCGGGGCGGAATTTTAGGAATTTTATTTATAATTTTATTTATAAAATAAAATATTAACATGATGTTAAATAATAAAAATCATTATTAGTTTTATTGAAAGACTTAACATTAGCAGAAATTAAAATTTACATTATTTTGTAAGAACAAAAAGATTGTATTTAGTTTTGCTTAAATATTATTAGTATATTGTGACACATAAAGTTACTAAAGTTCGATGTTATAAAAAAAAAATTACTAAAGCCCAGTTATTTTTAAGTCCAGCCGTTAACCAAACAAAAAAAATAATAAAGCCCAGCTAACTAATGTAACGTTGGAAGGAAGAGATGAAAAGATAAAGATCCCACATCGACTAGTAGAGAAGGTATGAGTCTGAACTCTTCTTTATAAATAGAGACATCTACTCCCTCGTTACATTCAGCAAGTGGGCTCTATTGTCCAAGACTTGCTCATAGTTGAAAATTTATGCCCTTGGCCTACATCCGTATTTGGTTTTGTGGGCTTTCGGCTAATGGGCCAAATATTTTTATTTGGTTCAGTTTTTTTCCGCGGTTCTTAGGCGGATTTTCGCAATTAGTCGGGTTTACTCGGGTTTAATCGGTCAAACTCGGCCAGTTGACTTTTGTACCCGATTTGCCTCTCCGCCCCTCGCCGGACCTCCGTCGAGCGCCGCCTAGGCGGCTAGGCGGCCGCGTTTTTGAACACTGGTCCCAAGCCATCTCTCTTTCTTGAGCTTCTAGCATAGCCCTCAACATTGAAGCTATCTCTGAATCCATGCTCTCTTTCTTGTGATTTTCACCTTGCAAAAAGAACAAACACTTGAAAGAAAGTTAGTCACCACACAAACAAAAACAAAATAAAAGCTTAGTCTAAAGTAGAATATATTTAAATCCTAATAGCTATTGCTACACCTCCCCGGCAATGGCGCCAAATTGATGATAGACTTTTTCTAGGTTCTAGCTCAATTCCTCAAGTCTACTCCTATCATTGTAGTACTTAAGGTATCAATCCAGGGAGGCAAGAAGAATAACACACCAAGAATGCAAGAAACTACTCAAGCTAAGCAAATCAAATAGAAATGGGTTTATCTAACAACCTAGACAATCTAGAAATGAAATAAAGCAAGTAAGAAACAAACAAGACACTAAACTAGAAGATAGATAAGCTAAAACAAGGGTCCTAGGATGAGGCCATGGAGACTAGGTGGTATAGAGACAATCAATGATGCTTCAATCAATCAAACAATGCTAAACAAGGCTAATGATCATAATTAAGCTAATCACATTCTCATGTTCATAACTCCTATGCCAATCATTCAATCATTCAATTCTCATTTTCAAATTAAAAGACAAGCATGCCTTAATATCCATCAAATACCTTTTAACAAAGCTAATCCTTAAGCTAAGAACACTAATCATTAGACTAATCTAATTTCCTGGTACTAATCCCTTTGTCTAATCCCTAATCAAGATCAAATTCTCATTTGTGATTAAGAGATAAACAAGCAATGCAAACAAGTTCTCATTACCAATAATCACCTTAGACAACTAATCTCTGAGGCTAAGAGTGAAAATTCTCTAAAAAGTTTATTCAAGCATTTCATCGAACACCTTTCGGGCATGAAAAGCCTAGCATCTAGATTCAACAATTTCTTGCAACCTAGCATAGAGATCAACTAATTAGAGAAGGATCATTCATAAATAAGTCCTAAACATCACTAATCATCACATAAACCACCTAAATCAACCTCATCCACGAAACCCAAAAACTCTACTCCCTAATCATAAAAGAGATGTGAGAAATCATAAATAGAAAGAGAGATTAAGAGAAACAAGAGAAACACTTAATTAAACTTAAAATCAAAGGTTTACAAGTTCTAAAATCATAAACAAAAGCATAATACAAAATAAATCTAAGGCTTAGGTAGCTTAGGGTTCTAAAGACCCATAAAAGAGTTTTTATACAAGAAAGGGTCGAGATGGCAAAATGGTAATTTTGGTGAAGTTTCTTCTCTGGCTTGCTGTTTCATTCTGGCCGCTGGCCAAACCGCTGGGTTTCCAGCTGTTTCATCCTGGCCGCTGGCCGAACCGCTGTACACACGGCATTACGTCGTGCTTTTCTCCTGAAGCTTGTGGTCTCGTTCTGGCCGCTGGCCAAACCGCTGGGTGGTAAATCGGCCATAACTTCTCGAATACAGCTCCAAACGACTTGAAACCACCTCCATTGGAAAGCTAACTCAATTTCCTACAACTTCTATTTGATGCTCCAGAAGCTAAATATGCACGGAAGGGCCTAATTTCACTCGATCTTTTAAGAACATCATTTTGATCAAGATCACCATTCACTCTTCCAAAGCTCCAAGTGCTCCCAAGTCATCCTAGTAGCCTTCCAACACCTGAAAAGAACCAATGAAAGTGCAATATGCTCCTAAACATGCTAGATCACAACTCTAGATGCAACTATCTACAAATGCAACAAAGAACAAAGAAATGTAAAGAAAAGAAAGTTAAATGAAACCAAAACATGATGATCTAAACAACTCTCTAAATTTATGAAAACACAAGTATATCACTTAGAAGGATTATAATTAATTAAAATAACTAATCTAACTTAGTTTTAGTTATTCTAAGAAATGGGTTAAGTCTTTGGTTCGGTTTATGCGATTTCTGGTTCAATAACCAAAATCTTGAGTGGTATGTCGACCGACACAACTCCGTTAACTAACCGGTCAATAAAATTGAACCGGTTTGATAACCGGTTAGTGTCGATCGACACTACTAAACCAAAACCATTGTGATAACCGGTCAATAAAATTGAACCGGTTTGATAACCGGTTAGTGTCGATCGACACAACACTTGTGTCGGTCGACATCAATCCAATTCAATCAAACCACAATTAACCCGTCAAACCGGTTTAAACTAATTGTGATAACCGGTCCAATCCAATTGAACCGATTCATCCATTAGAACCGATTTAGCCAATTTCAACCAAGCGCGATAACCGGTCCAATCCAATTGAACCGATTAAATCAATCGCAAGGTCCGTGTCGACCGACACAACACTTGTGTCGATCGATGCGTTAGGGCATCAGGAACTTTGATCTTTATGATCGAAACCTAAATTTTATTCGGATTTCCATACTGTGTCGATCGATGCCAGATTGGTGTCGATCGACACTATGCGAAACCACAGAATTGTTTCTTAACAAGAACCCTAAAACGCGATTCCTTTTAAATAACACAATCGATTCAAATTCATCTAATTCGAATAGCTTGCTGTTAGATTCAATAGGATAAACCCTAAGGCTCTGATACCACTGAAGGAATTTCTAGCGGTTCTAATCACATTAGGCAACCCTAAGTATAAATTCCATAGCCTAGGATCTAGGGTTTAGGTTTATTGAATCATAAGGATCTCGAAATTACCTGGAGATTAGCAGCGGAAGATGAACAGGTATTCGAGATTCACGAGCGCCTCAAGTTCTGCGCCTCTACTGGTATCCACACGCACACAAACTGGAACGAACGGGATGCTAGTGCCGTAAAGATCTGATCTCTTAGAGGTTTCTCAGTTTCTCAGAGGTGGCTGTGAATTAGGTTCCCCTTTTCATAAAAGTCGTCCATATATCCCATATATATAGACTTTTACCACGACCTAATTAATCAAGGCTTAAACCGTAGTTAATTAAGTCATAAACCAAAATCAGTATTTTGGTTCGCGATCTGTGTCGATCGATACACCTTTGTGTCGATCGACACTACCTCAGAAACACGTTACGAATGTATATCAAATATACATTTAACCAGATCATTACACTAATGATCAACCCCATATAAGACATCCAGTTTGCTTAGGTGTGTGACCCTGTAGGATCATATAATACTAGCAATGAGTTCATAACTCACAGATCACAAGTGGCTTCTAGCAAAACATTATAATTACCTAGTATTATATGAATGTCTAATCTCGACAACACAACTATCTCTAGAGTGATTACAAGTATGATTTCAGGACATTCCCAACATAATCCATCTACAAAACACCAACGTCCATGGATGTCCACCAGTGGTTGATGCTGTATGGAGCCATCAATATCATTTTGAGGTGTTGATTTAACCTTTCTTGCTGATGATTGTGCCTCTTCCCATGAGTAGGATTCACATTCTGCAAACTTTAAAGTATATCGTAGATTCCGATCAATATTGTTATATAACTTAGCGTTCCTACTTTTTCAAATATACCAAATGATCTATAGGAAATAATTTTTCTCAATATTCGATGGCACTCGCCAAAACAAGTAATCCATAGTGGCAAATACAGAGGATAAAGGGAACCTTCCCGGGTGTGATCAGATTAATGATACAGCCCATGTTTGTAAAGCCGGTGGACATTCAAATAGGACGTGATTTATTGATTCTTCTTCCGCCTCACATTTGACACTTGAGTATCACACTTGATTCCTCAAACTTTTAGATTCATTGTGACCGATAGATACCATAAAATTATTTACTATATAAAATGTTTAATTTTAGGTGGACATTTTAATTTCCAACAAAACTTTTGAAGTCCTTTAACGCAATCTCATAAACCCCATTTAGTCTTTCTTTATACGGAAATTCATATTCTATATGATAACATGATTTAACCGAATATTTTCCTGACTTCCTAAAATATCATCTGATATCTTCTGGTCTAGAAGACCTGCTAACCGCTAAACTGATTATTAAAGCCGCTTGTTGTGGCTCAATGATGCTGTGAATCAATTGTTCTCCCACAAATATAAATTGTTATTTAACATTCTAATCAATGACAAAAAGTCCTGTAAAATATTAATATTAGTATTCCAATAATCGTGTTCTTATACCGAAAACTTTTTTTTTTTTTTTTGCTTCTTCTCCAATCAAACTATTTTGGCATTTATCTTGTCGCGCTGTTGTGGAATTCGCCGTCTAGCCTTTAATGTGATCAGAAAGACGTTTGACATAAGGCATTGTAAAGAGAAACAAAGACTTTGTTGTGTTTATTCATATCCTAACGGTACAATTGTTTTTCAATTTATACATGTAATAAAAAAATATTAAATCATACTTTCTCGTGACGATGTTAATTTAGACTTTAGATGTTAATTTTTTGCTAATTTGGATAAGACGTCATATAGAACGTTGTTCTGGCCAAAATGTATATTGTTCTAGCTAAAACGTATAGAATAATCTTTGTATTAGTAAAATGATATTGTTTCGGATCATTTAACAAAAAGCAAAACCAAGAATCAAACTTATGACTTCAGAGTAAATCCGCAAACACAAACAATTGTGCTTGAATAATTTGTGTTGAAACTTCGTTAGGAAAAAACAAATTAATATTACAATCCACATGAATTTATATAGTATCAAGAGCTGGAAACATATGCTTATTCAACTTCTCTTATGAACGTGTTTACCATCACGTTGAACACATCCAACTTCATATAATATGATACATATCTATAGTTTTGTAATATTTTCTTAAATTATCCAAACAATGTCATTTTGCTCAAAACATTTTTTCTACATATGAGTTTTACCGTCGTATATGACATTCATCCAAATCATTTAATATAACAACATCTTTAACACTTTACGAAATAATATTATTTAGTTTTTGTTTTAACACATATATAAATTTGTGTACGAATCAGCCATTTTCTATTTTAATTTTGATATATGAATGATCCGAATGGTATATCTTGTCCAATTATTTGCCACGCATTTAGAAGGTTGACTTGACTATTGATTTAATGTTATAATCGCAACTAGATTCAATTTTCTGTTCCCAACTAGTTCGACATTTTCTTTTACAAAAAAAAAGAAAAGAAAAAAAAAAACAATATCGACTTTTTCCTGGTAGTTTCAAGGTTGACTAACTATTGATTTTGTTGATATATATATATGATCAAAGACAGAAGTAATCTCGACATTCTCTTGTCTTGAGCAAGATTCTTCTCCAAGTACATGTAATTGTTTTCTTTCTTCAACTCCAACTCATCATGATATGTGTGTATCTCCTTGCTTTGAAGTATTAGTAGATGATATATTGGTGCCATGCGCGGTATTTAAATTAATCTTAACATCAAGCTAATTAATTTTCATGATGTTAACTTAAACTTGTGTGTATGCATGCTTTGCCAGATTAGGTCCAGTCTAACGTCAATGGCATTTGATGGATTAGTCTCTAGACTAATGTCGAAATACGCAACAAAATCTTCATCGCTTAAAACTTTCCATCAGCTGCCGAATGTATCTCAAAACCTGATATGTTACACATCCGCTTGTGAAGAAGATCCAGAGCTCAAATCCTTTGATTCTTCCCTTTACATACGAACCAGCAAATTGATTGCCTCGCTCTCTGCTCCAGAAGGCGAGACTGGAAATCTTTCCCTAGACTCAGTCACGGAGGTCTGCGGGTATCTAAATGATCTGAGCGAAGGTGTGGTCAAGATCATTACTGACAGCAAAGAAGATGTGTTGAAGAACGAAGAACTAAAGTCTTTGGTTGATCTCTATTTTAAGAGTACCACAAACACTTTAAATCTGTTTAATACCGTGGAGAATTGCGATCAAACAGTTTGAAAAAGAGTCGAGTCAAACTATGAAGAAGAAGAAGTACGCGGAAACGTTAGAGGAGCTGAATAAGATTAAAGCTATGGGAGATCCTTTTGGTGACGAGTTCGCGAATCTGTACCAGTCTATCTACGAGGAGCAACTTGTAATTCTCGAGAAGTTCCGTGAGCTGCAAGTGGAGCTTGATAAGAATCTCAAGGATGTAAAGAAAACGAGGAGATTGGTGAATGCTGCTTTCGCAACTGCCTTGGTCTCTGTTTGTGCATTATCATTAGTTTTATTCGCAGTAGCCGCACCTCAAGTGGTGGCTGCCGTTGCGGTGGGATTCACGGCAACGGCAATGGCAACGGCAACTGCAACGGCAACGGCATCGGCAACGGCAACGGCAACGGCATCGCTTCAAATTGCAGGTAGATGGATATGGGTCAATAAGATGTATAGGGACTGTGAGGAGGCTTTGAAGAATGAGAAAGGTTTGATTCAGTTGACGGAGAACGGTATGAAGTTCAATATCGAAGCGATGAAGACGATAAAGAACCTAGTTGAGAAGCTAATATTAAGTATCTCATTTATTTTGAACGCTGCGGCGGATGCTGTGCAGAGAAAAGAAGAGGAGGCCATAAAAATTGTGATGCAAGAAATCATTAAGAACGTAGGCGAGTTTTCTGACAAAATCGAGGAAGTTGGTGAACTTGTTGCTAAGTGTAGCAAATCGGTCGCTGCGGGGAAAGTTCATGTTCTCGAATACATAACCAATTCAGTTTCACCGAAAGGGAAGTGGTAAACTATCAATGTATTTATACTTTTATATTGATGTTTGAAGTGTGCAAGACTCATATTTTAAATGTTCGAATAATGATTGGGCTTTACAGCCCAAAATTGTATTTTTATTTTGTAATATCGGTCATATGCCATATATGATAAGTTTGGTTTTTTTTTTTTTTGTTAATCTAACATGACTTAGTCAAGATATCCGGATTTGGATTCGGTTTGCACGGATCTTAAATTTTACTATCTGGATCCGGCCTCCCAAAATATCCAGATTTTCAAAGTTGATCTGGGTACGGATATCGAAACCCAGATAATAATTCCACCCCTAGCTGTGAGCACCGTATGAATCCGCTCGTCTCCACCGTGATATTCTTTGTCAGAAGCTTAGCTGTTGATGGTTCATGGTGTGACAGCTTTGCTCTGGTTTGTGCTCTGTGATGATTTTGGTTACGTTAGTGGTTCCTCGTTGGTCCTTCGCTGTCTTTGGTCGCGGTCCAGTGTGGCTCTCGTGGTGGCATTTCATCGGGTTTTCACTTGTGATCGAGGCTTTATGTATTTATTCCGGGTTCGTGTACTTTCGATTTGTTTATGCCGGTTTTGATGGTCTCATGTGATTTGTGTAGTTCTGTGTTGTCTCGCGTGATGTATTCTATTGGTTCTGGTTTTGAGACAGATTTATTAGACCTCGGATTATTTAGTGGCTAGCTCGGTTTTATTGTTGTTGGCGATGGTACGTTTCATCCCCATTTTGGGATTGGTTTGACAGCGATTTGGCTGGTTTGTTCCAGTTGATGAGGTATGTAGGCTTGCTTGTTTGTTTGGAGACTTCTTCGCTGCTGGTTCCTTGTCACTTTGGTTTTGGTTCGGGGAGATGGAATCTGTGGCGAGTCAGGAGTCAAATGTACAAATCGAGGATCTGTTGACGGTGCGGTGTAGATGCTTGGTGCGGTACATGTGCTTTCGTTGACGTATATGCGGGTTTTTCTTCATCTCTAGCTCTGCTGCTAAGTCTCATGTTCGGTGTGTTTGCTACTCGGTTATGTCGCCTCTGCAATTGGTGGTCTTTTTGGGCCTGCGTTTTATTCTTTCTTCCCTAGTTCGGGTACCTTTGGCTTGCTTCTTGTCTTCAGATTGTCGTCTCGGATATGGTCTAGTCCGAATTTTTTATTATTGGAATTGGTGGTGGTGTTTTCGGTGATCATCTTTAGTGACGGTGAACCATCAAATGAATTTCTTGTGTGTTTTGGCTTCTTTCGGTGATTTGGGATGGTATGAAGCAGTGTTTCCTTTTCCAACAGTTTCTTCTGGATGATCATCCCATTTATGTCTTTTGGATTGGTTGTTAACCTTATCGGTGCGGTCGGTTATCTCTTCGTTTTTTTAGCACTCCGGCTGATTTTGATCTTTTCGAACATTTATCTTCTCTTTTCATATTGAGAATTTACTGTCATTTCCGGATTTAGTTTCGAGAAGCCTTAGTCTCGCTTTTGTTTTATATTGTTTGAGTTTTAGTTTCCTTTGCTTGGGATTTCTAGTTCTTCCATCAGCTCTAGAACAAAACTTCACCTGTTGATCCGATGCTGCTTGGAGCTCCGACCTGGGCGCCGCAGGAATTGGATGGATCTTCACTAATCAATCAGATGGATCAAGTTTCCACCTATCCCAATCTTTGCCGCATATCAAATCGCCCCTCTTGGCAAAAGGTGTGGTGGTGCATCCGGCGAGCGAAGATGCTTTTTGGAGAAATCTTAAGCAATGCGTGTTTAAATCAAATCATCAAAGGGGATCCAGGACATGCATACATGTATGGGATTATCGGCGTGTCTATCTCTTTGCTTTGATTTTATTTCCATTAAGTGGATCTGTCGCGAGGCAAATATGGTTGCTGGTTTAAACTTTAATCTAAGTATTCAGTTGAACAAAAAAAAATCCATTTATTTGTCAATCTTATATATAATAAGAGGATGCTCTCTCCTCTTAGTGTGTACATGTGTCCCATTTTAATTTTAAAACAAATTGGGCCTCCGTAAGATATAAGCCTAAAATAACATACATCTCCTACTTAATCTATAACTTAAAACTTCATTATAATTTAGTAACACATACAAATCGTCATACACCACGAGCCCACTATCTTCTCTTATATTTGAAACTCTTGAAAACACACAAAATCTTGATTACTCTTCTTTTTCCTCTTCTTCCTTGATCTCTATATGTTTCCCTTGCTTAACATTTGGTTTCAATTTTCTCTTTCATTTGTGAATTTTTCAGAAAAAAGGAAGAAACAATGACCAAAAATGAAGGAGAAGAAGCCGACGGCGCGGCTGCAAAAAAAAAGGGAGATGGTGGTACAATCGTCGTCGTTACGAAACTTGATATGCATTGCGTAAGTGGTGGAAAGAAAATCAAACGACTCTTGAAACATTACAAAGGTTTATTATCACTAAATTCTCAATCTCTCTCTCTTTCTCTCTCTCTCTCTCTCTCTCTCTCTCTCTCTCTCTCTCTCTCTCTCTCTCTCTCTCTCTCTCTCTCTCTCTCTCTCTCTCTCTCTCTCCCCTCTCTTGCTCTCTCTCTTAATCGAGTTTTCTTGGATCCAATTTGTTTTGAGATTTGAAAATTATCGAAAGAGATTTGAGTTTATGTTCTCGATGAATCGCCTAAAGTTAAAAATCCCTGAAGTGAATTCTCTGATTTTTATTATATAATTCATGCGTGGAAGATAGAAGATTGATTATGAGGCCAACAAATTGACGGTGATCGGGAACGTAGATCCAGTGATAGTTTGAGATAAAGTGGTGAAGGGAATAAAGAAAGGTCAAAATCGTCTCTATAGTGGCGCCGAAGAAAGAAGCTCCTCATTCAAGCGGAGGAGGCAGTGAAAAACCTGCCGAGAAGAAACCCTTCGATGAGAAAGAAGAAAGACGTAGGAGAGAAGAAAGATCATATGCCCATTTTCATAGCGCCACAGAGAGGGCTACGATAAGGAGATCATTTGTCACCATATTTATTTATTTCATGCACGGAAGATCTGATTGCAAATATAAAGAAAGCGGAACAAGAAAAACAGTTAACGAGACTAAAGGTAGCAAGAGCATGTCCTCCAATATCACATATGTTGTTTGCGGATGATAGTTTATTCTTTTTCCAAGCAAAGAAGGAGGAATGTCAGACAATTTTACGGATTCTGAAAGACTACGAGGGAATGTCAGGTCAACAAATAAATTTTTCGAAATCCTCGCTACAGTTTGGGCATAAGGTGGCGGCTGAAGTTCGAGATGAGATGAAAGAAATTTTAGGGATCACAACGATGGGTGGAATTGGATCATATTTGGATATTCCATAGAGTCTAGTGGGTCCAAAACACAAGTTTTTAGTTTCTTACAAGATAGACTTCATGGAAAGGTCAATGGATGGATGACGAAGCTTCTATCACGAGGAGGTAAAGAATTTATGATAAAGGCGGTGGCGACAGCCTTACCCAATCATGTAATGTCCTGTTATCGGTTACCAAAAAAGATCACTACAAAACTGACGAGTATTGTATCCAATTTCTGGTGGAGTACGGGGGAAACAAGTTCTGGTATGCACTGGATGTCTTGGGATAAACTCTGCAGGGATAAAGGAGATGGTGGGATTGGCTTTAGAGCTTTGTGATGTGAATACGGCCTACATAGCGAAACAATTGTGAAGATTAATCGATAAACGAGATATTCTTTTCTTAATAGTTTTTAAAGAAAGGTATTTTCTGTATATACGGATCCTCTTGATCCAATAAAACCATATTCAGCATCATATGGATGGCGGAGTATTACATCAGCTAGGCATCTGATTAAAAAATGACTTATCAAAAGGGTGGGAACATGGGAATCTATTTTGATATGGAATGACCCGTGGATACCAGTCTATCGCCTGAGACCAGCAATTCAAAAGCCAAACACAGATCATACATTGGTGACTGTTAACCAATTGATTGATCATCACAACAAAATTTGGAACAAAAAACTAATGGAGACAATTATTGATCAAGAGGATGTGGCTTTGATATTAAGTATTCTCTTTAGTCGCTTGAATAGACCTGATTCTTTGGGATGGCATCGTACAAAGTCTGGTACGTATACTGTGAATCAGGGTATCATTTGGAGAGAGACTTCATTGAGAATGGCGAGACTAATCTCATCCAGGAGATAAGTATTAAAAGTCTTCTAGCTTTCTCGTGGAAGATAAAATGTCCAACAAAGATAAGGCATTTCATATGGCAATCACTTTCAGGTTGTTTACCGGTGGCCAAAAACTTAAAGGGACGAGGGATAAACTGTGATACACGCTGTGTTCGGTGTGGAGTAGAGGAGGAATCGATAAACCATGTTTTATTTGAATGTCCATCAGCAATTCAAACTTGGGCACTGTCTAAAATACCAACTGATCCAAAGTTTTTTCCATCGACGTCTAGCTACACGAATATGGATTATCTATTTTGGAGATTACTTTTGGAAAATGAGATGGATATATATCCTTGGTTAATATGGTATATTTGGAAAAGTAGGAATGATATGGTTTACAGCCATATTGATCGGAACCCTCAGGAAACATTAAGATTGGCAAAAACAAAATCTGCGACATGGGGAGATGCGTGATGTGTTGTGTTTTTAAGCATGATTTAGTATGTGTTTTAGCTTTAGGAAGAGCATTTAGACATCATTATTATGTTTTAACTTTAGGATAATGCGTTTAGGCATCATTAGGTTTGCATTTGCTTTGTTTCCTCTTTTTATAGGTGGTGGATGACCCAAAGGAGCACCAAGAAGCAATGGAGGTGGTAGGGACCAAAGGAGCACCAAGCCAAAGTTAAAAATCATCAGAGGAATGCGGAGGACACTGGCAGCGGCATGGTACAACAGCATACCCATGCCACTGTAGAGGATTGCCGGCAGAAGGATTTCCACAGCGGCTCGTGCAGCCGCATACACAAGCCGCTGTGGGACAAAGGATCGTTAAGCGCCATCCTACATCGGCATACACAAGCCGCTGTAGAGACTCTCCCGGGACAGGTTTTTCTTCAGCGACTCGTACAGCGGCTTGCATCATGCCGCTGTGGATCAAAGAACTTCACAGCGGAACCAACCTCACAGCGGCACCAGGCAGCTACGGCCTCATGCCGCTGTGGACAGAAGAACCTCACAGAAGCTCCGGGCAGCGACGGCCTCATGCCGCTGTGAGACCATTTTTTCCCACTTGTTCTACTTTTTCTCTTTTTCTTTTGGCTTGTAGACCCTCCATGTGAGTGTTGTCGACCATGACACTCTATTTTCGTGTATTTAATGGCTCTTACTGTGTTGAGAGAGTCATATCACAATTTGCAAACAATCTACTCAAATCTATTTGATCTTTTATTCAATCTTAGTGTTCTTGAGTTTACCTTCTTGTTCTTCTTTCTTATCTTGTTAAAACATGTTTTGGTTGGTTGTTTCTATGGCTAGTGAGTAGTTTCCTTTAAGTTTCTGGGTTTGAGTGAAGGTAAGGGTGATCTAGATATGGTTTAGGTTGCTTAGAACTTGGGAGCATTGATTTCTACTTGCTAGAAGTACTTAATGCTAGGATTGAAGTAGCTAATCAATTCCTTGATCTTAAATGTTGCTAGCTGATACGATCAGGTTTTAATCCCTAGATCTACACTGCAAGTGCACAGACGATCAGTAGTATATAGGGTATCGAAATCCACAGGGACTCTAGACCTTACGATAGATTATAGAATTATCAGGTTAAGCTAGGTGAAATCAATGAGAAACTAAATAAGCAAAACAAGAAAGTAAATCAATAGCAGGAGTGGTTGTAAGCAATTAACTAAAAGCGCTAAGTCTATGGAGTTCTCAGGAAATCAAACAAGCAGACAATTTATCAGTCATGATCTAATTAAGTCCGGTTCTAGAACTCAAACACAGATATAGAATTAACCAACTTTCGTTGCGAGAATTCTCTAAGTCTAATAGCAGAAATCCAAATTTCTTTATAATTCCTAACAGATTAAACTAGCCTTAAGTGCAGGTTCGATATGTTCACAATTCAATTAAACCAAATTTCTGTGTGAGTAATTCAATTGCTCAACCTAAATAGTTCAGATTCTAAATCACACTTTCGTGTCAATTTAACAACCTAAAGTCTAGATTCTAAGTGATCAGGTTAGAAACTAGTACTAAGCTCAATTAAGGTTGAAGAAAAATTAAGTTATGAATCCTAACTGATTAATTAAATCTAGCAAGTCATGAAATCCTTAATGAGAATCCCTAGACCTAACTATGAATCTACTCAGACATGATTAATGAAACAAAAATCATAGAATAAGTAAATTGCATAAATAAAGAGTAAAGATTAAAGGGGTTCGAAATCTTCTTCAAAAGCAGGAAGCAGTACAAAATAGATCAGCCCCAAAAGCTCTAAAATCTCTATGCTCAAAGTATCAAAGTGTATCTAAAATTAAACACCAAAATCCTAATTGTAAAGGCCTAATCACGGCTGGGGCTTCTTTGTAATTATTGGAAACTTCTGGGCCAAAGTGCAATATCCAAACTTCATTAAACCGCCGAAGATAAGCCCATCTCGCATGTGTGTATCGATGCACATAGTGTGGCGATCGATGCAATCCTCTATTCTGGACAGTGAACTCTATCTCTCGGGTCAAAACACCAAAATGCTCCAAAAAGCTCCATAATCATCAAATCCGCTCCAAACGTGCTAATACCTGTAAAAGACTCTAAAGCAACACCAAAAGACTCTAAAACACACTTATATCATGGTATAAAACCGATAAAAACCATGATATATCACTAGCACCGAGAGGTGTAGTTTATGTTTGAATCTCTATCAAGTGCTTTACATTCTTAACCAATGAGAATTGATGTTTAAGGTGTTTAGTGTTAGTGAGAGCTTGATCTTAATGCATATCTATCTTGAAATTGCCAACGAGAGTTGATGTTAATGCTTGATAGGTGTAGGGTTATTATCACGAGAGTGGAGTAATTTGAATCGTTGTTCTTAGCTGAAGAAATTATCTCATGTTTGTCTAAATATTTCTATGCTATTAGTTGATGACCCGAACCGAAACTCAACCCAAGGAACTTTGTTTTTAAACCAATCAACAACCTTCTTGCTCTGTTTATGCTCTGTTTTACATGCTTGTGAATTGTGTTTTAATTCAGTCGTCTTATTTGGAATATGGTTATTTTATTAGATTTTAGATATAAAACCCACGAACGAATTTGGTTGCACTTAGATTAAGAAATCACCTGTATTCTTAGTGTGTTTGATCACCCGAGTGGATTTACACCTCGAAACTATAACGACTAGGTTGTAAACTTGCAACTGAAGTAAGTGAAGAGGAACTGATTTATTGCATATCAAGTTTGGCGCCATTGCCATCTTGGGTGTTAATTGAACCATTAGGATTTGGTGTTTGCTTGAGACTAAGTATTTTCGGTTACAAAGATACTAATCTTCTCTGCCTTATTTCCCTTTGTTTTGCAGGTGAATGAACTTGAGGAGCAGGGGACCAACAAACCTTGTACCAAGAGTTGAAGACATAAAAGTACACGAAAGGGAAATTGCAAGGAAAAGAAGACAACAACAAAGAATACGAAACGAAGAGAAGAAATCAATATGGCCGACGAACAACAACAACAGCAAGACGGTGGTGAAGTAAACCGACCACACCATCCACAAAATCATCATAGAGCCATAGGAGCATATGACGAACCAAGCATCAATGACTATCATTCTGGGATCATTGCACCTGCTGTTGAGAACAACAAATACGAAATCAAGGCTAGCATCATCAACATGGTGCGAGGAAGTAAGTTCCAATGGCTGCCAATGGAAGATCCATTCGACCACCTTGACAACTTCGACAAGCTATTTCGCATAGTCCGCATCAATGGAATCTCTGAAAACGCGTTGAAGATGATCTTATTTCCATTCTCTCTTGGAGATAAAGCCCACCTTTGGGAAAAGAACCTACCGCCCAACTCAATCACCACCTGGGATGAATGCAAGAGAGCCTTCTTATCCAAGTTCTTCTCAAAATCAAGAACAGCCAGACTGAGGACAGAAATCTCCAGCTTCAAACAAAAACCAACAGAAAAGTTTGGGGAAGCTTGGGAAAGATTCAAAGGTTACACAAACCAATGCCCACACCATGGTTTCACCAAGGAGAGTCTTCTCAGCACGTTATATCGCGGCATACTGCCAAAATACACGATGATGCTAGACACTGCTAGCAACTGCAACTTCATGCAAAAAGATGAACGAGAAGCCATGCAGCTGGTGGAGAATTTGGCAGTCAGTGACACTAACTACGGGGAAGACTATGACCGGACATACAGAGAAAGAGGAGACATAGATGATCCAAGGAGAGAGATAAAAGCACTTAACGAGAAGCTAGACAAGTTGCACATGGCAAATCAAAGGAATGTTAGCTTTGTGGGAGATTTTGATCAACAACAAAGTCTCTTTGAAGATGAAGCTGGGATGAATATGGAGGGACATGCTGAAATGAATTACATCGGAGGCCAAGGATTCAACAAAGGCTTCAACCAGAACTACAGGAATCATCCCAACTTTTCATACCGCAACAACAACGTCGAGAACCCTCAGGATCAATCTTACCCTCCATTCAAACCACAAGGACAAACGACACTACAAGGGAACTTCCAAACGAAACCAGCCTACAGCAACAATGGGAACTTTCAGCCAAGACAGCCATACAACAATCAATAAGGGAACTTCCAACAAAGACAACAGTACAACAATCAAGGAGCCTATCAAGGGAACCAACCATTTCAAAGTCAAGGAAGTTCAAACAACCACCAAAGAGCAGACGACCAAACGCAAATGATGAAGCAATTTATGGAAAGTACAAAAAAGGTGTTAAGCGAAATAAAGACACAAGTTGACAACCTAGCATCCGATGTTGCAACTATCAAACAACACCCCAACCTAGCAGGCACTTCATCAAACCGACCACCGGGATTCTTACCAGCCAAACCAGAGCCAAACCCAAAAGAATACATCAACGCCATTACGTTAAGGAGCGGAAGAGAACTACCTACAAGGAAACTCGTTGAGGACAATGAGAATCAAGGTGGGGGGGGGGGGGGGGGGGGGGGTAAACTTTGAACCTGAGAGGGAAGCCATTGAAGAGGTTGAAGAAGCAAAGAAGGAAACAAAGGATATCAAAGGCAAGGGAAAAATGCATGAAGAAACGAAGGAAAAAGCAAAAAATAGTTCAGCCTCTACTGTTGAGATCCCTAGGATCCTGGGTCTAGGTGATTGAATCTGATAACTGACCTCGTGATTACCTGGAGATTGGCAGCGGAAATTGGAGTAGGTAATCGAGATCTAGAGCACTTCAATTGCTGCGCCTCTATCGTAGTCCACACGCACACAAGCTGGAATCCGCCGGGATGCTAGTACCGGTGATCGGATCTCCTGTGGATTTCTGAGTTTCTGTGTCTCTGCTTTCTCTCAGAGAAGCAACACCGACGGCTGGAACTCAAGTCGATCATATAAGACATTATATATCGACCTGGGATGACCCAAACGAGTTACGGATCAAGCCCAATTCGTTCAAGTCAACAACTCGAAACTTCAGTCTCGAGGCCCATGGTGCATCGATCGATGCACATACTGCATCGATCGACACACCTCTTCAAAACTCAATTCAATGTGTATCCAATACACATTGATCAGATCATATGCCAATGATCAATCCTACACAAAGTGTATCCAGCTCGCTTAGGTGTGTGACCCTGTAGGTTCACACGATACTAGAAATGAGTTACAACTCATTTGTCATAAGCGGTTTCTAGCAAAACATTATGACTACCCAGTATCATATGAATTGTCCGATCTCGACAATACAACTACCTTTAGAGTAAGTACAATGTGATTTCAGGACATAATCCCAACAATCTCCCACTTGTACTGGAATCATCTATTCCCATAATCCCTTTGTCTCTATATCTCGATATGGCATAAGGCAAGAAACTGTGTCATCCTTATTATAGCCAACATCATGTTCATCGAACTCCTGATCTATACTGATAAAACAAACGACTGACAATCACCTCGTTTGAGCACGGCCATGCATTTTCTCAGTATCAAATCTTCGATGGGCCCTGAGGTATATATCTCCTTTTATAGGAGGGACAAATCCCATCTTGTTCCATCCCTGTTTCTACACATACTTCATGATACGCATAAGCAATGCCGTTATAGCCGCCAGTTACGGAACGACGTTTGACAAGGTCAAAACGCACCAATTCATATGCTAGAAAGCATGATGAACTCAGGTCTAAGGACTATACTCTATAGTCGTAATGAGAAACTCTCATGACACATATATAACTATCCTGTAGAGTTCTCATTAGCGGGTCATGTCCGATCATATGTTCACCAACATATATCTATGTGACTGACTGTGATACTCATATCATTGACTCCATGAAACTTAGTCAACAGTCACCTCACAAGCTAGTCTCTCGCGGTTGTCAGTGTCCCACTTTGACAATCTTAACTAGGGACAATCATAATTTTGTTGGAATTATGTCCAGTAATCTCTGTACTGTCTCTAGAAAGTAAGAGTATGTCAATGATCAGACATAAGTCATATAATACTGGGGGTCATGATGGCTTGCTAGAGTCCGCTCATGATCTATAAATCTTGGATTTATTGCCTTTATTATATGATCCCATATGGGTCACACGCCTAAGCTAACAGGAAAATGTGTAGGAACGATTTAGCAGAAGTACGGTAAAAGTGCTAGGCATTTACTGTACTAAGAGAGACTAAAGGGCCTGATTAAATCCAAGGGATTTAATCAGACTGAGAATTGGGCCCAAAAGCCCATAAGAACTGGACAAGGGTTTTAATAAATAAAACTTGCCCTAGCTCTTATTTTCTCAGCCACTTTTGCGCCACCTCTCTCTCTCTTCTGCGCCTCTCTCTTTTCGGTCTAGCAGCCAATTTCCTGCTGTGTGCGTGTGTGAGCCTTTGGAGGAGCTATCACTTGGTGGTTCTGCTGATCTCTGACCCGTACCTCCTCTTTCCGCTGCATAAACAAGGTAACAGGTGAGATCTTTTATGATTCTGTAAGAGAACCTAGATCTGGCATGTTTAGGTGAGTTTAATCTGAAGAACTGAATCAGGATTATCACTAAACGAATCCTTGAGTGGTATCAGAGCCATTGGTTCTGTTAGGATTTCTTGTTTTGAATCATATAGTTGTTTGAAATTGTTGAATCAAACTAGTAGTAAGGTTGTGATTAACAAGTCTCAAAAACTAGAAAAGAATTAATTGTCACGATGCTTTATTGAATTTAACTATTGTAACTAGTAGTAACTATTGTCACGATGCTTTAATTGTCAAAATCAAAAACGTTAGTCAAATTAATTTTGTAACTCGTTATTGATGAATGATGATGATGTCATCGAATAATGAATTGAACAATCATGTTTATTGATTTCGCTAAAGGTCTTGTTGTTTGTGATAAATCACGCCGGACGAGCAAATCTAAGAAAATCATTAGATTTGAAATCGTGAATCAAAAATAATTGTTAAGTTGTTGGTGATTTTGAATTATTCAACAAGCTTAAAATTATTGAATTAATTTAAAAATTAATCGTCACGGTTTAATAAATAGACTTAATAAAATTTATTAAGTTCTGGTTAAACCGGGATAAGAAATCCAAAGTCGTAAAATTGGATTTAGTGCCTAAACCAGTGGTTTTCTAATTTGATTTGGTTGGACCAAATAAATTGAGAAAATCCGGTTTAGTAAATAACCGGTTGACAATTGTGGTCATCGTAGTAATTAATTTTGGTTAGACCAATTTTAATGAACCAGACCGATTATGTCATTTAATTGGGCAATTGTGTTATGTCTTGGACATGGACCAATTCTTGGGCCTCGGGCCAAGAAGTTAAAACAATTGGGCCAATTATTTGAGTCTTTTCTTCAGATTTAATTTAAAATTTATTTATATAAAATTAAAATCGATTTTAAATTAATCTGTTTTCAAAATCTGAAATTAGAAAGTTTCTTAAATTAGAAGTTTCTAGATTTGCATGTTTTGGATTTTAGGAAATTTCTATTTTTAGAAAGTTTCCAATTTTAGGAAGTTTCCAATTTTAGAAAGTTTCCAATTTTAGGAAGTTTCCAATTTTAGAAAGTTTCCAAAATTAGTAGGTTTCCCAAAAAGGAAAGTTTCCCAAAATAGTAATCTTCTATTTTGGGATAAAATTTTAATAAACCTACAAACCTCAAACAATATCAAGCGTTGGATGTCTTGTCCAGTCTATGTCAGCTGTCGAAGCCCATTCAATTGTACTCATGGCCTTACAGTGTGAGGGTGTCTACTTTTGCGTGAGTAAGACGGTTTGTGATTCATAAATGTCATTGGGAGTCCCAGACATTAGTGATTACATGACTTTATAGTCTGGTTTTCTTGACTAGGCCATCGGGAGTCCCGGGCCTTGAGACATCAGAGTGGATTGGGCCTCGGGCCCAGATTCACAACCAAGAGTTATATCACGGATATAATTAGCCGAGATAGGGCTTACCGATATAAGCTAAGGTTGGGTGACGGCCAGTGGCCCACTTTGATCTTAGTTATATGTGGATCTTGGAATCATTATATTCTATTGAGGGTAACTGATGTTATTGGATATAATGCGAGATTAATCATATTAAGTATAATGCGAGATTAATCATATTGAACATATTAACTAAAATTCTTTTATCTTAAATTTTCAGTTATGACTAGCACAAACAATCAAAACACTTTCTCGATCCGGTCTGTCCTTGAGATGAACAAGCTGAACGAATCAAATTTCTTGACTTGGTCGCGGAACCTGAGGCTAGTCCTCAGACAGGAGAGAAAGGACTATGTCCTTGAGAGAGCTCTCCCCGTGAGGATCGGGTCCAATGCTTCTCATGCAGTATATAATGCTTGGAATAAGCATTATAATGATACGGTAGATGTGCGTGGTCTGATATTGGCTACCATGGACTCAGATTTGCTGAAGCAATATGAGAACATGGAGTCGCCAATAGAGATGATCAGCAGCCTGAAATTGAAATTTCAGGAGCATATAAGAGTGGAGAGATACCAGTTGGTTAAGTCTCTCACTAGCTGCAAGCTACCAAATGATCATCCAGTAAGTCCTCATATCAGTAAAATGATAGGTTATATTGATAACCTGAGGAAACTGGATTATCCAGTTAGCCAAGAATTGGCAACTGAGATCATTCTGCAGTCACTGCCGTCAAGCTATGATAAGTTCAGAAGGAACTATATCAAGAAAGGCTTAACGAAGACGCTGACTGAACTGCATGATATGCTCAAGACAGTTGAGCCAAACGTGAAGAGTACCCAGTATAATCTCATAATGGAGAAGGGTGGGTTTATTAAACCTAGTGCTGACAAGGGTGAAGACAAAGTTGTCCAGATTTTGAATCATGGCAAGCGTGTGTCTTCTGAGCCCAAGTCAGATAACTCTTACGTTGGTAAGTGCTGCTACTGTAAAAAGACTGGGCATTGGAAGAGAGATTGCATTAAATTCATGGAAGATGATGAGGAGTTGAAGTTGATGTATGAGACTACTTCCTCAGGTATTCATGTTATTACTTCAAGTTCTACCTTATAGGTATTGGATACTGGTTGTGGCACTGATATTTGTTGTAATATGCAGAGCCTAAGCAACAGTAGAACGTTGAAGGAAGAGCAAGTGGAACTGCATGTATGGAAGGAGTTATGGATGCTGCCTCAGCCGTAGGGTTTTCACTTGTAGATGCCTTTGAGGCTTGGTTTTATTAAGTAATTGCTACAATGTACCTGTTTTAGCAGAGTTGTCTTTCATTTTCTTGTAAGAATTTGAATGTTTTTCATTTCGATAAAAGAGAAGTTTAGTTCTTTTGATCTTAATGAAATATTAATTGTAGCACCCTATTCAAGGAATGGGTTTTATATCTTAAACCAAAGAGTGCCTAAATGTAACATAAATACCAAATTGGTTTAAATCTGATGAATTAAACCTGATTTTTCTTGGCATAAAAGTCTTGGTCACATAGAGTAAGTCGGATTCAGAAATCCCATAGTTATTCACTATTGGGCTCATTTGATCGGATATCTTATGAGACTTGAATTCTGTTTACTGGACCAAAAGACAAAGGGGCCTATCTTAGCCGAGCTAGAGAAAGGCCCAAAGGCTTATTGGAGATTGAACATACTCATGTATGTGGTCCGATGAGCAGTAATGCCAGAGAAAATTTACTGTACTTCATTGTCTCTACTGATTAATTCAGTGAGTAAGACTGTGTTCATCTGATGAGACACAAGTCGGAATTCTTTGACATGGTCGAAAGAGTTCCAGAATGAGGTATAGAATCTGAGTGACAGAAGTATTAAGACTCTGAATTAAATCACGAGTGAGAATACTTGAGTCATTAATGGTGTGATCATCTGAATGAGTGTGAAGTCGTTTCACAGCTCAATTCTCCTGAAAAACCTTGAGGTATTTCTGTGAGAAAGAATCAGATCTTATAAGAAATGATTAAAGATGAGTCACACGAATCTTCCATGATATTCTTGAAGAATAACGCTCTAGAAATATCTAAGTTTACGCTGAAATAGTTCCACCAATATCAGTTGAAAGACACCACGTAAATGTGGATTGGAATCGATCCAAATTCGTCTTTACTGAGTATTTGTAGTTGAGCTACTTCGCTGGTTGTCCTAGGGAAACCAAGGCTTGTTATCTTTTACGTCCATTCTGTTTTCAAGAAGGGAAGTTACTTTCCAGGAAGAACAGTGGGAGTAAAAGTATGACTCGAAGAAATTCGACAAAAACGGGTGGCTGCTCAACCTGTTGAGGGAGAGCAACAGATGGATTTACAGATTTCTGTAGAATCTACACCTGTAGAGCCTGAAGTTCGCAGACATGAATGAATCAGTCACTAATCCGAGAGTGATTTCTCGTCATTAGTTGAACCTGATGATCATTGAAAGTTCGCATGATCTGATGATCATTGAAAGCGACGAATCTGCGAAATTCAAATAAGCGAAAGTGAGCCCGGACTCCGAAAATTACACTTTGTGTAAGTTAGCTTCATCGATCCATTCATGGATGGAAGCAAACATATCGGAGTTGGAATCTACGTTCTGTTGAAGTAGTCAAGGTTTTGACTTGAACAGGAACGAAATGGAACTGTGCGTTTACTAATAGATAAGTGGGAGCGATGTTGCATTTCTCATATTGTATGTCGATGACATACTGATTCTCGGAAATAACATCCCAATGCTGCAGTCGGTAAAGGACTGGCTTGGGAGTTGGTTTTAATGATTGACATGGGTAAAGCTACGTATGTTCTTGGATTTTGGATCTAAAGATAGAGATCCAAAAGAGCTGGTAGGACAATGTCAGGATTCTTAAATTGACAATGTCAGCAATCCAAGAAGGGTTTTATGCCAATGTCACATGGCTTACGTTAAGCAAGAAACAGTATCCTACGATATCTGCTGAGCTTAAATGCATGGATAAGATTCCATATGCGTCGGCAATTGGATCTATCATGTATGCCATGACACGTACTTGTTTTGATGTTGCTTTAATGTTAAGCAAGACAAGTAAAGACCAGTCAAATCCAGCAAAGAATCACTGGATAAACGTAATGAATATTCTCAAGTATTTGGAAAATACTTAGGATACATTCTTGATTTACGGAGAAAGTAAGGTGCTACGAGTCGGTAGAGTCTGAAAGGCAAGTTTCCAACGGACAAAGATGATTTCCGGTCACAGTCCGGTTATATCTTGTGTCTGTCTGGCGGTGCAAGGCACTGTTGCTGACTCCATGACTTAAGCTGAACATTTCGCAGCTTGGAAAGCGGCGAAAGAGGTTGTTTGGAAAGAAGAGTTCGTCACTGAACTTGATGTGACTCCCAGCATAGATGAGACTAGCTGCACATCAGAGGTCCAAACAACTTGAGGGTAGGTATAACCTATTCCGTGAGATAAATGACAGAGATGTTAAGTAAATCAGCAAGTTTCAACGAATGAGAACGTTGCTAATCTATTAACGAAGCCACTCCTTAGGCCTAAGCACGAGTCGCGGACTGTTGCTGTAGGATAAGTGAAATTAAGATGTAGTCTTAATTTCAGTGGGAGTTTGTAAAGGGCTTTATTTAGTTATTGATATGTTCTTGTAAAACATTTTATGATGTTTAATGAAATTATTATTTCAAGATTATTTTAACTGTGATGAAATAATCGTTCCAAAATGATATGAACCATTTTATAGGTCATCGAAGTAAGTGACTTGATCTTGAGTCATCAAAGTCAATTTAGCTTGATCATGAGACCCTATATTTGATAGATGGCTTATATCATCCTGTCCCTAGTCGAAGGTTGTTGAAATTGGAACACCAACAACCGTGTGAGACTAGATTGGTATGTGACTTATGACAAAGTCTCAGTGTGTCATAGATGCGCGGCATCAAAGTCAGTACATAGGTGTATGTTGGGTACATACGACCGGACATGACCCGATTATAAGAACTCTTCAGGATATTTATATCTGTGTCATAAGAGATTCTTACTACGACTATAGAGTATAGTCCTTAGACCTGAGTTCGCATGCATGTGACTGCACATGAACTAATGCGCTTTGATCATTGTCTAATGTTGTCGTTAAGCGATAGTTATAAGGACCTTGTTTGGGTGTATTATGAAATGAGTAGTTTACAGTGATGGAACAAGACGGGATTTGTCCCTCCAATATAAATGGAGTGAATATCTCTAGGCCAATCGGAGATTTAATACTGGAAAATGCATGGCCATGCTCAAACGGACTTTCCCGAGTCGTTTGGATTGTCAGTATCAAATCAGAGTCCGATGAACAAGATTAGGCTTTATAAGGATGACACTAATCTTGCCTTATGACTAATCGAGATATTGAGACAAAAGGATTATGAATACAGAGATTCCAGTTCAAGTGGGAGATTGTTGGAATTATGTCCAGTAATCTCTGTACTGTCTCTAGAAAGTAAGAGTATGTCAATGATCAGACATAAGTCATATAATACTGGGGGTCATGATGGCTTGCTAGAGTCCGCTCATGATCTATAAATCTTGGATTTATTGCCTTTATTATATGATCCCATATGGGTCACACGCCTAAGCTAACAGGAAAATGTGTAGGAACGATTTAGCAGAAGTACGGTAAAAGTGCTAGGCATTTACTGTACTAAGAGAGACTAAAGGGCCTGATTAAATCCAAGGGATTTAATCAGACTGAGAATTGGGCCCAAAAGCCCATAAGAACTGGACAAGGGTTTTAATAAATAAAACTTGCCCTAGCTCTTATTTTCTCAGCCACTTTTGCGCCACCTCTCTCTCTCTTCTGCGCCTCTCTCTTTTCGGTCTAGCAGCCAATTTCCTGCTGTGTGCGTGTGTGAGCCTTTGGAGGAGCTATCACTTGGTGGTTCTGCTGATCTCTGACCCGTACCTCCTCTTTCCGCTGCATAAACAAGGTAACAGGTGAGATCTTTTATGATTCTGTAAGAGAACCTAGATCTGGCATGTTTAGGTGAGTTTAATCTGAAGAACTGAATCAGGATTATCACTAAAAGAATCCTTCAAATTTATGTCATCTTTTACTTATAGGGTTTCATGATCAAGTCCTCAACTTGATGTCCTATAACATGAACATAAAATACTTGGGACCATTATTTAATCATCCAATGATCAAATAATGCTGATGTCAGTTTGACTTACATAAACACTACCATGGCATGTCTATGTAAAGACTATAACATAACTAAAGTTACTCCCACTAGAATCAAGATCATCTCTTTAGATATCTTATACCTACAGCAACATAATAAATCTGGTGCTTAGGTTGTGGGAGAGACTGCGGTGTTATTGCTTGAAACGATTTCAACAAACCACACCGCCATTCGGATAAGAGCACTATTCTACGGTCCACTTCTTGGAGCCTTTCCAACAGATAGCACCGCTATTCAGACAAAGAGACATAACCAGGTGTGAACCGGGAATCGTCTTTGTCCGTCTAACTACTTTCAACTGGTTCGTCACTTTATCAGTTCACCATGAACCTATCCTTAGTGTTTCTCAAACACTTGGGATATTTCTGGTAACTGTTCAGTGACTATTATCGGAACATTTTCGGTATTTTCTCGTCACGCTTTATGCGTAAGCTGCATCTAGACGAGCGCAAAATATGGCATTCATGATGGATTCCATTGCAGCAGCATTAGCAATCACACTCATTAATAATAGCTCAGCTAGTGTCCAAAACACTTTATCTTGCTAAGATTATTTCCATAAGACCTTTGGTATGAAGCCATTCTTGGAATCATGCATATTGGAACTGTCCAATACCTTATCAACATAAGGATTTTGACACGATCCAACTAGCCTTTCTGATCCATTCCAATGGATCCTAATTCCAAGAACTTTCACGGCCATCACCAATGTTTATCGTTAAATTTGACTTCCGACCCAAATCTTGATAAGACTTTGGCGTTGGAACGTCGTTTATGAGATTAAGTATGTTGTCTACATACAGTGTGATAATTGCACTTACGCTCCCACTAGTCTTCTTGTAAACGCATGGTTTCTTTTTCTTTCTGATCAAGTCAAAAGTTTTGACCACATTATCAGTGTTGATTCCAACTCAAAGATGTTTGCTTCAATCCAAAAATGGATCGGTGAAGCTAACATGCATACCCAGCCAATTTTCGGAGTTGGGGTTCACCATCGCTTCTTTGAAATTCGCATGCTCGTCACTTTTCAATGATCAACAGATCACGACAATTGGTTACGAGAAATCACTCTCGAGTTAGTGACGGATCCTTTCGGATATGCGAATCTCAGGCTCCACAGGTGCAGATCCTACAGCACTTTGTAGATCTCACCACTGCTTTCCCTCAACAGGTTGAGCAGCCTCCTGTGTTTATCGAATTTCTTCGATGTGTACTTTTACTCCCACTATTCCTTTTGAAAGTATGATCTTTCTTAAAAGACACAGTTCTGGACAATAAAAGTACTAAGCCTTGGTTTCCTTAGGACAACCAGCGATGTGGAACTTATCATATGTGGGTTCAAGTTTGTTTGTTGACTACCGTCTTACACAAACCTTGCAATCCCAATTGATCAGAAAAACAAATCTGGAAATCACCCAGTCCACATCCAATGTGGTGTTTTTCACTGATTCTGAAAGAAACTCTTTTCTGCGCAAAGACAGACGTTTTAGGACGTATTCTTAAATCGTTATGGAAGATTCCTGTGACTCATCTTTAATCGGAGCATATCTAATAAGATCCGATTCATTCTGTTAGATGATCACCCAATTCTTGACTTAGGTATTTTCCTCCGCGATTCAATCGAGGATCTTAATACTTCTGCCAAATCGGTTCTACACTTCATCTTGGAACTCCTCAAGGGATTCCTGCTTGTGTTTCATCAAATGAACACAACCATACTTATTGATGCCATCAATAAGGTAATGAAGTGCAGAAGATTTCCTCTGGCACTAATGCTCGTTGGGCCGCATACATCAGTCTGCGTAAGGCCCAATAAGCCTTTGGCCCATTTCTTTTAGCTCTGCTAAAAGGGCCTTAGTCATTTGGTCCAGTGAACAGAATTCATATCTCAAATGATTAACAATCGAATGAGTCCAAAACCATGGAACCTTTGAATTCGCTTCACTCTATGTGGTTAAACGACTATGCCAAAGAAAAGTCGAGTTCAAATCATCAGACTTAAACCTTTAGTATTTGTGTTATATTCTGTCTTTGTTGGTTTTAGATATAAAACCCATTCCAAATGGGGTGCTACCATAGAATATTTCATTAAGATCTAAAGAACAAAACTTGTCTTTTATCAAAATGAAAAACATCCAAATTCTCAAAGAAAATGAAAGACATTTCTGCACAAGGCAGATACATAGTAGCAATTACTTAATTTCTAAAACCAAGTATGAAAGGCTCCTACAAGTGGAGAATCTCTACGGATCATGCAGCAACCATTGCTTCATACCAGACTCGCAGTTCCACTTGCCCTTTCTTCAACGTCCTACTGTCTCTTGTGTCCTGCATATATCAAAAATATCATTACCACAACGAGTATCCAATACTTATGTAGAACTTGAATTAATAACACAATACCTGAAGAAGAAGTACCATACATCTTCTCCATCTCTTGTGAATCTTCCAAGAATTTAATGCAATCTCTCTTCCAATGCCCTGACTCATTGCAGTAGAAGCACTTTCTAACACCAGATGGGCCTGACTTGGGCTTAAAAGATGACACATGCTTATCCTAATTCCAAATCTGGACGGCCCTGTCTCTACCCTTGCCAGCACAAGATTTCTCAAATCTTTTGCCCTTTATGATGTCTTGCTCTACTGCTTTGAGCATGCAATGCAGCTCAGTCAACGTCTTCATCAAGCCTTTCTTAATATAGTTCTTAATGAACTTATCATAGCTTGACGGCAGTGACTGCAGAATGATGTCAGTGGCCAACTCTAAGCTGACAGGACATTCCAGTCTCCCCAGGTTATCAATGTAACCCATCAGTTTAATGACATGAGGACTTACTGGAGCATCCTCTGGTAGCTTGCACTCAGTTAGAGACTTCACCATCTGGAATCTCTCAACTCGTGCCAGATCCTGAAACTTCAGTTTCAGGCTGGTGATCATCTCTATTGGCGACTCCATGTTCTCGTATTGACCTTTCAAGTCCGAGTTCATGGTAGACAACATTAGACCACACACATGTACCACATCAATATAATGCTTATTCCAAGCCTTATATGCTGCATGCGAGCGATTGGTCCCAAGCCTTTCTGGAAGAGCCTTTTCAAGGACATAGTCCTTGCTCTCCTGCTTGAGAATGAATCTCAGATTCCGATACCAATCCAGGAAGTTGGATCCATTTAACTTGTCCTTATCAAGGACGGATCGCAACGAGAAAGTAGTCATAGACATAAGCTGAAATTCAAGAAAAACAAAGATTTAGTTATGTATATGATGAGAAATCTTATTTTAATAAGAAAACTCGCATTATATTCAAATAATGTTTCCTCTATGAATATAATGATCCAAGATCCATACATTTCTAAAACCTGAGTGGACGACTCGTCATCACCCAAAGTTTAGTAATCTAGGTAAGCAAACCATTGCTAATTGTACTCAGTACAACTCTTGGTCGCAGATAAGACAATCCATGTCTTATCTACTCTGATATCTCTGGGTCCAGAACTTCCGATAGCCCAGTCAAGTAAAACCAATCTTTTCTGACTTGTGATCATTGACAGTTGCACTGCAAGTCTGTCAAAAACCACCTGCCTCACTCACGTTGCAGAGGATACCAAGGACTCCAAGAATATCCAACAAACGACACAAGTTTTGACAGTAGACATGATTTGGGCAAGACATCAATACTACTTGATATTTAGTTGAGGAAACTAAACTCTGAAAGGTTATCATATCAATCTCTTAGGTCATGTAATTGTTGATGTTAATGCACTGCAAGTCCATCAACATTACTACCTGCCTTACTCACGTAATTGTGGACACCAAGCTCTTGGCTAGACCATCACACAACGAAACGAGTCTTGACAGTTGACCACATTGAAGCTAATCTTTGATCAACGTTTAAGTCTAGTCTGGTTTCTGCAGATTCAAGGTTCAATAACCAGAATTTTGAATACTGTGTCGATCGACGTAGACTTTGTCTGTCGATCGACACCACCAAACAAAACCGGACTGCAATAACCGGTTAATCCAATTAACCTGGTTCATTGAACCGGTCATGTCGATCGACACAACCCATGTGTGACTGTCGACATAGACCTAAACCGAAGATAATTTTGATAACCGGTCCAATCTAATTGAATCGACTTATCAGATCAAACTGATCTTAACTATGCAAATCGGTTTATTCCAATTGAGATAACTAATTCAATCCAATTGAATCAATTCATCCAATTTAAACCGTTTAAACCAGTTTCAACTGATTGCGATAACCGGTCCAATTCAATTGAACCATATTATCCAATCAAACTGATTTAACCATACGAGATAACCGGTTCAATCGAATTGAACCGATTCATCCTGTCGCAGGGCCTGTGTCGATCGATGCACCCAGTGTATCGATCGACACAATGCGATTTCTAGATCGAAACCATTCTCTAATTAGGCGAATTCGCGGTGCATCGATCGACACAAGTTTGTGTCGATCGACGCTATGCGAAAACACAATCGCACTTGTATTTTCGCGCTGCATCGATCGATGCAGTGCGAAAACCCTAAATCAGTTTTTGCCGTTTTCGCGCTGCATCAATCGACACACCCAGTGTATCGATCGATGCTGTGTGAAAACACAGTTCATCGTTTTCGATATTAACAAATCCGAGATTCATAATTACAAAACGAATCCTAGCTAGCATCAATTCAATCAAAACCATTCTAATCGAATTCCAGGCAACTGATTCAATCTATTAAAACCCTAAGGCTCTGATACCACTGTTGAGATCCCTAGGATCCTGGGTCTAGGTGATTGAATCTGATAACTGACCTCGTGATTACCTGGAGATTGGCAGCGGAAATTGGAGCAGGTAATCGAGATCTAGAGCGCTTCAATTGCTGCGCCTCTATCGTAGTCCACACGCACACAAGCTGGAATCCGCCGGGATGCTAGTACCGGTGATCGGATCTCCTGTGGATTTCTGAGTTTCTGTGTCTCTGCTTTCTCTCAGAGAAGCAACACCGACGGCTGGAACTCAGGTGGATCATATAAGACATTATATATCGACCTGGGATGACCCAAACGAGTTACAGATCAAGCCCAATTCGTTCAAGTCAACAACTCGAAACTTCAGTCTCGAGGCCCATGGTGCATCGATCGATGCACATACTGCATCGATCGACACACCTCTTCAAAACTCAATTCAATGTGTATTGGATACACATTGATCAGATCATATGCCAATGATCAATCCTACACAAAGTGTATCCAGCTCGCTTAGGTGTGTGACCCTGTAGGTTCACACGATACTAGAAATGAGTTACAACTCATTTGTCATAAGCGGTTTCTAGCAAAATATTATGATTACCCAGTATCATATGAATTGTCCGATCTCGACAATACAACTACCTTTAGAGTAAGTACAATGTGATTTCAGGACATAATCCCAACATCTACATCCAAGGAGAAAGTTTTTGTACCACCAGCCTATGATCCAAAGCTACATTTTCCTAGAAGGTTCAAGAAGCAGCTCTTGGAGAAGTATAGAGCACTCTTCGACAAACAAATGGAGAAAATTCAGCTCACTATGCCCTTGATGGATGCATTTATGCTAGTGCCTCAATACAGCAAGTTTCTCAAAGATGCAGTCAAGGAGAGAACAAAAGAGATGGAAGGCATGGTTATCTTAACCCACGAATGTAGTGCCATCATTCAGAGAAGAACACTCTAAAGAAGCTAGAGGATCCAGGAAGCTTCACCCTATCATGCGCTTTAGGACCACTCTCTTTCGAGAGATGCCTATGTGATCTTGGATCAAGCATAAGCTTGATGCCACTCTCTGTGGCAAAACGATTGGGATTCACATGCTACAAAGAATGTAGAATCTCACTTGTATTGGTGGATAGGTCAGTGAGACTCCCGGTTGGCATGCTCGAAGATATACCAGTCAGGGTCGGTAATTTCGAAATACCGACAGACTTTGTGGTTTTGGAGATGGATGAGGAACCAAAGGACCCCTTGATCTTTTGAAGACCTTTCTTAGCTACTACAGGAGCCATAATTGATGTCAAGAAGGGGAAGATCGACTTTAACTTAGGAAAGAACCATATCCTGAAGTTTGACATCAATGAGGTAGTGAAGAAGCCAACTATTCAAGGGCAGGTCTTTTGGATTGAGACAATGGATGCTTTGGCTGACGAGTACTTGGAAGAGCTAGCCATGGAAGACGCCCTGGAGACAGTAATGACCACCAGGAAAAGCATGAGTGAGCTGGTAGACAAGGAAGGGCAGGAGTATGCAAAACTCCTTGACTCTCGCAAAGTGTTGGAAGAGGACAACCAGTTCTTAAAGCTACCCCAAAAAGTCCACGACATCAAATATATGGAGGGAGATAAAGTGACCAATCCAGCCTCCACAAGTGACTCTAGCCAAGATGATGATTGGTGTGAACTGAAGGCACCCAAGGTAGAGCTAAAACAACTTCCAAACGGGCTCATGTACACTTTCTTAGGACCTAAATCATCATACCCTGTCATAGTAAGTGAGAACCTTGATGAAAATGAATTGAATTTGCTCCTAAATGAACTGAGAAAATATAGGAGAGCCATAGGTTATTCACTTGATGATATAAAAGGACTGTCACCTACACTTTGCACCCATCTAATCCATTTAGAAGATGAAACTATGGCTTCAATTGAACACCAAAGAAGGCTAAACCCGAATCTGAAAGAAGTCGTTAAAAAAGAAATTCTGAAACTCTTGAATGCTGGCATAATCTTTCCTATTTCAGATAGCACATGGGTATTACCTGTTCATGTAGTTCCTAAGAAGGGATGAATAAATGTTGTTAAAAATGAGAAAACGAACTAATCCCTACAAGAACTATAACCGGGCATAGAATGTGCATTGATTATAGGAAATTGAACTCAGCCACCAGAAAGGATCATTTTCCTCTCCCATTCACTGACCAAATGCTTGAAAGACTTGCAAATCATCCATTTTATTGCTTCCTTGATGGGTACAGTGGGTTCTTTCAAAAACCCATTCACCCTAATGACGAGGAAAAGACGACATTTACATGTCCCTATGGCACCTTTGCATATCGAAAGATGCTATTTGGTTTATGTAATGCTCCAGCAACCTTCCAAAGGTGCATGATGTCGATCTTTGCCGACCTGATTGAAGAAATGGTAGAAGTTTTTATGGATGATTTCTCCATATATGGTTCTTCGTTTGCTGCTTGTTTGTCTAACTTGTGCAGGGTACTTCAACATTGCGAGGAGACAAACTTAGTACTGAATTGGGAGAAATGTCACTTTATGGTGAAGGGAGGAATAGTTCTTGGGCACATAATCTCAGAGAAAGGAATTAAAGTGGACAAGGCCAAGATAGATGTGATGATGGGGTTGCAACCACCAAACTCAGTCAAGGGGATCAGAAGTTTCTTGGGCCACGCTGGTTTCTACCGACGTTTTATCAAGGACTTTTCAAAGATCGCAAGGCCTTTAACAAGGCTTTTGTGCAAGGAAACAAAGTTCATTTTCGATGAAGAGTGCCTAGAAGCGTTCAAAAAAATCAAGAATGCACTTGTGAGTGCACCGATAGTGCAAGCTCCAGACTAGGACCTCCCCTTTGAGATTATGTGTGACGCAAGTGACTATGCGGTTTGATATATCATGATTTTTACCAGTTTTATGCCATGATATAAGTGTGTTTTAGAGTCTATTTGTGTTTCTTTAGAGTCTTTTACAGGTTTTATTAGGTACACATACGTTTGGAGCAAAAGTGGAGATTGTGGAGCTAATTGGAGCACTTTGGAGATTTGACCCGAGAGATAGAGCTCACTGTCCAGATATGATGACTGCATCGATCGTTGCACACCTGCATCGGTCGATGCACAGCGCAAATGGGCCTGACTCGGCGGTTTAATGAAGAATGCCAATATTGCAGAAGTGCCCAGAAGTTCCAGATATTTACACAGAAGCCCCAAAGTCGTGTTTTAGCTATTTAATTAGGTTTTTAACTTCTGTTTTACATACGCAATCATAACTTAGAGCAGAGAGTTTAGAGCTTTTGGGGGCTGATCTGATCCTGTACTACATTCGTTTTGGAGAAGTTTTCGAACCCCTTTTATTATTCTAATCTCTTTTATGATTTCTATTTATTCATTGATTATGTTTACATCATCCATGTCTTAGTAGTTTCATAATTAGGTTTAGGGTTTCTCATAGGGATTTCATGACTTGCTAGATATAATTAATTCAGTTAAGGATTCACATCAATAGATGTTCTTCAAACTAAATTGTATTTAATGCTAGTTCTAACCTGATCAATTAGAATCTAGATCTTAGGTTGCTAAATACGACACGACAGTGTGGTTTAGAATCTGAACTATTTAGGTTGAGCAATTTAATTACTCGCAAAGGAATTTGGTTTAATTAGATTGTGAACATATCAAACTTGGATTTAAAGCTGGTTTAATATGTTAGTAATTGCAAAGGAATTTGGATTACTGCACTTAGACTTAGAGAATTCTCGCAAAGGAATTTGGTTAATTCTATATCTGTGTTTTGAGTTCTAGAACTGAGTTTAATTAGATCCTAACTGATTGATTTATCTGCTTGTCTGATTTCCTGAGAACGCCCTAGACTTAGCGCTTTTAGTTTATTGATTTCAAACAACAACCTGCTATTGTTTACTTTCCTGCTTGCTTTTAGTTAATAGAATACAATTTGCTTTTTGCTTTCTCCTAGTTTCTATCTCTTTAAGTTCTTAATCCTATCGTTGCCTAGAGTCCTCGTGGATTCGATCCCTAAAGTACTACAATTGATATACTGTGCACTTGCAGTTAGAATAGGGTAAAACTCGAGACCTATCAAGTTTTTGGCGCTGTTGTCGGGGACTCTTAGAGTCTTCGATAGCTTCGAACTTAGGGTTTTTACTAGGATTTTTTGTTTTTTATTTTTTTTTCTTTACTGATTTTTATTTTTCTCTGTTTTCTCTCTGTCGCAGGTTTCGAAATCGCATAGCATCGACCGTTGCACTTCTTGTGTCGATCGACACTAGGCGATTCTGAGATTGAATCGATCGTTGCACTGTTAGGATCGATCGTTGCTTGACGATTAGAGACAGTTTATGCAGACGCGTGAGACTAGAAGTAATCAGAACTTGAATCTCGTCAATCTCGGACTTGAAGAACTTGCAAGACTTGAGAGGACAAACAGAAGAGAAAGAAGAGAAAGGATGGTTGTTGAACGTGTGATCATAATGCCTGATGCTCAAGGTACCCTCAGGGACCGACACAACAATCCTTACAATGCTGAAGGAAAACCGATAGATGCTGAAGGGAATATCATCCCTGATCCTCCAGTGCAACCACAGCCACAACAACAAGGGCAGAACCAAGGACAAGGTCAAGGACAGAACCAAGATAGACGGGTAGTTGTCCATGAGAGGACTTTAGCTGACTACAACCGTCCGGATGAGTTTCATGCTAACCGGTCAGCTCTTGTGCTTCCTGAATTTGAGAGGAATGATTTTGAAATCAAAACCATTTACTACTCTCTCCTGAGGCAGAAAGCCTTCCATGGCTCTCCAAGTGAGCAGCCAATGGATCACATAGATGAGTTTGAGAGCATAATCACTGGCATAAAGTACGATGGAGTTAATCAAGACTATCTGTTCCTCAAGATTTTCCCCTATTCTCTGGCTGGAGATGCTGCAGCCTGGCTGAAACAACTTACATCTGGGACGTTTGTTACTTGGGCAGCCCTGAAGAGTGAGTTCATGCGTCATTTCTATGATGATGCCCGCTCATATCAGTCCAGACAGGACATTCTTACCTTTACCCAGGGTCCTACTGAGCCTCTTAAGACAGCCTGGATGAGATTCAAGAAATACCAATGTGACTGCACGCACCATGGATTCACCGAGGTAACGCTTTTAGGCATCTTCTTTAGAGGAATAGATCTTCCATATCAGACTTCGTTGGACAACTCTAGCAATGCCAACTTTAACACTAGGACTCCTGCTCAAGCTAAACAGTTGATAGATAATCTGGTAAGCAGTAATAGCTGTAAGACCACTGATGAGAGAAGGAAGAAGTCTGGTGGAAAGATGGAGAACTCTGAGATAGCTGATATTAGATCTAAGTTGGACACTGTTTGCAATCTTCTAGCTGGGAAGAAGGCTGTCCACTTTGCTCAGGAGGTTGAAATGATCAATGATGAAGTAGAAGGGCAGGAAGAGGATGTGAATTACATCGTAGGATCTGGTTTCCAAGAAAACAGGTTTGGTAATCAGTCTGGTAATAGGTTCTTCAATGGAGGACAGAAGAGTGCTTTCAACAGCAACCAAAACTCTTCTGGATTTGGACAGACTAGTGGTTTTCAGAAACCTTTCCAACAAGGTAACCAGAGAACATATGGATCTTCTTCTTACCAAGCACCTCCTGCTGCTAGTGCTCATGAGAGTAAGATGGAGGCCATGTTGGAACAGCTGCTGGAAGGACAGACAAAGATTGTTGTGGACTGCAACAAGAAGCTAGATGTTGTTTATGGGGATCTGAATGGGAAGTTTGAGTCTCTGAACACTCATGTGAAGCAATTGTACACTCAGGTGAGCCAGATCTCAAACTCCATCAAGGGAAAAGGAGTAGCAGAAACCCACATTAAGACCTGGTCAGTGTACATTAATGATGGATCAACACAAGGTGAAAATTTTGAGTTGAACACAGCTGAGTTGGTAGAAGAGGCTGAATTTTTGGATTTTGAGGAAACTCTCTCGGGTAGAATCTGTGAAAACAGTGTTGCATCGATCGATGCACCCTTAGCATCGATCGTTGCAGATCGTGAACAGACAGACTCGCAGGATTCTGATGGCATTGATGCAGATTTAGAGCTTAACCGTTTATTCCCTGGAGTGTCTGAGATTACTCAACAGGAGATTTATGCACATTCCATTCGACTATATCCTTCAGTGTCTATTAAGCAAGAGATTGAAGAGCTTAAGCAGCTGGAAGAGATTGGTGAAGAGCTGAAAGAAATTCCATCATCTGATGATCCACCTTATCACCCATGTGTGCAGAGGTACTTGAATAAGATGTTACCTTTGGATGAAGAGCTGAAAGATTGGGTGATTGTGGTCCCTCAACAGATAAGTGATGTGTTGTTAACCAAGATCCCAAAGAAGTTACCTGACCCTGGAGTCTTTGTGCTGAACTGTTCTATCTTTGAGGATAATTTTAGGCGTTCTCTGTGTGATATGGGGGCTGCTGGAAGTCTCATGCCATATTTTGTGGCAGAGAAGCTGGGTATGCTGGATTTTTCGCCTACTAGGACCTCTCTTGTCCTAGCTGATCAGTCTATAAGGGTTCCAGAAGGACTACTTGAGGACATCCCGGTGAGAGTTGGAAACTACTTAGTTCCAACAGACTTCTTAGTGCTGAAATATGACAGTGATCCTGATGACGCATTGATACTGGGTAGACCATTCTTGGCTACAACTGGAGCGGTAATAGATGTTAGACACAGTTTGATTGATCTCCACTTGGGATATGAGCCGCTGCATTATGAGATGGATAAGCTCCGCAAACCGCTGATTGATGGGCAGACATTCACCATTATGGATGAAGATGATAAGCAGCCAAGTGACACTGTGATTTTAGATCCTGGAGCACACTCTACTCCTTCTTTTCTTGGACAAGCACATTTTGCTACAGCCTACTCGCCGCCTTGGATGAGGAGACTTGCACAGAGGCAATCAAAGTCTCTGTCAGGATCTCACGGTGCCTGATTCTTGTTCGTCCGGTCAAGCTATTGACGTTAAAAGAGCGCTGAGTGGGAGGCAACCCACTGTTTTGTTTTTGCATTTTGATTTTTGGTGTTTTTGTAGGATTTTACGTTTGTTTCTGTTTTTGGTGAGTTTTTGTCTGCAGGTCTCGGCCAATTCGCAGTGCGTCGATCGACACACATTGAGTCGATCGTCACAACACGAAAGAAATCGCATTGCAGCGATCGTTGCGGTCCTGAGAAACGATCGACCATACACGAAAAATCGCCTAGCAACGGTCGATGCACCTAGTGCAACGATCGATGCCTGAGCGACAGAGGTAAAAATCAGACAGAACTCAACACATCCATTAACAATTTTTTGTTTTCTTTTTACCAATCATTTGCTTGACACTACTGGGGACAGTGTGTCTTAAGTGTGGGGGATTTGCTACTGACATCTATCTTTCTGTTTTCTTAGAGTCAGTCCGTTTTTCAAAAATTTTTGTTTTATTGAGTCAAAACCAGTTAAGTAAGAAACAATGATTTTTTGAGAAGATTAATAGCACTTGCAGGAACTTAAGTAACCATCGGGATGAAGTTGCAGGATCTATCTATGACTATTAGAAAACCCCATCACAGATCAACCTACTGAGGACACCCACATCACTTCAGGTATCAGAGGATCCTTTTACTGACTTCAAACTTAATACTGACTTGATTTTCTCACCTAAGGGCTTGGTATACCTTGTGTCGGATTCCCTTGTTAGTTCTGACACAGTCTGTTAACCTATCCTATTTGGTTCCCTTCTCCCCTTCCATGAAATAAAAAAAAAAAGATAATAAACTGAGGATGAGTTAGTAACTCCGAAGTGGTCATGGGAATAGTAGCAAACACTATTATCTCTTATGCGATCCATGGAATGTGTCCAAAGTACACCCCTTAACAGGAAGAGCACTGATAAAAATAAAAATGATACCCAATGGGGAAAAATCAGAATGCTAAGGAAGGGAAAAGAGAAGAAAGGGACTAGAGAAATATAGTATGGTGGTCTAGAGCTGATAAGGTAAGAGTCCATGTGCCTTTGATCGATAATCCTTAGGTGAGACCGCACTTAAATACTTGCAGAAGTCAGTAGGGAGAATTTGAATGCGTGAATGTGATTGTGGAGTTTACTTAGGACAGTTGCTAAGTGTGGGGGAAGTATATGTTGGTCTTGATATCTTGTGATTGATTCTTTCAGTGGTTTACTAAGGGGAATCTGAGTGTTGTTGCTTCTAGGACGAAAAGAGTTTCTGAAAGTTTTCAAACCTCTTCACCATGTTTTAGTTCTCTTTTTTGCTTGAGGGCAAAGTGTGGGGGAGTTGATATATCATGGTTTTTACCGGTTTTATGCCATGATATAAGTGTGTTTTAGAGTCTATTTGTGTTTCTTTAGAGTCTTTTACAGGTTTTATTAGGTACACGTACGTTTGGAGCAAAAGTGGAGATTATGGAGCTAATTGGAGCACTTTGGAGATTTGACCCGAGAGATAGAGCTCACTGTCCAGATATGATGACTGCATCGATCGTTTCACACCTGCATCGGTCGATGCACAGCGCAAATTGGCCAGACTCGGCGGTTTAATGAAGAATGCCAATATTGCAGAAGTGCCCAGAAGTTCTAGATATTTACACAGAAGCCCCAAATCGTGTTTTAGCTATTTAATTAGGTTTTTAACTTCTGTTTTACATACGCTATCATAAATTAGAGCAGAGAGTTTTTAGAGCTTTTGGGGGCTGATATGATCCTGTACTACATTCGTTTTGGAGAAGTTTTCGAACCCCTTTTATTATTCTAATCTCTTTTATGATTTCTATTTATTCATTGATTATGTTTACATCATCCATGTCTGAGTAGTTTCATAGTTAGGTTTAGGGTTTCTCATAGGGATTTCATGACTTGCTAGATATAATTAATTCAGTTAAGGATTCACATCAATAGATGTTCTTCAAACTAAATTGTATTTAATGCTAGTTCTAACCTGATCAATTAGAATCTAGATCTTAGGTTGCTAAATACGACACGACAGTGTGGTTTAGAATCTGAACTATTTAGGTTGAGCAATTTAATTACTCGCAAAGGAATTTGGTTTAATTAGATTGTGAACATATCAAACTTGGATTTAAAGCTGGTTTAATCTGTTAGTAATTGCAAAGGAATTTGGATTACTGCACTTAGACTTAGAGAATTCTCGCAAAGGAATTTGGTTAATTCTATATCTGTGTTTTGAGTTCTAGAACTGAGTTTAATTAGATCCTAACTGATTGATTTATCTGCTTGTCTGATTTCCTGAGAACGCCCTAGACTTAGCGCTTTTAGTTTATTGATTTCAAACAACAACCTGCTATTGTTTACTTTCCTGCTTGCTTTTAGTTAATAAAATACAATTTTCTTTTTGCTTTCTCCTAGTTTCTATCTCTTTAAGTTCTTAATCCTATCGTTGCATAGAGTCCTCGTGGATTCGATCCCTAAAGTACTACAATTGATATACTGTGCACTTGCAGTTAGAATAGGGTAAAACTCGAGACCTATCACGGTTGGAGCAGTCTTGGGCCAGAGAAAAGACAAGAAGCTTCATGTGAACTACTATGCAAGCAGAACTTTGGATGACGCTCAAGTCAGATACGCAACAACTGAGAAGGAACTCTTAGCGGTAGTATTTGCATTCGAAAAATTCAGATCATACTTGATGGGATCGAAAGTGGTTGTGTACACAGACCATGCGGATTTAAGGCACTTGTTAGCCAAGAAGGAGGCTAAACCGCGACTGTTGAGATGGATACTTCTACTGCAGGAATTTGATCTTGAGATACAAGACAAGAAAGGTGTTGAGAATGGAGTAGCTGATCACTTGTCGAGGCTGAGGATTGACGAGCAAATACCGATAGATGATTCTCTACCGGAAGAACAACTTCTAATGATTCAGAGCTTGAGAGGGATATGACATGGTCTTGAATATGGAGAAAGTGAACAGCTTAAAAGAAGAGCAGTTGCCCTGGTATGCAGATTTCATCAATTACCTAGCATGTAGAAAAGAGCCACCTAACCTCAACAGCTACCATAGAAAGAAATTCTACCGAGATGTTACTCGATACTATTGGGATGAGCCATACTTGTTTAAGAGATGTTCAGACGGACTCTACAGATAATGCGTACCAGAAGAAGAAATGGAAGGGATCTTGTATCACTACCACGGTTCAGAATATGGAGGACACTTTGCATCGTTCAAAACTGCTACAAAGGTTCTACACTCAGGTTTTTGGTGGCCTAGCCTGTTCAAGGATGCTCACAACTATGCTTCGACGTGTGATGCTTGTCAAAGGAAAGGCAACATTGGGAGGAGAAACGAAATGCCACAAAACCCCATCTTGGAGGTTGAGATTTTCGACGTATGGGGGATTGACTTCATGGGATCTTTCCCATCCTCCTATGGGAACCAATATATTCTAGTAGCAGTGTATTATGTGCCCAAATTGGTGGAAGCTATTGCAAGTCCCACCAACGATGCTAAGGTGGTTATTAAGCTATTCAAGTCTACCATATTACCACGGTTTGGCATCCCAAGGGTCGTAATCAGTGATGGAGGCACACACTTCGTCAACAAAGTATTTGAGAGCCTCCTGAAGAAGTATGGGGTGAAACACAAGGTTGCTACGCCTTATCACCCTCAGACCAGCGGACAAGTTGAAGTGTCTAACCGGCAGATAAAAGCCATCTTGGAGAAGACCGTGGGAAGCTCTAGGAAGGACTGGGCTAAAAAGCTAGATGATGCACTCTGGGCATACAAAAAAGCGTTCAAGACACCTCTCGGCACTACACCATTCAACCTCTTGTATGGGAAATCATGCCACTTACCAGTTGAAATGGAGTACAAGGCGATGTGGGCAGTGAAGTTATTGAACTTCGACCTCAAGACAACAGCTGAGAAGCGACTTATCCAACTCCATGAACTTGAAGAAATCCGATTGGATGCCTATGAGAACTCAAGGTTCTATAAAGAAAGAACCAAGGCATTTCATGACAAGAAGATTGTGAAGAAGGAATTCAAGGCAGGAGATCGAGTACTATTGTACAATCCCGGTTAAGACTGTTTCCCGGGAAACTCAAATCAAGATGGTCATGTCTATTCTCAGTCAAATAAGTAAGACCTTATGGAGCCGTTGTTCTTCTCAACAAGGACGGAAGTGAATTCACTGTGAACGGACAGAGGCTCAAGTTCTACTCAACATCAAACCCCGTGGAAGAAGAGGTATCGATTCTTCTCACGGACCCAACCCCGATCTAAAGCAATAAGAGAGTCAAGCTCGTGACTTAAAACAAGCGTGCTTGGGAGGCAGTCCCATGTTATCCTTTGTATATACGTTGTGAACTTTCTTTGATTTGATTTGTGTTTGAATGATTTCATGTGTGTTTTTAGTTGTTTTGTGTGTTTACAGCATAGGGGAACATGCCACAAAAGAAACGAAAGGATACGCATCGCTGAAAAGCTACGGAGGAAGAAAAGACTCCACAGCGGCATCACACAGCGGTGGTTGTATGCTGCTGTGGAGGTTTGCGGAAGACAGTTTTCCACAGCGCCATGCACAGCGGCATGGCTAAGCCGCTGTGAAAAAAAGGAACCTCACAGCGGCATGGTACAACGATGGTCACATGCCGCTGTGAAGGATTTGCGGTACGAGATTTTAGGCAGCGGCATGCACAACGGCTTTCTCAAGCCTCTGCAGGTAAGGATCCCCCACAGCGGCATTGCACATCGATGGCTGTATGCTGGTGTGGGTCCATTTTCGACCTAATAAGGTCGTGTATGGGTTTCTTCCTCCCTCTCACTTTTGCTCAAAAATCGCCATTTTTCTCCCAAAATTTGATCTTCACCAAAACCACACCGTTTTCATCGATTTTTGGCTCTTTGATTCGCGATTTCTCAAACTCTAAACGTCTAGAATCATTTCAATCACCGAAATCAAGCAAAGGTATGAAAAATCGAAATCCTTGTTATTCATGGTAAATTTTCGAATTCGATTCTTGTGGAATTTGAGGCACTAAACTTGTTGCATTGATGATTCTAGGCATACCCATACCATTAATTTGAAGAATCCATGGTTAGACTGAGCTAAATTGGAAATTCAAAACCTAGGGTTCTTGAGAATTTTTTTTTTTGGAAATTGGAGAAAATGAAATTTGATTGTTCATAAGGCTTTGTTAGGTTGTTTAGAGCATACTTTGCAAAAGGAATGATATCAAATTCATTGTGCAGTGAGGTTTTGAGAATAAAAGGAGCATGGTTATAGAAATAAATGATGAAAGTAGTTCAAATTGTGGAATGTGAAGTTTTGATGCTTGTTAGAACCCTGACATTGCCTAAGTAGAATGAAATTGATGCTGCATAGCTTGAACAATATGATGCTAGAACTTTAGGCATGATTTGGGTTTGAGTTGAGAGAAACTAGATGATTCTACATTGTGTCTATACAGATGGCAAAGAGTAGGGCACGAGCTGGCCAAGGAGAGTAAAGCACACAGACACACCGAGAAGGGAAAGAACCTGCTGTGCCGCAAGCTGATGATAATGAGAATGTATACTTTTCGGGCACTAGCAGTGAGGAAGATAGACTTCAGCTAGCTGTGAAGAAAGCAAAAGCCAAGAAGCCGGAAGCAAAGAAACCAAAGAAGAACAAGAAGAAGGGACAGTCCTACACACTGGGACAAATCAGGGCAAAGATTGGGTACTATACCTGGATGCCCACAAGGTTCAGAGACGCTGATATCTGCAAAAGGCTGGGCATTTATGAAGATGTCATGATGATTTTGAGAAGCCTCAGCATGGAAAAGCTAATGACGAAAGCATATCCCGTCTATGAGACACCCTGCCACCAATTATTTTGCACTCTGCAATGGAAGAATTCATGGATGGGCCGACTGATGCTGAGGGGTTCGGTTACATCACCTTCGTCTGCGATGGAAGGAGGCATAGAATGGGATTCAAGCAGTTGCATGAGATACTTGGGTTCAGGGATGAGTGGAACAACAAGCTGCCAAGCCTAGATCTCCTTCCTACATTTCTGTGGAGCACCATCTCTAGGGCAGCTAATCAGACCGGGGAAATGAAGAACTCGGACATTGCCCATCCCGCCATCAGGTATGTGGAAAAGATGCTAGCCAACACCATTTTCACCAGGCGAGAGAACAACAAGGTGTTGGAAGAAGGTTTGAGGTTCCTGGCAATGGGATTGCAGCCGGTGTTAGGTGGTTTTGACCTTCCAGAAGTAAACAATTGGAACTACAATGAGCTGGGAGTAGTGGCATACTTTTTCAGGCAGCTAATGGCTATTAGGCGGAAGGCGATGATCTGTGGACAAGACGCCAGTATTCAGGTTTGGGAGTCTGCTAACTCCGATATTTCAGGCGCTGCAAATCCCTCTGATTAACGGGGTTGAACCTTTGAGGATTAATGAAGCCCTTATGCGCAAGACGCAATTCTTGGCCGGGAACATTGATGTCAGGTTTGCCTACACCTTCAGGGCCAGCACAGATCAAACCGCAAATGTTCTCCTCCCGAACCTCGCCATCACTACATTGACTAACAAGGAGAACGTCAGGTTCCAGCCGGATCCACGATTCTACCACAGCATTGAGGCTGACCCGCTAGAGGCTCCGGTGAGACGAAGGAAGAGGAGAGCAGCTGACAGATCCTCACAGGGAGAAGGAACCAGTCCCCAGGCAGAGACTCGTGCAGAGACAGCAGCCAGCACAGAGGCTAGACCACCCAGCCCGGTTTATGGGACAGCACGCTACCACCTTCGCGCGCCCAACGAAGCCATCTTGGGTGCTCAGTTGCTTAGAGCCACAGCTATATCCGGAAGTTGGAACGCTGGAATAAGCTTCAAGACCGCACCATTGGGAAATTGGTGGAAGCTGGAAGAAGGACGAAAGCGGTCTTGAAGAAGAAGTATAAAGAGAAGACGAAGGCGCTTGTCCAGCAGGTTAAGTACTTGGGTTATATGCTGACAGGGAAGAAGGGGAAGCTGCAAAAGCCTGAAGGCTACTTTTCAAGTGAAGAAGAAGAAAGCTCAGAGGACTTCCCGAGGAGACACTCCTACCACGGGGAAGGCACTAGCTCATCTAGCAGAGCCCTTGGTCCCGCCTCCCTCGATGAGCGACACCGCAAAGCCCGACGCCACATCCCACCACCATCACCTGGGTCCAGCAACGAATCCTTATCCTTGGGAGAGGACGAGGACGACACCGCACCTCCAGCCTACTGAGGTAACCATCACCCCTTTGTACATAATTTTCATTTTTATTTTACCATCTTTAGCTCCCCTATATTGCTTTCACACCGAGACAGTGTGAAGTAAGTTTGGGGGGTGATCATCTAACCATTTTCCTTCTTTGAGTCATTGCATTGTGAATAGTTATGATTTTGAAAAAAACAAAAAAAAATTTTGAAAAATTTGAAAAACATAAAAAAAGAGCATGTAGCTTCATATTTCTTTCTTTCTTAGGATCGAGTCTAGTGGCATCCTATATTACATTTGCATAGGAGACAATGATATGATTGCGTTGTAAGGAATCTAGATTTTAGAACTCAACATGATGCCCTCGTTAATCATACCATGTTGCTTAAACAACCCTCAAAACACTTGCACATTTCGAGCTTTGATCACACCACTCCAATCTATTTGTCAAGTATGATATCCTCAACTTTGAAACCAACTCACTTATTTGGACTTAAATGAATTTAATCTTCTCACTCATGGATTTTTGATGCTTGATCATGGTCACATTATACACACTTGGATTATCTTTGACCTTAATTTTTACCACCCTTTGTTAATCCAAGTGGTCATTCTCACTCTTAGGATGGTATCCCAACCATAAAACCCTTCCCTTTTCTTTTAAACCTTCATTTGATTGATTGAGTGAGGCCTCTTTTTGATAATGCTAACATGTGCAAAAGGTTAAAAGTATAAGAACGTCAATGATTAGCTCTCATAGGCTAGTCTAGGAGTTCATATATTTGAGTAGCATTTGAGGTATAAGCACTTGAATTGGGATTGGGGATAAGGAAAGAAAGCGTGAAATGGAAAGTAAAAGAAAGAAAAGACCAAAGGCTTGTTTAAGGGAAAGAGAAACACTTGGGAAAGAGAAATGAAATTGGGAAAACTCTAAGAAATAAATCAAAAGAAGAATAGTTTTTGAAAATGAAAAGATTAACTTCTCAAGACCAAAAAATGAAAAAAAGTCAAAAGGTTGAGTTTGGGATTGAAAGGAGAGTGGCTAAAGATAGGATTGGGAAACACTTTGGGTAAGATTTTGAAAGCTGAAAACTGTATGCATGAATTGTTCTTGTCTTGCCACATTTTGCATAATGTCTAGCATTCCTTTTCTTGAGAGTTAGCCACCAAAATAAAAGTCAATAGCCTCCCTCTAAACACCTTTTGAAACCTTTTTATGCCAAGCCAATTGGTTGAGATCAAACCCCCATTTGTGAGACTACACTTTGCTAAGAAGAATGAATGTAAGAGTTGGTGAAATGTTGAGTTGGTTGAATCTTGACAATGTGCCTAAGAGAAAATGATTTGGTGTGTTGATAAGCCTAGAGAAATTAGAGTGGATTAGAGAGTTTGTTTGTGCAACATGTTATCATTTCCTAAGGACATCATGTTGAGGGCTTGCTAGATTTCTTTGGTTATGAGTCTCCAACTTCAAACCTCTCCCCTTTGTCTCATTGTTGTTTGCTTGAGGACAAGCAAAGAAACAAGTTTGGGGGAGTTGATGTGTTGTGTTTTTAAATGTTTTTAAGCATGATTTAGTATGTGTTTTAGCTTTAGTAAAAGCATTTAGACATCATTATTATGTTTTAACTTTAGGATAATGCATTTAGGCATCATTAGGTTTGCATTTTCTTTGTTTCCTCTTTTTGTAGGTGGTGGATGACCCAAAGGAGCACCAAGAAGCAATGGAGGTGGTAGGGACAAAAGGAGCACCAAGCCAAAGTCAAAAATCATCAAAGGAATGCGGAGGACACTGGCAGCGGCATGGTACAGCGGCATACCCATGCCGCTATAGAGGATTGCCGGCAGAAGGATTTCCACAGCGGCTCGTGCAGCGGCATACACAAGCCGTTGTGGGACAAAGGATCGTTCAGCGGCATACACAAGCCACTGTAGAGACTCTCCCGGGACAGGTTTTTTCTCCAGCGACTCGTACAGCGGCTTGCATCATGCCGCTGTGGATCGAAGAACCTCACAGCGGCACCAGGCAGCGACGGCCTCATGTCGCTGTGGACAGTAGAACCTCACAGCGGCTCCGGGCAGCGACGGCCTCGCCGCTGTGAGACCACTTTTTCCCATTTGTTCTACTTTTTCTCTTTTTCTTTTGGCTTGTAGACCCTCCATGTGAGTGTTGTCGACCATGACACCCTATTTCGTGTATTTAATGGCTCTTAGTGTGTTGAGAGAGTCATATCACAATTTGCAAACAATCTACTCAAATCTATTTGATCTTTTATTCAATCTTAGTGTTCTTGAGTTTACCTTCTTGTTCTTCTTTCTTATCTTGTTAAAACATGTTTTGTTTGGTTGTTTCTATGGCTAGTGAGTAGTTTCCTTTAAGTTTCTGGGTTTGAGTGAAGGTAAGGGTGATCTAGATATGGTTTAGGTTGCTTAGAACTTGGGAGCATTGATTTCTTATTTGCTAGAAGTTCTTAATGCTAGGATTGAAGTAGCTAATCAATTCCTTGATCTTAAATGTTGCTAGCACCGAGAGGTGTAGTTTATGTTTGAATCTCTATCAAGTGCTTTACATTCTTAACCAATGAGAATTGATGTTTAAGGTGTTTAGTGGTAGTGAGAACTTGATCTTAATGCATATATATCTTGAAATTTCCAACGAGAGTTGATGTTAATGCTTGATAGGTGTAGGGTTATTATCACGAGAGTGGAGTAATTTGAATCGTTGTTCTTAGCCTAAGAAATTATCTCATGTTTGTCTAAATATTTCTAAGCTATTAGTTGATCACCCGAACCGAAACTCAACCCAAAGAACTTTATTTTTAAACCAGTCAACAACCTTCTTGCTCTGTTTATGCTCTGTTTTACATGCTTGTGAATTGTGTTTTAATCCAGTCATCTTATTTGGAATACGGTTATTTTATTAGATTTTAGATATAAAACCCACGAACGAATTTGGTTGCACTTAGATTAAGAAATCACATGTATTCTTAGTGTGTTTGATCATCCGAGTGGATTGACACCTCGAAACTATAACGACTAGGTTGTAAACTTGCAACTGAAGTAAGTGAAGAGGAACTGATTTATTGCATATCAATGCGCAGTTATCACAGATAAGAGAATCAATAGCAAGAACAGGGAGAGGAAGTAATTCCGCAACTGATTTGGAAATCAGAGGTCAATGGTGTTTTGTGGGTGGATCTTGAAAGGATGATGACCAATTTTCAGGTCAAGGATGGTATAGCTGTTATGAGAGAGATGCTAATGTTTTGATGGGAGCCATGAATATTAAAGCTAGTTTATCCCCACTACATGCAAAATTCGAAGCCCTTGTATGGGTTATGAAATGTATGAAGTTTCATCAACATACTCACATTACATTTGCAACGGACTGTTCAGAATTGGTGAAAATAGTGTCGGAACCAGAAGAATGATCAGCTTTCTCAATTCACCTAGAGGAGTTCAAAATAAGGAAGGAGTATTTCACAACTTTTGAACTCATCCATATCCGCACACAAACAATCTGATGGCAGATAGACTAGCACGGAGTGCCCGTCTCAGGTCGTCATATATTTTTCACGTTGGACCGGAGTCTCCAATTTGAATTAATGAAAGTTAGGTTCTTTTCTTGTATATCTTATTGACAAAAAAATTTTGGTAAAGCCTTACCTAATTATTTCATAAGATGACAACGTCCCAAACAGTCTTTGAGTCTTATATAAAGTCTCTGAATATTACGATGTCATATTTGTTAGTAATTTTCAAACACACCATTCTAACAAATATTTTTTTTAAGGGCTTTCTTTTAAAATAAGTGAAAAAGAAGTTTTACAAACTATATAAAAAAAATACAGACGAGGGAAATTAAAGAAGAGGAGGGTAGACTCTGTTTTTTATGACAAAACCAGAGTAATGATTGAACAGAGGATTAGGGGATTAGGGGAGAGAGAGATGATTTAAATTGCTGACCAGAAGCTTGACAGATTTGAACCATGTTTAGAGCCAACATTTTGCAGAGCAAAGGACTTGTTTTTCACAACTTTGAAGGCCTGTGCAAGAACTGAAGACGGGGGACGAGAGAAACCCAAATGGAAATGTCTATTTCTTTCTTTCCAGGTTTCATAAATTATTGCCTGCCAGAGCTGATTTATGGCAAGGGATTGAATCCTGTCTGAGAACGCAGTGGGGAGCCATTGAAGAATGATTTCCCAGTTTGAAGGAGGACTTGAAACACCCAGTTTTAGAACCGCACGTTGCCAAACCTGTATAGAATATGCGCACTCAAAAACATGTGATTTCTTGATTCCGGAAGATCACCACATAAGAGACAAACTGAGCCAACATCCAATCCCCATGATAAAAGTCTATCTAACGTTGAGTTTCGGTTTAGGCAGAACAGCCACACCAAGATCAAGTGTTTAGGTATAGCAACCTTATTCCAAACAGTGGAAGACCATATTACCTTCGGTTTAGTCTCACGTGTTTCTTCCCACACCGCTTTCGATATGAAACGTGACGTAGGGATTCCATTGATATGCCACACTGCTCTGTCATTTGAGGCGGAGAGAGTAACAGCAGAGATAGAGATGAGCACTTGTAGTTGAAGAGGAGATCTTGCGTGTGGGAGATTCCAGGAAAGTCGTACAGCAGACTCACTTACAAGAGAGTTAATGTTGATCCCCATTTCCCCAGGACCTTGTAAACCTATTAAGTCAATTAAAGGCCCCATGGAATTCCATGGATCGTACCAAAAATAAGTATCATCTCCTCTTCCAACACGGATTAGGAGCAATTTCTTTGCAATAGGCCGTAGCTTTAACAAACGTCGGAACATCCATGAGATAGAGTAGTTGTTCGATTTTAAAGACCAGAAAGAACCCTTTGACAGGTATCTTTGTCTTATCCAGGAAACCCATAGCGAACCTGCTCGGAAATAGAGTAACCATATAAGTTTTAGCCCAAAAACCAGGTTCCAAGAAGAGAAAGATCGGAGACCAAGACCCCCCTTCTGATTTAGGATAACAGATATCCGACCAAGCAACTTTTGCACCTGTAGATATTCCCACTTTTCCATGCCAAAGAAAGGATGAAGTTAAGCCTGTTATGAGCTTAATCACCTTTTTTGGGATTAGAAACGCCGATGACCAGAACCCTACAATCCCAGGTATGACCGAGCTGACCAGTCTAAGCCTACCCGCAAGGCTTAGATGTCTATGCATCCATCCATTGTATTTCTTTCTGATTTGCGAGAGCAGGGGTCCAAATCCTTAATTCTCAGTTTTGAAGAACAAAGAGGGAGGCCTAGGTAGCGGATTGGGAGGGCAGACGAAGTCAAGAGAAATAGGTTCTGAATACTTGCCAAAATCTCTTGATTAATCCCAGCAGAGAACAAGTATGTCTTGTTGATGTTTACTGATAATCCCGACAGCTTCTCAAATTGCGATAGAACCGATAACACTCCCGCAAGAGATTTCTCAGTGCCGTCAAGGAAAATTAGAAGATCAACCGCAAAAGCAAGATGTGTATGATTTGCATCTTCACACCCAGGATGAAAGTCGAAAATTCCAGCTCTAACTCCATTATTTACCATAATCGATAATACATTCATTACCATGACAAAGAGCGGTGGTGATAGCGGGTCACCTTGCCGGAGGCCCGTTTTCCCCTTGAAATAACCGGCTGTAACACCATTTAAACTTAGAGAAAAAGACGGTGAGCATATACAAGCCTTCACACAATTAATGAATTGAATAGGGAAGGAGGAAGCCGCCAAAGTTTCAAGTATGAAATCCCATCTGACGGAGTCAAATGCTTTGGAGATGTCAACTTTCAGTGTAAAGCGGGGAGAAAGATTTGTTAGGTGATATCCTTGAAGAACCTCCGATGCTAGTAGAACATTTTCCAAGAGGAGTCTTTCCTTGACAAAAGCCGACTGATTCGGTAAGATGATCGATGGAAGAATCCGCGTGATTCTGTCAGCCAATATCCTTGTAATCAGCTTGTATAAGGTGTTTAAGCAAGATATAGGACGAAAATCTTTAATATTATCCGCACCCGGTCGCTTTGCAATCAGGACAAGGGAGGTTGCGTTGAGAGCTGCCGGCATGAAAGGACAGTGGAAGAACCTTTTGATCGTATCTGTGACTTCTTTCCCCAAAAATTCCCACGTTGCTCTATAAAACTCCGATGTGAAACCGTCGGGGCCAGGAATTCTATTTAACGGTTGCTGAAACAGAGTTTTCTGATAATCTCAGAAGAAACATCAGATGAGAGAATTCGTTTCTGGTCCTCGTCGCATTTTAGGATTGCAATCCGTTGAAGATACCCCGGGAGAACCGAGCAATATTGTCCCCTAATAGTGCAGTAGAGAGCAAATAAATGATCAATTGCTATTTCATGTGTTTCTTGTAAAGTAGCAGAACGGGACCCATCATGACGTAGCAAGTACTTAATGGCGTTTGAGGCGTTTCTTGCCATTGTAATTCTGTGGAAAGTCTGTGTGTTTAAGTCTCCAACTTCCAGCCATCTTATGCGAGATCGTTCTCTGAAAAAACTTTCTTCAGCTAGACGAAGGAACAACCACCTTTCTGATAACCTTCTTTCCTCCTCCAATGCAGCAGTCAAAGGATTATCAAGAGCAGTTAAGTGTCCCGCCTTTAGTTCGTCGAATGCCACACGAACACATCTCTCAATATCACTGAACGCCTCCTTACACAAAGTCTTTATAGGCCTTTTCATATGTTTTGTTTTGAAACAAAGATCCGCCAGGGTAACAGCCTTGTTTCCCATATCTTCCCAAGCCTTCTTGATGGTTGGTACAAAGGATCGGAGCTTGGTTACGTAACTGAAGAATTTGAATGGCTTTGTACCAAATGAAGGAGGCGGAGATGATAACCTGATATGACAAGGAGTATGATCTGAAAACTCGTGAGGTTCAAATTGACAATGGCTAGACGGAAAATTTGTAATCTAAGAACCATTTATCAGGCAACGATCCAATCTTTTTGCTAAGGGGTCAGAAGGCATGTGGTTTGACCAGGTAAATCTTGATGCCTCGCACATTCCAGAAAAATGTATCTATCATAGAATTTAATTGAGGTGGTTGCCCCCTATAACTAGGGGATTAACACCACCGAGCACTGGGGACCTTTGTGAAATCTTTCTCTTCTTTAGAGATTTCTTCTTTGACGGTGAAGAAGATGATGAAGCATGTGTCTTTGCATTTTCAGATACAAACACAGTGACTGCCCTTTCTTCATTACCAGGCTGTGAACTTTCATCATCATCGGATTCAGAAGCCATATCCTCAGATTCCACTTCTAAAATCCCGAAAGGGTTAAACCGTGTTTCCTTTGGATATTTCATTTCATACCTTCTCAATTTTTTCCCTGAGGCAACTTTAGTAGCAGGTGTAAATGGCAAATCACAAGCTTGTTGGGCAGGTTCATTCCTTGGTGGACTGGGTATCATTTTGCATCCGTTCAAAACAGGGGCATAAGTAGAAGATATAGCATTGTTTTGGGAGACAACAACTCTTGGAACTGAAACAGACGTATCACCTTCTGTAGTAGTGTGGGCATTTGACTCTGCCTCCTTAGCTTTAACCTTTTTAACTACTTCTGAGCCATGAGCTTTTGTAGGTGACTCGTGGTGACTGGTGGTAGTGGAATCTACGACCACCTTATTCAAACTTTGAGAAGACTTATAGGTATGTGCCATTTTCTGCTCATTGGATCCTTTATTTTGTTTCCCCGCTTCATCAGGGGACACTTTCCTTGAAGGGCATAACGCGGCCTTATGTCCTATTTCATTGCACTCATGGCATAAAGGAGGAAGCCAAGGGAACGCCACGGTAATGACGTCTACTACGTTTTCCAGTTCTATTTCTACAAAACTAGGTAGAGGAGCAGTTAAGTCAACAATTACCTTGATCTGAACTGAACTGAACTGACACTAGAAAAGGGCTTCACATCAACAATTTGGCCCAACGGCTTAGAGATTATAGCTAGACCTTCGTTTGTGATTAAATCAAATAGAACTTTTGAGAGTGTTGCCCAGACCGGTGCTCGATTCAGAGAAGGAGGATCAAGACTGAATGAGGATTTCCATTCTGTCACAAAGAAGGGAGAATCCCCGACTCTCCAAAGCTCGTGTTGTAAGATTCTTTGTCTTAAGGTTTCTGAAGGGATATGGAAGAGGAATGCATTCCTGGATAAGGTGTGGATAGTCACCTTTTTGTCCTTTCCCCAAAGATAATTGAGAACTCCCCATATTTTTCCATAGGAAGGGGCATTGCCATAGAATATGCCCACAATTTAATCGGAGTGAATTTTAGCACCTCTTTCGAAAACAGCATTTGGGACTTTAACTCTAGGAGAACCATTGGCTGAGATCGTTACCGGTACGTTTGACTTTGGATATTTAGAACCAGCCTTTGCTCTAGCTGCCCATGTGAAGTTCGGATACGGTTGAGTGGAGACAGGCGGAGCCGTAGTAGAGTCTGATGAAACAAAGTTTTCAGGATCTGATCCGTGTAATCCCCCCCCCCCCCCCTTCTGAAGGCAGAGTGGTAGTGGATTTAGCTGCAGTTTGAGTAGGTCCACTTGGTAGAAGCCCAGACCCAGAGAAGATGAACTCGGTTTGACGTTGATATGGATGCGGAGGCAACTCGGAAGAGGTCGGATCTGTCATTACTGAATCGGATGGAGACGATGGAGGCACCACAGGAGCCGAGGACAGAGAGGATGAAGAGTGGGAGAGGAAGGGGAGGTCAGGCGGAGGGTTACAGTCGGTTGGAATAGCCGGAGGTCCGACCATCGCAACAACAACAAGAGCACTATTTGGATCGCACTCTGTTTCACAACACTATTTGGATCTCATCTTCCACAATTATATTCATTAAGCCAAAGATAGCTACGAAATAAATCGTAGTTATACCATATATATTTAAATATTCGTTAGATATAGCTACGAATAGCCACGAAAACACGTTGTAGCTATGTTTCCCCGTTTTTTCTCATGGATATATGTAGCTATTTGTTTCCACGAACGTGTTGTAGCTATCCGTAACTATTTTGCTACGAATAGCTTCAAATTTCTTCAATAGCTATATAGTTACGGATAGCTACGAATTAGCTACAAATTTTGTTTTTTTTCAGTCGTGACTATTTCGTAGTTATTTCCAGCTTGGAAAAAATAGCTACAAAAACATCGTAGCTAATATGCGGCTATTACATAGATTTCTTGTAGTGTGAGGATGAGAAGAAACGAAGAATTGTTATTAACAAACTACACCGGGTACGTTCAATCTCTCATATTCTGTTGATCTCTTTTTGTATTTGTTTCTTCAGTTAGACACTGATGTCTCAGTTTAATGAACAAATAATGGTGAGATGTATTAAGATTTTTGCATGGCAATGCCGTCTTCCTCAACATCATATTGACACCACCAACACTACCATAATACCTTATGGGTCTTATGGTCTTGGGGTGATTATCATTCAAAATTGTTCCTTTTCAAATCTATAATATACTGTTTTAGTATCAATTTTATGTGCAAGATGTTATGAGTATAGAGAAGAGATGATTTGTATTCAACTTAATTTACATTATAATGTACAAACACCATATGTAGTGGTGTGAGGATTGTTCTAGAGATTTACAATTGAATGGGAGAATATTGAGTTTGAGTGATTGATACAAGAATGGTAAGAGAATATCGTTGATATCTCTCTATAATGAGATCTTATACAAATTTTTTTTTTTGGTCAACGAGATCTTATACAAAATATATAAAGCAACGTAGACGAATATGAAATAGTGAATCAGTGTCTTAGCTAACTATTACTGTCTTTCTTGCCATCCAGGTTCATGATTCTAAATCAAACATTGACGCTTTTTGCATTGGTCCTTTCTTTGCCTCCATGGTTGTGAGTTCCCCAGTTTTAATTTGTTAAACTATCTGAATTCCTTTTTTCTTTAATGTAAAGATTGATCTCTCACTGGTACATGAGGATTTTTTTCAATGGCTTGCGTGATCTGTTCAAAGCCAGAAGAGTCTGTTCCTGAGGTCATTGATGGGATCTTGGTTGATCTTCCATATGCTCAGCTTAGAAAAGTATTATCAATTCCGAAGGTTCGTTTTCAAGCGCTTCTAAGTTAATTATGCAGCACTAAATGATCATTTTACAACTTCAAAATTTTAAACTGCGAGCATTTCAGAATGTAGATGCGCTGAATCCTTTGTTTCTCTCAATAACAAAAGAGCGCATGAAAATTTTGATCTCTATAATAATCATTCCCCCCCCCCCCAAAGATACAATACACATGTTCACACTAAGAAAACAACAGTTTCCAATTCGGCTATTGTATGCAGTGACGATAAATAAAAGTGAAAGCCAAACATTAAATAGAGTCTCTTTGTATCTGCCCAGTTCGGTTTTTAGCTATGGTCGGTTTTTAATCATGGTTAGTTTTACATTGCTATGTCCCGTGTCACTTCGCCACATGGACTAAAGGTCTTAGACATAACAAAAAACAAACAAGGGAAATCATATGTCACTACAAAAAAACTGGATATTAATAGCACATTACAATAGCACGGTTTCTCTAAGTGCTATTACAGAGTGTTTGCTGGATTGTGATACTTTATTATAGCATTTTATCAATGCTAACCCGAAATTTTAATAAGCGGGAAACAAAAATGAGTTTCGAGCCTAATTTCTACTATAGGCGGGTAACACTTAAAATTTTTCCGCGTTTTTTTTTGGATTTTTGCCAAAACTATTTTTCCCCTCTTCCTTATCCACATGATAGACTTTTTTTTTCTCAGTCTTCTTCCTCCTCTCTTCCTCTTGGTTTCTCAACTCTCGCCTTCTTCCTCTCTTCCAGAGCCTTCCTCTGGTTTCACACAAACCCTAATTTCCTCTCTTCCATAGCCTTCCTCTCAGTTAAGCTGCTCTCTCACTCTCTTTCGGCGACAGCCATGGCGATTTTTGGAAAATCGATCTTGAGCTCATCCCCTTCATACCGCGAGCTGAGACAACTCAGGTAAAGCTTCAATCTCCTCTTCCTTTAGGTTTCTCAGTCATGTATGGGTCGATTTTCATTTCTATTTTGCTAAACCCTTTTTTGTTTCATTTCGGATTTCTTCTGCGTGTGGCCATGAAGCCTCTCAGCTTCTAATAATTCACTCGATCTTGACAAAGTAAGTGTCTAGCTCCTTGTTCTTTCAGCTTTTGATAAACCGATTCATCTTCATTTTAAAGACCTAGCCAACCGATTTCAAATTCTAACACTTGTTCTTCCTGTAGATCGATTCCATGTATGAGACAAGTTATGGGTTGTTCGATTTTACCTAACCTCTTTACATACCCGAGATAGAGAGGTAAGGGTCTGACTTCCTTGTTCCTTCAACTATTTTAAATCGATCTATCTTCCTCTTTGAAGATCTTGTCCACTGATGATGATTTATGGGTTGTTCGATCTCTTCTGTGATGTGTCTTCTTAGGAGCGTACTCTGGAGGATATTTGGGAAGAAGAACGAAAGAGACAGCAAGTTCATTGGACATTAATCTTTTCTCAGTTGATTTCACAATGGGCTCAGTGGATAGGTTGGTTTGGTTGTCTTGTTACTATTACTCCTTGATTGTTTAAAAGAGGGACTATCACATTTCAAGTTTTCAACTTGTTTCTTGGCTTCGCAGCCAAAGTTGTCTTCGGATCTGGCTCGCTTTTTGGTGGTAGGCTTTTGCCACCGCCTCTTAGTATGTTGCAGGTATATTCAAAGCATCTATCTTATCTATATCATATCTCTTTAAAGATCACATTTTATATTCTGTATTTGATTACCTCTTACTAGGAAGAAAGGCTGAGAAACATTAAGCTAAGAATCGAAATACCTTTTGATGGATCTCGAATGGAGCATCATTATCCTTTGAATGCTCATATTGTTCTCAAGTGCCTCTCTCTCTGAACAATGAAGTTTTCCAATCTGTTTTGCAGTTTCCAGAGTAGTTATCCTTCTTGGGAATCAAATTCTCTTGGGAAGCAGTTTCTGTTGAATCTCAGAACTTTCCGGGACCAAAAGCTTCAAGAAATAAACACGAGACACACATGTTCTCCCGAGTTGAACTTCTGGAGTTGATATTAATACTCAACAGGTGTGTAGTGTTTACTCTGTTGATAATTGATCTAATCAATCTCTTTGTATGAACATTTTTAATGCATTCAAGAGTTTGTCGTTTCTTTTTCTTCCATTCTGTATCAATGGCTCATACACTATAGAATGTTACTCCTTGTGTCCTATACCTTGTTGTGATGGGTTTCCATTATAGACTTTGTATATTAGACTCACGTATCTATTTAGTTTGGATTGGACTATGTATGTTCATTGTTGAACATTTGTGTGTTTTTGTAGAGTTTTGAAGCTTTAAACCAGTGAGCTATAGCAGTGGTGGTTGATCCAATTCAAAGTGTGAAGGGCAAAGTGGTGATTGATGCGTTCCGCTCGATAAATCCGCAGCAGGTAGGAGAATATTTCCATCTTAAATCATTTTACCACTATCATTGTGATGAACTGCGTCTTCCTAAAACAAGATTTGCTTTGACACAGGTATATAAGATTCTTATCAGAAGGATCAATCTCAGTCCAATGCCTATTATGCTTTGCAGGTAACTACTAAGTTTGGATTTTTGTTCATTTTTATGTGTTACATATAAAGAAGTAAGGACTGAATTTTTTCTCTACTCGTCTCTATTTGTGTCTTTGTGGCAGAGATTGGAACGGGAGTAAGCGAGGACATGTCGACAAAATTCTCAGTTCAAAGGGTTTTGTGTCATCTTACGACACCGCTCATCGGTACACAAATTCAATGGCTCAACTCTTAGATGTAAGTCTACCCTATCTAGCCTAGCAGTTAGCGAGGGGTGTGTTTATAAGGGTGCCCCGCAGCTTGTTTTTGGGTGTAGAGATTGAAAATTGAGAGCCTCTTATAAATCGAAGTCTCTGTTTTGGTGAATTGGATGAAGAATTTACAGTTTCATAACTTTGTTTTCATCAACATCTCTCTTAAGGACTAGAGGCTTGCAAATACCCATCCTACTCTTTGTCTAAATATTTTAAGATGATATGAACAAAGAAACCTCTGATGTTGAAATGATATTTTAAGTTCTGAGTCGTGGCCTTGTTTCCTGTCTTGTAAGCTACAATAGTGAAACTGATGTTCTTTCTTTTCAATAGGGTTTTAGACTCTAGAAACTTGATTACATTATTGTTTGCAGTAAAATGGGGGAAATAATTAGAATGAGATTAAAAATTCTGCACATTATGTATTATGTATGTTCACTGGATAAAATTTCTAGTCTTGATTCGTTTATTTTCAGGTCATATGCTCGCTTTGTGAGACGTCTCAAGACGTGAGTATCAATTTTGAAGTACAAATTTTTATAGATTTTTATAGGATGAAAGAAGAGAAAGGAAGAAGAAGCAATGAAGAAAGACTTAGATAGTTTTTAATGTTAACTTAGATAGTTTTGTTAATAATTTTTGTGTAAACAATGTTTTGGTTTATTAATAAAATTATTTTAAATATAATTTTTATATAAATTCGATATAAAAAATATAATAATAATTTAATACAGCTTGGCTCCGGCTTAGTTTGGCTCGGCTATCAAAAGCTATTATAGATAGATTCAACTATAGCAAGAAAAACTATCGCTATCATAGATGCAAGATATTATAGCACGGAAAAAACGCTATCATATATGGTCGACCTATTATAGCTGGGGCATACATAGCAATTTCAAAAACGCTATTATAGTGAACAATATTATAGCACAGACAAAAAACGCTATCATATATGGCCGACCTATTATAGCTGGGGCAGAAATAGCATTATCACAAACGCTATCATATACATACAATGGCGTTTTTCGTGTGCTAAGAATAGAGATTTTTCTTGTAGTGTGTGTTCGATACCGTCTACAAAGAAGCTTTTAAAAATCTCCCAACACTTGAAGGTAAACTTTAAGCTAAATTTAAATATAGTGAAATATGATACCACAACACAATGAGATTATAAATGGACGAAAGAAGTACACCTAATAGAAAAAAATCTTTTCTTAACAAACGAGTTTAATTTAAACCACAAGAAAACAAAAAAAAATATGGCCCATACCCAATGGCGTGTTATGTCTACTAAATATGAATATAGTGGAATTGTGTTTTTATCACAATGGAAAGAGATTACCCGCAATGCATGGGACAGTTCAATCAGGAAGGAGAAGTGATGAGAGTATTGTTAGAGAATGGATTACCGAAGAGGAAACAAAAAAAATGTTAGCAAGAAACATATCCCTATAATTTTTTAAAAATATACGCAACACATTCCATCGGAAAAACGGCCAATTCATACCCGCACATTTAGAACTGGTACCGATTAGTACCTGTATAATTTTGATGTGCTAATCAATACCCATACTCTGAATAATTTGAATATCCGAATCCACACAATTTTTTTTGGCGAATCCCTACTTTGACCAAGATCCCGTTAGTCAATCCGTTAAATCGCTAGCGGATAATCCACGTTGGCATCTGAGCTGGCACAGTTAAATCAAAATGACGCCGTTTTGATAATTTTAAAAAAAAGAGCTCATAAAGAATTGAACTCATGACCTCTCACGTATATTATGAGACTCAGTACCAATTGAGCTAAACAAAGTCTTTAATCGTGTATATCAATATATTTTATATAACTTAAAACATTTATATCATCTTCACTTGATTCTCAATTCGTCTTCCCAAACAATAATGACAGGTTCGATCGCGACCTCGTCGCTCTTGTCGTCTCCGCCGAAAACCGTGGTGAAGGCAGACATTTCCTCGACGTTCTCGGAAAGTTACAGTACGCAATTAAGAGTGCAATTTTGGTGAATCCAGACTCCGCTAAGCTTGCTCAAGCTCATGATTTGATGCGGACAGCTATGAAGCATTTGGAGGAGTTTTATCGGGCTTTGAAATCAAATCGCCGGTTTTTGGATCTGGAATCCGTCTCCGGTTGTTCTTCTGGCTCAAACACAAGGAAAGCCGTGGGCTCGTGCGTGGATTACGAATTGAGATCGTCTTCTGTCGATGAGCTGACGTTTTCCATTGCGTTGAGACTGCTATGTTGTTGGCTAACATCGGAGCTAACTCAACGGTTGTTGTCGCTGGGGTTCTTCACGATACCATGGACGATTCATTCATGAGCTATGATTATATTCTCAAAAACTAATGAACATCTATTGACATTTACTGGTTTGAGAAGTCGTGCTTACGGATCTTGTGCATTTAGGGAAGATGACTATTTTATATGAATATATATATATATAAACGTGTTTGCCTTTACAATAAAATAGCTCGTGGCGCAGTGGTATAAGGGTTTTTGTCACATGAGAGATTCCGGGTTCGAACCCCAAATCTGTAAATTTAAATATATTTTGGAAAAAATTATATCGACGTCGTTTTAAATAAGTTGATGTGGCAGGTGATTAGGCATCCGTTAGTATATTAACGGGGTTGACTAACGGGATCTTGGTCAAAGTAGGGATTCGCCAAAAAAAATTTGTGTGGGTTTGGATATTCAAATTATTCAGTGTATGGGTATTTATTAGCACATCAAAATTATACAGGTACTAATCGGTACCAATTTTAAATGTGCAGGTACTAATCCCACATTCCATCATTACTCAAACCAATATGAAGACATAATCAAAATTGATAATATACAAATATATGAAGAATTGAGAACTGTCTCACACATATGTACATGCAAATCCACAAAGGGTAAGTAGGATAAATAGCGACCAAAAAGATGGATCTGTGATGACCGTAGAAAAGTGTTCATTCCAACAAGTTAGTGACAAAAAGATCTTTTTCCAAATGTTCACTTTGATCAAACCACAAAAAGACAAAAGCCTCGTCACAAGTGAGCCAAGATAAAGTGGTCAATAACTATGGGATCTAGGTTTAGGAAAAAAAAAGCCAGTACCAAACCAAACTTGAACCAAAAAGAACCAAATTCGAAGAGACAAAATACTCGAATGGATCATAAACCTCTATATTTGAAAAACAGAACTGAATCGGATCCGAACCGAGAACTGAATGGGTATCCAAAATATCTGAACTACAATTATATATCTAAAATATTAATTATATTTACACATACTATAATATAATTATCGAAAATCACTACAAAAAATATGAACATTGATAGCACACGAAGATAGCACGGTTTTACGAAGTGCTATTATAAAAAATGAGCGGAGGTAAAGTACTCTAATATAGCATTATATTAACGCTAAGCCTATATTTCATTAAGCGGGAAGCAAAAATAAATTTTGGAGCGTGATTTATCCTTATGGGCGCCAACCCTTAGCCAAATTTTTGGTTTTGGCAAAAAAATTTCAATCATTTTAGGGTTTTCCCTGAAATATTCTTTTCCTCTCTATCTTCCTTATCAACACCAGACCTTTCTCTCGGGACAACTTCTCGTGTACCCTTATGGCTCTAAAAAAATCCACACTACCCCCAACTAATCTCCCATACCCTTCCTTGTTTAATGAAATGTTGTTTGACCCTTTTGCCCTTGGTTTACTATGAAATTGGTTGTTTAGAAATCAGAAATTGGAATGGGGAAATTGGTTATGATTGGATTGGGTTGGAATCGGGTTTAAGAGAATTGGATCGGGATTTTGGATTTGGTTTCGGGAAAAAAATAGAATCTGAATCCCGAGCTTCCACTCCCCCCCAGCTCCGTCCTCCGTTTATCTGAACTGGTTTTGCTAGTCGGCGCCGTCGTGACGAGTCTCCGATCGCCAATCGCCGCCTCCGTCGTGCTCCGTCAACCCACCGAGGTTTGTGGCTCCCCCTCGATCTGCATTCAGCTCCATTTGAATGGGTTTGGGATCCGTTTGGGATGATTTGGATTGTTTTTTGGTAGATTCAGCTGATGAGTTGCTACATTGTTGTTTAGCCATTGATTATTGGTTGATTTGGACTACGAATTGAGTATATTGTTGTTGTAATTAGATGATCTTGAAATCGATTCAAATTTGTGTTCATGTTGTTGTAGAACTGGGGACAACTAGTATAACCGATGTATGTTTAACTGATAACTAGTAAAACTGGTATAACTTGTAAAACTGGTATAACTAGTAAAACTGGTATAACTGAGGACACCTTATGTAAAACTGATAACAAACTTTGTACAACTATAAGTACTGAGTTTTTTGCTTTTGTTTTGGCAGGATAGAATGAGTGAGAGTGTGTGCATCCATTATAAATATCAGGGGCGCATGTGTAGCCTAGTGTTTAAAGAGGAGATAACTTTGGAGATGGTAATCCATAGGCTTTACAAGAAGCATGCGTTAGATGAGAATAAGGTTAGATTGGAATTGTGTTACATTCCGTTGGTGGTTGGCTGTGAGGAACATATGAGTATTTCTGATGACGAAGATCTTTGTGGTTATCTAATGACCGTTGATAAAGAGAACCGTAGAAGTCTTTTGTGTGTGGAGGTTGTGACTGGACTGGAGCTGCCCACGCAACAGTCGAGAGCGGGGAAAAGCTCTGCTGGTTTAAACTATGACCATGATGAAGTCGGAAAAGTAGGACCTAATGCCTTGACATTTTTTGTTGAAAACGGAGAAATAGGAGATAATGTTGTGTCGTTGTTTGTTGAAAACGGCCAAGCAAGTCAAGAAGAACAAGTGAGAGAGGAAGAGCAGGTGAAAGAGGATGATACGTCTTGTAGTCGTGATGAATATCGTGAGGTACCACCTGTTGTTGAAAGTAGTCAGTTTGTCGCGCCATGGGAAGACGGTTTAGGGTTGACTGTGCATCAAGAATTCCGAGATAAGAAGGCGGTTCTAGAGTTTGTAGAGAGTTTGGCATTTAAAAACTCGTTTGAGTATGTTACGCAACATTCTGATACAATGCGGTGGGTAGTTAAATGTTCTATTGAGAGATGTAAATGGGGTCTACGAGCAGCAAGGATCCCGAACTCAGATATGTTCTCTATTAGAACGTACACGAATATGTACACATGCAACCGTCTTGATCAAACTGGAAGCGCTGATTGTATGAAAGGCTCATCACAGCTAGTTGCATCGTATTTGAGTGAGGAATATCCTGGGAACTTCGAAACTCCAAAGCCTAGAACCATCATTGATCTAGTCAGGCGAAAATATGGCGTAGACATATCTTACTCTACGGCGTTAAGAGGGAAAATTCAAGCAGTTTGTGATTTGCGTGGTAGCCCGGAAGATAGCTACAAGATGTTGTATCGTTATCTGTACGTGTTAGAACAGGTTAATCCTGGAACGGTAACTGCTGTGGAAGTGGATGAGGAAAAAAAATTCAAGTATCTATTCATAGCTTTGGGAGTTAGCATTGAAGGGTTTGCATGCATGAGGAAAGTGATAATTGTTGATGCAACTTTCCTCAAGACCGGATATGGTGGTGTACTAGTTTTCGCCATTTGTCAGGATCCTAATCGTCACATTTATCCCATAGCGTTCGGTGTTCTTGATGGTGAGAATACACCTAGTTGGACATAGTTTTTCGAGAAGTTGAAAAGCGTTATAGGCGACTCGTCCGAATTGGTATTTGTGAGTGATAGAAATCAAAGCCTCATCAATGCAATAGCAAACGTGTTTCCACTAGCTCACCATGGGTACTGTTTATGGCATTTATCCCAAAACGTGAAATCACATGCTGGGAATGCAAACAAAAAAGTAGTCGATGATAGGTTTCAGGAGATAGGTTGGTCTCATACAGCGGCTGAGTTCTACAGTCGTTACGATACATTTAAGAGGAGATATCCTTCAGCCGCGAAGTATGTGGAGGAAACTACCATCAAGGAAAAATGGGTTAGATGTTTTTTTCTAGGTAAACGATACATCTTGGACACGAGTAACTCTGCCGAATGTCTGAACAAGACTTTTCTTGATGCGAGGAGGTACTCCTTAATGCCACTGCTTGATACTATTATTCGCAAATTTTTGGATTGGTTTAACAAGCATAGGAAGGAGGCCGTAGCTGGAGATGCTAAACACAATCTCGTGCCTTTAGTCCAGATCTTCGTACATACAAATTGGCCAATTGCTAAGACATTAGCTGTGAGGGAGGTAAACACTTTCGAGCTCGAGTACGAAGTCGATGATATTGATGGAAAGGTTTATTTGGTGAACTTGGAATCGAGAACTTGCTCCTATGGTTTCTTCAATATTCAGAAGTATACTTGTCTCCATGTCCTAGCAGCATACATAACATACAAAAAGAGCGATAGAGCTCGTGTAAGTGCTAACAGAATAAGACTCGTTGATTTGATTTCGAAATACTATTTGACGGAGATGTGGGCATTGGCTTATTATAGGTCCATCTATGCTGTCCCTGATATTTATGCATGGAACGTCCCGGATTACATCAAAGATATGCAAATCCTACCTCCGGTTTACAGGAAAACTAGGGGTCGGAAGAGAGTACATAGATATCCATCAGCTGGAGAAGGAGGGAGACGGCGAAGGACACAGAATAAAAGGGGTAGACTATCAAGGCTGTTATTTGGAGATAACTCAAACTCTGATTGTGAGTGATTTTGTGTGTAAGATTTGGTTCTGTAATGTACTTTTGTTTCACTCTGTATAACTTTGTGTTTTCTATTTGGTGAACCACTGCATTGAGTTTTCTATGTCAATACTCTGGTGAAACTGTGTAAAACTGTGAAAAACTAAGTGATTGTCGTAAGTATAATGAATATCATTAGAGAAAATAATTAACATATAGCTATAAGAGATTTTAACTTGTAGGATCACATTTTATGTGTAAGACAATGGGTTATATTTTGTCGAATGAAAATCAATCAACATAGTTTTACACAGATTGGAAATCACCAACAATGTTCATATACTCTCAAGAACATTTTTCGACCAATGGACACGTTAGGAGGATACATTTTCATAAGTTGAGGAATGTTACATATTATTACGCAGAAATACTAGATTTGTAGATCAATTGTGTAAAATAATCTGTAAAACTATAAAATAAAATTTAAAGTTCCAGTAAAACTGAATATATTGAAAACATGCAAAGTAAAACTATTAAGAAACTTTGTACAACTACAAACTCCTGTAAAACTATGTGTAATTTTGTCGAGCGGGAAAATTCAAAGTTAACAAATTTTTCGGCGGCAAAATCCAGAATTGACCAATGTTTTTGTTTTTGGCGCTCAAACCCCAAAAATATACTTTTCCTCTTTTCTCTAATCCTTTCTTCTCACGTTTTCCCACTTCTCCTTCATCGGGTCCTTCATCCCTTCTCCTTCTCTCTCCTTATCGTCCTCTCACCTTTCACGAAATTTTCGACAACTCTTTTTCCTCTCCCATTTCATTTTCTAGTCTCTCATTCAACTTCTTCCGTATTCTCTTGGTCATGGACAAATTCGAAGCCGATCCTTACTACAGTGACATGAAGCAGAAGCAGAGGGAGTACGACATGATGTGCTTCATCGCAGATGGTGACAATGGCATACCGACAAGATGCCCGTGCGGTGGTCGAATCATTGTGGATCATGAACCTGACGTGGGAAAGAGACACTTTATTTGTAATGCGTTTAGGGTGAGCTATGTTGATTTGGTTATTCGGTGGTGGTTCTGTTCGGTTTTTCAATAATCCGAGTTTTTGTTATGTACAGGATAATGGGCTACACATTCGGAAACTTTGGGTTAGGGGCGTCGTGGAAGAAGCCACTAACTTAAGGGATATTGTGGACTCCTAGGCCGTGAAGATTGAAAGCCACGAATATCGAATTGAGCAGTTGGGATTGGCGCTCAAGGAAAGAGGTGAAGAGATTGAAAAGCTTAAGGAATTGCTGGGAAAATGGGCTACAAGTGTTTAATGTTATTAGAATGTTGGTTGGGATCCGTTCGCATCCGTTCCCATGTTGGTTGGATGTTGGTTTCCTTTCGGTTTTAAGACTTGTTTATGAGTTTATCCTACTGCTTAAATGCACAATCTACTTCTACCAATTTTACATTGTTCTACCAGTTTTACATTGTTCTACCGGGTCTTACATTGTTTTACATAGTTTTACATAGTTTAACTAGTTATACCAGTTTTACTTAGTTCGACCAGTTTTAAATAGTTTTACGTAGTTTTACGTAGTTTTACGTAGTTTTACGTAGTTTTACGTAGTTTTACGTAGTTTTACGTAGTTTTACGGTGTTATACCTACTTTTACTCAGTAACATTACCAACATAGTATAATAAAAAAAAACTACTCAAAAACAACTTAAATCCAAAACAAGTTTCAAAAAACTACTTAACATCAAGTTCTAATCCTTCTTCGACCTTGTGTTGCGCTTCTGAAGAGCATTTGATGTATCCCCCACCCTTCGTTTACCAAGAGCCTTCTATGCTGCCTTCTTCTCTGCCTTAGCCTTCTGGATCTCTTTTTGGACCTGCAATCAGGTGATACAATTATAATACCCAGTTTTTAGGGAATTACCATTAGTATTAACAACTATTTATACCATTTGTGTTTCTAGATCTTTCATATGATCCATGTATTCTTCAATGGGTCTGACTCCCTTATCCATCTCGTCAAACTTCCCATGCAACAGCTTAAACCCATCTTCCATAGTTGACTGTATCCCTTTTATGATGCCAATAAGTTCGCTATTAGAAGTATTCGAAGTTCCAGGAGTATCAATGGCAGCATGACTCTTTTCCTCACGTTTTTTTAGCTCTTCTGCCTCCTCTACCTGTCAGAAAGCCTTCTCCTCATCGTACATCCCCTGGAAAAAAACCTTCTTCCCAGCCGAAATTAGCTTCATCCAACTCTGAACAACAGGATCGTCAAGGTCATGGACATCACTTTCTTCATAGAAACGCTCAAGAAGAGCTTCTTCATGCCCATCTCGTGTTGGCAGGATGTTCTCAATGCCCTGAGGACACTTAGCCAGAGCAAGTTCTTCATTTATCCTTGAAAGAGGAAACCCTCTCATTGAGTTACTCTTGAATTGCGACTTGCACATCCTTGGACAGTCATGGTCTGCCCCTACAACCGGCTCGCGGAAACTTCTCCCTAGCTCAGGAATTGCCTCAAAGGCTAACAGCTTCACGACAGCACACATATGCTATATTAGTTAGAGATCAGCACAAGAACAATTAAACAAACCAAAAACTTAAAAGTACATACCTCTAAAGGGATACAGAAACCGGGAACCGGCCATAATTTGTTCTCCTTGACAACCCCTTTAAAATGGTCCATTGTGTGAGAGATCTCACCAACCATATGGTCATAGCATAATCTGCCCCAAGGAAAAGTTCGGCACAACTCAAGATCATCGACAGCTCTGAGGAAAAAATCTAACACAGGTGTGGAATCGTTTCCAGTCTTCGTCTGGCCGATGAGGACGCTGCAAAGGAAGTAAAGAACGATCATCTGCAGTCTATCTTGATCAGCTCCCATACCCTCGAGCTTCTTTTTCACATCTCGAAGTCTAATAATCGACCTCCCAAAATGTTTCCTCAGAAACTTGTGGCCACCCAACCGCTTGTAGTCAACAGGGTAGTTGCGGCAGTCTAACCCGGAGATAAGTGCATGCTCCCTCAGTCCATAACGTATCGGAACGCCGTAGACCACGAACCAGACTTCCATCCTCTTCTCGATGCAAGCGGTTCGCAGGAGTAGCATCCACATGCCCATCACCTTGTGGTTTCCTTGTTTCGGCAGGTGAAAGATATGTTGGAACTGCGGATGCTCTACAAACCACTTCTTCTCGGTAGTGGTTAGCTTAGGCTTCAAAGAATCTAGAGTGGCCAGAAAATCAATATAGAAGCACCGCGTTGATAACTTTATTTTCTTCATGTACTCCGATGGGGGGAAGTACATTCTCAAAGGTTGCATGGCTGTCATTTCATCACCGGATTCCTGCAAAAATAAATAGTTTTACCAAGTTATTCCAGTAATACAATGTTAGTTTTACACAGTTATACTTGGTTGTGCTTAGTTTTACTCAGTTTTACAAGTTTTAGTTATACTTAGTTTTACTGGTTTCCTTAGTTATACTTGGTTTCACTAGTTTTACACGTATTTTTACACTTACCGATTGGGAATCGGAGCTGTTCTTGGATTCCTCCTCGTCTTCTTCCGTAGATTCTGAAGGGATTATTGTCTCCTCGACTCTCGGCTGGGTTGGTTTCGGTTGCTGTGAATCGACCTCGTCTCCGTCTTCTGAACTCTCTGTCTCCTCGTTATCATCTTCTTCATCCTCTTCTATTTCACTCTCATCTCCTTTGCTCTGTTTCTCGAGATCAACTTCTCGTTCTTCGTAAGGGACCATAGAAAGATCATTAACAACAGGAGGAGGGTTCCCCAGAACATTATCGACCGGATTCGTGGTCGTGGTACCAACAACATCGCTCACCGGAGGAGGAGGAGCATTCGTGGTAGTTGTAAGCCTTGCTACACCACTCGCCGTCGCCGGAGGAGGAGGAGCATTCGTAGGCTTCTTAGGATTGCCGGGATAATCCTCGATTTTCTTGGTGGCTAAACGAGTTTTGGGCGCCATGTTTTACGGAAGGGTTCGTGTGATTGAATTCGATTCGAAGGAGAAGGAAGAATAGGGGAAGTTAATTCCCTAAGATTGAGAGAGATGAGGCGAGAGATGAGAGGGGGAAGAATCGAAAGAGATGAATTGGGTTTTAGGGGATTTTTTTTTTTGATAGGTCCCGTCCCGTTTTGGATTTTGAATTAATCGGATCTAACCCGACTCTCTGGGTTACCCGATCCGGATAAATCGGGTAAACCACCTTTATTATGGTTCATTTGGTTCATTTAAGGTCCGAATTCTGATTTCGGTTTGTTCAGGTAAACCGTCTGGTTTACCATGTAATTAAACGAAAATCATAAGGTCTTTTGGTAATTTCGTTTGTTTTCGATTAAAAGAAAATGTTAATAAATATTCTAATAAATAGAGGGGCATATGAGATTTGTTTCCAGTAAGGAGGGGCTCTGGAGACAATAATCCCCTTTCTCTCTAGTCTCTCATTTTTTCGGGGTTTCGTCTCTTATGACCCTAATTGGCAAAATAAAATCTACACTACCCCTCCTTAATCCACAATACCCTTCTCATTAAAATGAGAGTGGGCAATTTCTCTTCCACCCTTAAAGATTGAATTTAAAAAAAAAAAAATGGAATTGAATATTAAAAATGGGATTCTCTTCGGGTTGGGTCTCATTCGGGTTGGGTGGGGGTTGGGTGGGGGATTATTAAAAATTGAATATTAAAAAATTGAATATTAAAAAATTGAATATTGGCATCTCTCTCTCTCTCTCCTCTCTCCTCGCTCTCCACCAGCTCGAGAAAAGGGGTCGTGCTCAGCTCTGTCGGATTCGGTCGTCGGAGATTCACCTCGATTTTCTTCGCCTCCTACACCGCCGTCGACGTCTCCTTCGCCGCGCCGTAGCCGCATTCTCATCCAAATCGAGGTTTAACTGTTTATTTGTAGATTAGTGGATTAGTCTCCTCTTTAAGAATCAATTTCAAATGGGGATTGTAATTGGGATTTGATGCACACAGGTGAGTAAAGAATGTTTGTGGGTTTATTATGAGTCCAAATTGGTTAGAGATGCATTGCTGTAGTTGAATCATTGAATTGGGTTGCTTTTTCATAATTGAATTGTCTTTCGGGTTCATGCTCAGTTCGTAATAATATAACTAGCTCACCAGTAACACTGGGAAATGTTGTATAACTGTGCACAAACTACTGTTTTGATTGAGTTTCTGGGTATTGTTTGGCAGGTTAAAATGATCAACAACGTCAGCATACATTATAAATTCGAAGGTCGCATTTATGGTCTAGTGTTTAAGGCATCAGTTGAGGAGATAACAATGTCGATGGTAGAATCTAGGTTATACAAAAAGCTTGGTTTGGATGAAACCAAGGTTAAATTCCAACTGAGTTACATCCCTAGGCTGGCTGGGTGTGAGGAACAGTCGTATATTTGTGATTATGAGGAGTTTTTTGTGTATCTAACGCATGTTGATAATGAGAATCGTCGATGTGTTTTGTATGTGGAGGTGTTGAGTACACCGGAACTTCCCGAGCAACAGTCGAGAGCGGGAAAAAGCTCTTACGGTGAGAACTATGAAGGAGAAATAGGGCCTGATGCCATCATGGTGTATGTTTCCTAGCAACAAGAGAACAAAGAAAAAGAGGATGAAGAACTCGAAAATGATGGAGATGCTCTCAAAAATGATGGAGATGCTCCCGAAAATGATGGAGATGCTCCCGAAAATGATGGAGATCCCGAAAATGATGAGATGCTCCCGAAAATGATGGAGATGCTCTCAAAAATGATGGAGATGCTCCCGAAAATGATGGAGATACAGAGCGTGTTGAACATGAGGGCAACGGTAACGATTCATCAGATTTGCGTGATGAGTATGTGGTGGAACCACCTGTTGTTGTTGTGTGTAGTCCGACTTTACCGCCATGGGAAGACGGTTTGAATTTGAGTCTTGGTGTAGAATTTCCAAACAAGGAGGTTTTAGCAAAGTTGGTTCATAGAGGCGCATTTGTTGAATCTTTCGGCTATTTTATACAAAAATCCGATTCTCAGCGGTGGGTAGCTAGATGTGCTCAACGAGGCTGTAATTGGAGAGTACGAGCAGCAAGGATCACAAACTCCGAAACTTTCTCGATTAGAACGTACACGAAGATGCACACATGCAGCCGTACTAGTCAGAGTGAAGAAGGCAGGGAGAAGAGGAAAGGATCATCAAAACTAGTTGCATCTCTATTGAGTTAAGAATATCCAGGGAAATACGAGACTCCAGCACCAAAAACTATCATGGAGATTGTGAAGAGAAAAGTTGGTGTAAGGATATCATACTCCACGGCTCTGAGAGGAAAAAACCAAGCAGTTTGCGATTTGCGTGGTAGTCCAGAAGATAGCTACCGGATGTTGTATCGTTATTTGTTTGTCCTAGAACATCTGAATGAAGGCACGGTAACACAAGTGAAACTAGATGAGTTGGGAAAATTCAAGTACCTTTTCATAGCTTTGGGAGCTTCCATTGAAGGGTTTAAATGCATGAGGAAAGTGATTATGGTGGATGCTACTTTTCTGAAGACCGCATATCGCGGTGTACTAGTTTTCGCCATAGCTCAAGATCCCAATCGGCACATCTATCCTATAGCATTTGGGGTACTCGACGGTGAGAATCATGATAGTTGGGCCTGGTTTTTCGAGATGTTGAGAACCGTTGTAGCCGACTCTCCTGAGCTGGTGTTTGTGAGTGACATAAATTTAAGCCTCATCAACGCGGTAGCTAGCATGTATCCACAAGCTCATCATGGTTATTGCTTATATCATTTGTCACAAAACGTGAAGGGTCATGCTCCGCATCACGCAAATAAGGACATTGTCGCCAAAGAATTCCAAGCGTGCGGTTGGGCTAACATTGTTGCTGAGTTCAACAATCTTTTCGACGAGTTTAAGAATAGATATCCATCATCGGCGAAGTATGCGGAGGATACTTGCGCGCTAGAAAAATGGGCGAGATGTGTATCTCCGGCTGATAGATACAACCTGGACACTAGCAACTCTGTCGAATCTCTAAACAAAGTTTTTAGAGAAGCCAGGAAATACTCCTTATTGCCTTTGCTGGATTCCATACTTCGAAAGTGTTCTGAGTGGTTTAACGCTCATAGGAAAGAGTCTGTTGCAGCACCGAGCAGAAACAAAATGGTGCCTATTGTTGAGAACTTCTTGCATAAAAAATGGCCACCCTGTGCGAGAGGTAAACAGTTATGCACTTGAATATGAGGTTCATGATGATGAAGGAAAGCTTTATTTGGTGAACTTGGTAAGCAAAAGTTGCACTTGCAAGTTCATCGATATTCATAAGTATCCTTGTCTCCATGCTCTTGCCGCGTTTATCTATTTCAAAGAACATGGAAGGCGTCGTAGTGATATCCACATGGAACTTCATGATCTGTGTTCGAAATATTATTTGAACGAGTTGTGGACATTGGCTTATGTCAGGTCCATCTATGTTGTGCCTGATATGTCTACGTGGGTTATCCCAGATGACATCAAGGAGAAGCAGATAATACCTCCGGATATCATCGTAAAGAGGGGTAGGAAGAAGATAAAAAGACATCCATCGGCTGGTGAAAGACGTAAAAGGATAAGGGTGAATAACAAAAGGCAGGGGGAAGAACACTTCCATGGTTGTTGTATGGAGAAGACTATGATTAATATTGGTTGTTGTATGGAGAAGACTATGTTTAGTTTTGTTTTTGCTTTTCTCATTTATAAACACTGCATTTGTTGTTGTCTTTTAAAACAAATCCTATTTGAAATGGGACTTCATGATACATATTCACCATATCTTTCATTATACTTTAAGAAAGACTTCTTAATGAAGAACTCACTTGGGAGGTGAGTGTTGTTAAAAAAATATTATTTAATCAAATAAATGAGCTGGACAATGAGATTCATATGGAAGATTAATAGAAAAGCAGGTAATACTAGTAAAAATGACATTTAGTTGGTGTAATACTAATCTAACCATACACAAAAGATTTGAAGATTATGTATAACTAATAACTTGGTAACACTATGTGTGTTCTCATTTTAAGATCCTAACAAAATTTCTACCAATAAAATAAGGAATTTTTAAATCATTCTCTCGCTCTCTCTCTCTCTTCCTTTTTCTTTCGGCGCCAAAGCCAATTTCTCTTTCCCTTATGGCGCCAAAACGAAAATTTTCTAATTTTACTTTATTTAATTTTACAATCTCTCTCTTCTTTATTTCATCTTCTTCCACTGAGACTTTCTCACTTCGCTCTCTCTCTCTCTTACATTCGTACATACTCTCTCTATCTCTCCCCCTTTAACCCACAATGGAGAATTTCGGCCTTGATCCATACGAGGATGAGATGAGGAGTAGGAAGGAACAGAAGAGGATTAGGGAGGATACGATTGCTCGGTTGAAACATTACGAGAGGACTTGCCACGTTGCGGATGCCCAATTTGGAATTCCAACCAAATGCCCATGCGGGGAAGACATCAAGCAGGATGCGTCTCCAAATCCAAGGTTCAAGCATGATTTCGACACTTTACCGGGCAATAGGTACTTCACCTGCATCCGATACGAGGTAAAACTAGCATAACTAGGTATAACTAGCATAACTAGGAATAACTAGGTATAACTAGCATAACTAGGGATAACTAGTATAACTAGGGATAACTAGTATAACTAGCATAACTAGGTATAACTAGCATAACTAGTATAACTAGCATAACTAGTATAACTAGCATAACTAGTATAACTAGCATAACTAGGTATAACTAGTATAACTAGCATAACTAGGGATAACTAGTATAACTAGCATAACTAGGAATAAATAGCATAAGTAGGAATAATTAGCATAACTAGCATAACTAGGGATAACTAGTATAACTAGCATAACTAGGAATAACTAGCACAATATGAATGTTTATCTGACTTATTTTTTTGTAGGATGATGGACTCCACTTTCGTCAGCCATGGGTTTTTGGTGTCCAAGAAGAGCTTAGGATGCTAAAACAAAAGGTTAAAGTGCAGGAGATCGCAATTGAAGAATTACGAAAGGATATTGCCAAGCTGAAGGAGGAGAAGGAGTGATGTCTGTGTTTATCTATCTAAGACATAAAAATTTGCTATCCATCTATCTATGTGTTGTCTCTGTTTATCTATCTAAGACATTATATTTTGATATCTATCTACTTTGGTTGGTTAATTGCTATCTTGATCAATGCAAACCAAGCAACATAGTTTTCACAAAACAAACACCAGTTTTGACAAAACAAAAAACAGTTACAACATATCAAAGCTGTCTCTACAAACTCCTCCGAGACTTCCGCGACTTCCGCGACTTCCGAGACTTCACAAACTCCTTAAGAGGCTTGATCCTTTCTTCCAACTCGGTGACCTTCTCCACGAGCAAACTCATCTGTTCTCCCATGGTGGTAAACGCAGCGGACAACTCCTCGAAACAAGCCTTGCGACTTCGGCGTTCTTTCTTGACTCTTACTGCCTCCTTAGGTTGTCGCCCTTTCAAATCTTCATGCATCATATCTTCAAACAAAACAGTTAATCCTTGGTCTAGACACTTGGACCAACTTTCCACAACAATATCGTGCTCATCGACATCGTCCTCTTTCTCCATGATCTCCTGCAACAGCTCATTCTCATCAGACGTGGCTACCAAAACGTTCTCAATGTCCTGTAAATTTTAACGTATTGATTATTCAATTCACTACAAGAAAACCGAGTATTAATAGCACCAGAAAAACGCTATGTATGAGATAGATAGCGCTTATCGAAACGCTATGTCATCGGCCGCGATAAAAAGTCTGACACTTTAGATAGCGTTTTTCTTAAATGTTATCGTATATATTTTAAAGATAGCGTTTTCAGTAAATGCAATGGTTACATATATTTAAGATAGCGTTTTTATTAAAAGCTATCTTATATATTTTAAGATAGCGTTTTAGATTATTCTACAATAGTGTTTATTAAACGCTATGGTACTACAAAAAAAAAATTAAAAAAAAAATTGTATAAATAATAGATTAAATTTAAATTGAATATACAATTACATTTTTTCAGAAAATACAATACATTATAAACAAAAATAATGTACAAAATGGGAGCACTCTCTCACGCCCATATCTCTCTGGAGATCGAGATTATCAAGCTGATGGCTTGGAGAGTTGGAGTACAATTGACTCCTTGGTATATTGGTATTGACAAACAAACCAATTTCTTCTGTTAACCTTAAGTTCATGTAATCAACAATCATCTTGCTTTGCTTCTCTCCATTGGTCTGCATCATCATACACCCATAAGATTCACCATTCATGGTGGCCGTGATCATTAGTAGAAATACAAAGATGCTCAAACTAAACGAACACACACCAAAAAGGTTCTAACTTTATGATCTTTTAGTAGCAACTAGCAAATCTTATACTTGTTCAAATAAAAATTGTATCTACTTATAGTGTAAGGATTTGAAGAAAGAGTGTGACCTCGAAAGCGAAGAAGCCACCGGGTTTAAGCATCCGAGAAGCACCGTGACAAAGATGCGACCACCACACACTCGCCGCATCAACAACGAGACATCGGACTAGCCGCATCAACAACTCGCCGCATCCTTCGACCACCGCCGCTGCTTCGACTTCTTCTCCGGTGGTCCATAACGCCTCCACCGCCACGACAAATATGTCATTCACCGCCACCGCACCACGAATCTGTCCTTCACAGCAACCGCTAAATCTGCTCTGCACACATGAGAGAAGGAGATAGAAGTTGAGTGCAGTAGAAGGAGAGAGCGATTAGGAGGAAGCTAGAGCCAAACATGAATTGATAAAAAAAAAATGAAGAGGAAGTTGGGTGGAGGCTGCGTGATTTCTAACCTAAATGCCAGATTTCGACCCTGATTTTCCTGTTGAATCGCTTCTTGTGTCACCTGCAAAACGCACACGAGAATCGCAAATGATAAAACCTTCTGAGGGATGGAATCCAACTAACTGGAGATGGAGATTAAAAAAAAACCTGATGAATTATCGGTTAGGTAAGAAACGGTATTGATTCTCATGTCATTGGTTCGTGTGTTGATACAAGAGAAACACCTCATTTTCCTTATAAAAGTGTTGGTGATGATGAATATAACGTCTTCGTCTTCTCGTCTGACGACTTGAGAATAGAGTCCAGACACAACGATGGAGCTTTGTCTTCTCGTATGACGACTCGTCTTCGTCTTCTACCAGCGACGAGAGCGGTGGAGGAGGCAACGAGGGAGGTGGTCGAGCATCGGCAATGGTCTTTGTCGGGATTTGTTGCCGGATTTGATGTTGGGATGGTCTTCTGTCTGCATCTTCATACACACAAAAATGAAGAGAAAGGGGGTGAAAGGTTGACGGCGTAGAGACTCAATCTGTTATTAGGTTAAGTTTTTTTTTTTTACATCTTGTTAAAAGATCAATGGTCCAGATTGAATATGAGATAGATCTAACGGTTTAGATTAGTGATCCGGGTGGTACACCTCTTAACCAATAGGATGTTTTTAGATTTATTTAATATACAAAAATAGAAAAAATGATTTAAAATAAATGAAATTGTTAAAATGAAAATTTTAAAAATCTTAAAATTAAAATATAATAGATTAAAAGTTTATTTTTTTATAAATGATATAGAAAGAATAAAAAATATATTGTAATGAATCTTAGAACTTTACTCTCTATTACCTTAACCCTAACCCTCACATACTATACTTTCATTTATAAATGTTAATCTTGTTTATTGGTTATGTACAAATTTAATTTCGTATGAGTTTAATACTTTGTTTAATTTTTTACTTTATGGTAAATTATTCTAAACCTTATACAAATACACTTTTATGCCCTAAAATCTAAACCCTATATCATAAATTAAATAAAGATTCAAACCATATATCCTAAATTAATCAATACTCAAACTCTAAATCCTATACTAATCAAAACTCAATAATCCTAAAAATTTACTTTCCAATACCCTAACCATGCAATACCCCAAACCCTAAACAAAATGTTTGTAGAAAAAATATTATTTCAACCCTTAATCCTATTTATACTTTGAATAAATCCTTCATCAAGTTAGTTCTTCATATTTTTGTTTTGGACTTATTCATTGTAATTTAATTTATATAAAAGTTGAATTTATTTTGGGTTTGAAGTTTAGGGTATAGGGTTAGGGTTTAAGTTAAGGTATGAAATTAATACTTTTAAAAATTATATTTGAAAAATAATAATTTTTTTTTATAAATGTTAAATCTTGTTTATTGGATATGTTGTAGTAATTAGTTTTTTTTCAAACCCTAAACTCTATCTATACCCTAAAATAAAACTGAAAATTTTGTTTTAGTTTTATTTTGTAACTTCTCTTCTTATCTTATGAATTTCTCTTCTTATTTTATGAATTTTATTTATTAAATGTGTAAAAAAAAATTCTATTGATCTTGGACAACAATACATACTTATAACTAACATAAAGCATTGAATTATCAAGATAGATCAATCACAAGTATATAACTATATATAGCCACAAACACATTAAGTAACCGAAAACATTAAAATCATTTGCTTGTGTGCTAGTCTTTCCATAGTAGCAATTTCTGCAACATACTCTTGCATTCCTTTTTCTGCACCATGTGAGACTCTCTTTGCCGAAACCTCCACTGCTTACCTCAGAAACCGCTTTAACATGAGTCATATTAATGTTTTCTCGTCTGCACCATGTGAGACTCTCTAACATAGACTTTTGTAGCATACAAACCTCTGCACCATGTGAGACTCTCTTTTGCTCGTCTCAACAGAAGGGCCAAGATCATTGTCATAGCTTTCCTCTTCCAATCCCTTCACAGAAGAAGCACCAACATCCACACTCTCTTTAAGATCCTTGGCAGATTGTGTATGACGATTCGATGAGGGAAAGCTCGGACTGTAGTTGGATGATGTTGTCTTTTACGCAGTTATTCCACTTCTTGTTGAAGAAATATGGTACTGTGATGAACAATGCTCATTTACGGATATAAACTTCTTGGTGACGTCTGAGTAGTAAATCGATGAACTCAACAGCCTTTTCCCTGCGTTGAGTCCATATTGGCTGAAGCAAGATAATCTGCAATAGCTTTAAGCTGTGATACCGTGCTATCATGACATACGCTAATGTCTCTGTCGTGCTTTTGTTGTACCTGATCTGACCCGAGTATAGCAGAACACATCCAATTCTGTAATAATAAACAACACAAACTGCTAAGAACTCATAGTCTCATGTTTCTAAATAAAAACCTTAAATGAAGAAGCAAAGCCAAATCATGTTTAACTTCTCTTACTCACATTGCCATAAGAGTGAAGAAGAGGAGGAAGATGAGGGAGAGAACGTAAGCAACTCTTGAGTATCTAATAGATTTGCTTTTATGGCATATGTGACACATACATTATAACCAATAAGTAGATGCCAAACCCAAGAAACCAAACAGCAGCAATAGCAAAGAGAGGAACAGCTGTATAGCCCACAGACTGCAATTTCGAAGCACAAGACACATCTAAATCACAGGAACATAGTTAGAGTCAAGAAGCAAATTGAAGTGGAAATATTCTTATAGCCCAGTAATGTTGGTTGCTGTGGCCATCGTCTAATATACATCAAAACAGGAACTTTAACCAACTTGAGACAGCAAAATCAATATGACATTCAAATGAATTGAAACTCAGAATCAATATCCAGACTCAATAACAAGTTTTGGGTTTTGAAAATGATTCAATTTCACATTATCCAGCAAAATAAATGGTTGTGAGCTTCAATTCATCATCACTATCCAAATTTGACTAACACATTAAGCCAATTCCAAAAATCATTTTTGCTGGTAAAAGAAAACCCAATTACGAACAGCGATGAGCGGGACTGTGATGAATGATTTCAGAGAGGCTGGAGAGCAAAGGCGTCTGAGACTAGGGATTTCTCCGGTGGCTTTCTCTTGGGCGGATGTGACTTCGTAGAGCTTTCCGAAGGAAGAAACCGAAAGATTCATGTGGTACATCGGCGAAGATTGACATCTTCTCGTGTCTATCTCTCTCTTAGTAATCAGTAGAACCCTAGATCTAGAGACCGAGTACGAAAGAAGAGATGAGGAGAAAAGAAGAGAAGGAAAATAAAATCTTGTTCTTAATTTTTTTTTTTTTAAGTTACCTGGACTTAAAATTTTAGTCTCGCTTAACCATTTCACAGGAGCCAAAAATTAAATTTGGCCGCGTAAATTTTTTTTGTCCCATCAAAAACATTGATAGCATTTAGTAATAAGCAAACGCTATCTTTTATTCACTGTTCAATCAAACATAGCATAAACATCAAAAACGCTATCTGGTTATGCTATCAATAATCAAATTTCTTGTAGTGATTTGCTGCTAGTATTACCAGTTGCTTTTAGTATTACCAAGTACTACTAACCGTGGTATCACCGAGTTTCTCGTAGACTGTCTCAAGAGGCCACCCTTTCAACTCGCCTTTTTCCACTTGTACTTGCACATCCTCGGGCAATCGTCGTAAGGATATGGTACAGCTTCTCGGAAGCTGTCTCTCAGTCTCGGAATGGCCTCAATCGCCAAAAGCTACAAAAATAAATCCAAAATTAGTAATTACAAAAAGATTAGTTAAAATGCAAAGTCATAAGGTTATACCTCCAATGGAACACAAAAACCAGGAATCGTCCACGGCCCCGACACCTTCCCTTTAAAATGATCCATCGTCTTGTGAATGGACTCCAACATGTAATCAAACGACAATCTTCCCCAAGGAAACGTCTGACATAACTCCAGATCATCCACGTATCTTAGAAATACGTCCAACACGGGTTTGCCTTTCTTTCCAGATTTGCTGGGGCAGTAAATAATGCTGCTCAAGAAATACAGCACGGCCATCTTAAGCCTATCTCCCGTCTCATCCGGTTCCATTTCCTCAAGCTTTTTTCACGTCTTCACGTAACACCTTCCCCTCGAAATACTTCTTCTTGAAGTGCAAGGATCCTTTCCTCTTCCAGTTGATTGGATAGTTGCGGCATTCGAGTCCTGAAATCAAGGCATGCTCTCGTAACCCGTATCGGATGGAAACGCCGTTAACCATAAACCAAGCTTCCTTTTTCCTTTTAATTTCAGCGGTACGCAGGAGAAGCATCCACATGGGTTGAAGCTTGTGATTGCCCCTTGGCATGTGAAAAATGTGTGAGAACTGCGGGTGGTTCTCAAACCATGACGTCTCCTCCGGAGTGAGATTCAGTCCCTCAAAAGTGTTCAAAGTTTCCTCGATGAAGCACCGCGTTGGTAGCTTCACGCTCTCGCTATACTGATCTGGCGAGAAGTACATTTTAAGAGGTCGCAGAGCTATCGTTTCCTCCGATGCTCTCTGCAAACAAAAAAAGGTATCTCAAACAAACAACACACAGTAAACCTAGTTATCCTAGTTCTACATAGTCATCCTAGTGACATATTACCAAGTTTTCCTAATTGTACAATGTTCACCTAGTTTTACCTAATATAGCTCCCTAATATAACATAGTAATCCTAAGTTATACTAGTAATGCATTAAAAATAGACTAAGATATTTACTAACCGGGGGTTCGGTCGGTCTCCCGTCGGTATCCTCCTCCTCGGATTCTTTCTCCTGCGATTCATCCGCCGCATTGTCTTCTCTTCTGTCTTCGTCTTCTTCTTCTTCTTCTTCTTCGTCTTCTTCTTCTTCGTCTTCTTCTTCTTCGTCTTCTTCATCTGTTTCCGTCTCCTCGTCGTCTCCGTCCACCGTCTCCGTCGCAACGTGGTCGTCTCCTTCCGCCGTTTCCATCGTCGCTGGAGCCGGAGCAGTTGTCGGAGTAGTAGTAGGAGTAGTAGTAGGAGCAGTTGTCGGAGCCGCTTCTCCGGGAGTTTCTTCAACCGCCGCCCCTCCACGAGGCTTCTTCGAAACCCTCTCCGCCGCAGGGCTCTTCGGCTTCGTCTTCTTCCTTGCGTTCCTAGTCTCCACCATCGTCGTTGATCTGAGAGGAGAGGGGAGAAGGAGGAGAGAGAAGAAGTAGAACCGAAGTAGAAATGAGGAGGAGAGGTAAAATATTGGGAGGAATTGGGGGGGAGAGGGAATGAGGAGAATGAGTTGGGTGAGGAATTAGGGATTTTAACCCGATTTTGGAAATTTTTTTTACCCGGATAGAATCCGAGTACATGGGTCGGGGTTGAAATAAACCGGATTTGATCCAGGTATGAGTGGTAATTTCCTGCCCTTCACTCGGTTTATACGTAACTTACCATTTGTTCAGATTTAATTTAAATGAAAAAGAATTTCGTCTTATAACAGGGGCAGGCGATATTTTTGGTTGTGTACGGAGGGGCATACGAGACGATTTCTCCATTTTTTCTTCTCTCGTTTATACACAGATCTCCACTGTTTGGGTCAACTTCTTGTGTACCCTTATGGCTCTAAAAAAAATCCAGACTACCCCAAACTAATCTCTCATACCCTTCCCACTTTAATGAAATGTAGTTTGACCCTTTTGCCCTTGGTTTACTATGAAATTGGTTGTTTAGAAATCAAAAATTGGAATGGGGAAATTGGTTATGATTGGATTGGGTTGGAATCGGGTTTAAGAGAATTGGATCGGGATTTTGGATTTGGTTTCGGGAAAAAAAAAATAGAATCCGTATCCCGAGCTTCCACTCCCCCCCCCCCCCAGCTCCGTCCTCGGCGTTTATCTGAACTAGTTTTGCTCGTCGGCGCCGTCGTGACGCGTCTCCGATCGCCAATCACCGCCTCCGTCGTGCTCCGTCAACCCACCGAGGTTTGTGGCTCCCCCTCGATCTGCATTCAGCTCCATTTGAATGGGTTTGGGATCCGCTTGGGATGATTTGGATTGTTTTTTGGTAGATTCAGCTGATGAGTTGCTACATTGTTGTTTAGCCATTGATTCTTGGACTACGAATTGAGTATATTGTTGTTGTAATTGGATGATCTTGAAATCGATTCAAATTTGTGTTCATGTTGTTGTAAAACTGGGGACAACTAGTATAACCGATGTATGTTTAACTGATAACTAGTAAAACTGGTATAACTTGTAAAACTGGTATAACTAGTAAAGCTGGTATAACTAGTAAAACTGGTATAACTGAGGACACCTTATGTAAAACTGATAACAAACTTTGTACAACTATAAGTACTGAGTTTTTTGCTTTTGTTTTGGCAGGATAGAATGAGTGAGAGTGTGTGCATCCATTATAAATGTCAGGGGCGCATGTGTAGCCTAGTGTTTAAAGAGGAGATAACTTTGGAGATGGTAATCCATAGGCTTTACAAGAAGCATGCGTTAGATGAGAATAAGGTTAGATTGGAATTGTGTTACATTCCGTTGGTGGTTGGCTGTGAGGAACATATGAGTATTTCTGATGACGAAGATCTTTGTGGTTATCTAATGACCGTTGATAAAGAGAACCGTAGAAGTCTTTTGTGTGTGGAGGTTTTGACTGGACTGGAGCTGCCCACGCAACAGTCGAGAGCGGGGAAAAGCTCTGCTGGTTTAAACTATGACCATGATGAAGTCGGAGAAGTAGGACCTAATGCCTTGACATTTTTTGTTGAAAACGGAGAAATAGGAGATAATGTTGTGCCGTTGTTTGTTGAAAACGGTCAAGCAAGTCAAGAAGAGCAAGTGAGAGAGGAAGAGCAGGTGAGAGAAGAGCAAGTGAGAGAGGAAGAGCAGGTGAGAGAAGAAGAGCAAGTGAGAGAGGAAGAGCAGGTGAGAGAGGAAGAGCAGGTGAAACGTCATGTTGGCGTGATGAATATCGTGAGGTACCACCTGCTGTTGAAAGTAGTCAGTTTGTCGCGCCATGGGAAGACGGTTTAGGGTTGACTGTGCATCAAGAATTCCGAGATAAGAAGGCGGTTATAGAGTTTGTAGAGAGTTTGGCATTTAAAAACTCTTTTGAGTATGTTACGCAACATTCTGATACAATGCGGTGGGTAGTTAAATGTTCTATTGAGAGATTTAAATGGGGTCTACGAGCAGCAAGGATCTCGAACTCGGATATGTTCTCTATTAGAACCTACATGAATATGCACACATGCAACCGTGTTGATCAAACTGGAAGCGCTGATTGTATGAAAGGCTCATCACAGCTAGTTGCATCGTATTTGAGTGAGGAATATCCTGGGAACTTCGAAACTCCAAATCCTAGAACCATCATTGATCTAATCAGGCAAAAATATGGCGTAGACATATGTTACTCTACGGCGTTAAGAGGGAAAATTCAAGCAGTTTGTGATTTGCGTGGTAGCCCGGAACAAGATGTTGTATCGTTATCTGTACGTGTTAGAACAGGTTAATCCTGGAACGGTAACTGCTGTGGAAGTGGATGAGGGAAACGTATTCAAGTATCTATTCATAGCTTTGGGAGCTAGCATTAAAGGGTTTGCATGCATGAGGAAAGTGATTATTGTTGATGCAACTTTCCTCAAGACCGGATATGGTGGTGTACTAGTTTTCGCCATTTGTCAGGATCCTAATCGTCACATTTATCCCATAGCGTTCGGTGTTCTTGATGGTGAGAATATATCTAGTTGGACATGGTTTTTCGAGAAGTTGAAAAGCGTTATAGGCGACTCGTCCGAATTGGTATTTGTGAGTGATAGAAATCAAAGCCTCATCAATGCAATAGCAAACGTGTTTCCACTAGCTCACCATGGGTACTGTTTATGGCATTTATCCCAAAACGTGAAATCACATGCTGGGAATGCAAACAAAAAAGTAGTCGATGATAGGTTTCAGGAGATAGGTTGGTCTCATACAGCGGCTGAGTTCTACAGTCGTTACGATACATTTAAGAGGAGATATCCTTCAGCCGCGAAGTATGTGGAGGAAACTACCGTCAAGGAAAAATGGGTTAGATGTTTTTTTCCAGGTAAACGATACAACTTGGACACGAGTAACTCTGCGGAATGTCTGAACAAGACTTTTCTTGATGCGAGGAGGTACTCCTTAATGCCACTGCTTGATACTATCATTCGCAAATTTTCGGATTGGTTTAATAAGCATAGGAAAGAGGCCGTTGCTGGAGATGCTAAAGACAATCTCGTGTCTTTGGTCCAGATCTTCATGCATAAAAATTGGCCAATTGCTAAGACATTAGCTGTGAGGGAGGTAAACAGTTTCGAGCTCGAGTACGAAGTCGATGATATTGATGGAAAGGTTTATTTGGTGAACTTGGAATCGAAAACTTGCTCCTGTGATTTCTTCAACATTCAGATGTATACTTGTCTCCATGCCCTAGCAGCATACAGAATATACAAAAAGATCGATAGAGCTCGTGCAAGTGCTAACAGAATAAGACTCGTTGATTTGATTTCGAAATACTATTGGACGGAGATGTGGGCATTGGCTTATTATAGGTCCATCTATGATGTCCCTGATATTTCTGCATGGAACGTCCCGGATTACATCAAAGATATGCAAATCCTACCTCCGGTTTACAAGAAAACTAGGTCGGAAGAGAGTACATAGATTTCCATCAGCTGGAGAAGGAGGGAGACGGCGAAGGACACAAAATAAAAGAGATAGACTATCAAGGCTGTTATTTGGAAATGACTCTATCTCTGATTGTGAGTGATTTTGTATGTAAGCTTTGGTTCTGTAATGTACTTTGGTTCTGTAATGTACTTATGTTTCACTCTGTATAACTTTGTGTTTTCTATTTGATGAACCCCTGCATTGAGTTTTCTATGTCAATACTCTGGTGAAACTGAGTAAAACTGTGTTAAACTGTGAAATACTAAGTGATTTATCGTAATTATAATGAATATCATTAGAGAAATTAATTAACGTATAGCTATAAGAGATTTTAACTATGGACAATGGTTAATATTACGCCGAATGAAAATCATTCAACATAGTTCTGCACAGGTTGGACCAACAATGTTCATATACTCTCAAGAACATTTTTCGACCAATGGACACGTTAGGAGGATACATTTTCATAAGTTGAGGAATGATACATATTATTACACAGAAATACTAGATTTGTAGATCAATTGTGTAAAATAATCTGTAAAACTATAAAATCAAATTTAAAGTTCCAGTAAAACTGAATATATTGAAAACAGGCAAAGTAAAACTATTAAGACACTTTGTACAACTACAAACTCCTGTAAAACTATGTGTAATTTAGTCGAGCGGGAAAATTCAAAGTTAACAAAATTTTCGGCGGCAAAATCCAGAATTGACCAATGTTTCTGTTTTTGGCATCCAAACCCCGAAAATATACTTTTCCTCTTTTCTCTAATCCTTTCTTCTCACTTTTTCCCACTTCTCCTTCATCGGGTCCGTCCTTCATCCCTTCTCCTTCTCTCTCCTTATCGTCCTCTCACCTTTCACGAACATTTTCGACAACTCTTTTGCCTCTCCCATTTCATTTTCTAGTCTCTCATTCAACTTCTTCCGTATTCTCTTGGTCATGGACAAATTCGAAGCCGATCCTTACTACAGTGACATGAAGCAGAAGCAGAGGGAGTACGACGGGATGTGCTTCGTCGCAGATTGTGACAATGGCATACCGACAAGATGCCCGTGCGGTGGTCAAATCATTGTGGATCATGAACCTGACGTGGGAAAGAGACACTTTATTAAGAATGCGTTCAGGGTAAGCTATGTTGATTTGTTGATTCGGTGGTGGTTCTGTTCGGTTTTTCAATAATCCGAGTTTTTGATATGTACAGGATAATGGTCTACACATTCGGAAACTTTGGGTTAGGGGCGTCGTGGAAGAAGCCACTAACTTAAGGGATATTGTGGACTCCCAGGCCGTGAAGATTGAAAGCCACGAATATCGAATTGAGCAGTTGGGATTGGCGCTCAAGAAAAGAGGTGAAGAGATTGAAAAGCTTAAGGAATTGCTGGGAAAATGGGCTACAAGTGTTTAATGTTATCAGAATGTTTCCTAATGTTGTCATGTTGGTTTCCTTTCGGTTTTAAGACTTGTTTATGAGTTTATCCTACTGCTTAAATGCACAATCTACTTCTACCAATTTTACATTAGTTCGACCAGTTATACCAGTTTTACTTAATTCGACCAGTTTTAAATAGTTTTATGTGGTTTTATGTGGTTTTACGTAGTTTTACCTACTTTTACTCAGTAACATTACCAACATAGTATAATAAAAAAACTACTCAAAAAAAACTTAAATCCAAAACAAGTTTCGAAAAACAACTTAACATCAAGTTCTAATCCTTCTTCGACCTTGTGTTGCGCTTCTGAAGAGCATTTGATGTATCCCCCACCCTTCGTTTACCAAGAGCCTTCTCTGCTGCCTTCTTCTCTGCCTTAGCCTTCTGGATCTCTTTTTGGACCTGCAATCAGGTGATACAATTATAATACCAAGTTTTTCAGGAATTTCCATTAGTATTAACAACTATTTATACCATTTGTGTTTCTAGATCTTTCATATGATCCATGTATTCTTCAATGGGTCTGACTCTCTTATCCATCTCGTCAAACTTCCCATGCAACAGCTTAAACCCATCTTCCATAGTTGATTGTATCCCTTTTATGATGCCAATAAGTTCGCTATTAGAAGTATTCGAAGTTCCAGGAGTATCAATGGCAGCAGGACTCTTTTCCTCACGTTTTTTTAGCTCTTCTGCCTCCTCTACCTGTCTGAAAGCCTTCTCCTCATCGTACATCCCCTGGAAAAAAACCTTCTTCCCAGCCGAAATTAGCTTCATCCAACTCTGAACAACAGGATCGTCAAGGTCATGGACATCGCTTTCTTCATAGAAACGCTCAAGAAGAGCTTCTTCATTCCCATCTTGTGTTGGCAGGATGTTCTCAATGCCCTGAGGACACTTAGCCAGAGCAAGTTCTTCATTTATCCTTGAAAGAGGAAACCCTCTCATTGAGTTACTCTTGAATTGCGACTTGCACATCCTTGGACAGTCATGGTCTGCCCCTACAACCGGCTCGCAGAAACTTCTCCCTAGCTCAGGAATTGCCTCAAAGGCTAACAGCTTCACGACAACACACATATGCTATATTAGTTAGAGATCAGCACAAGAACAATTAAACAAACCAAAAACTTAAAAGTACATACCTCTAAAGGGATATAGAAACCGGGAACAGGCCATAATTTGTTCTCCTTGACAACCCCTTTAAAATGGTCCATTGTGTGAGAGATCTCACCAACCATATGGTCATAGCATAATCTGCCCCAAGGAAAAGTCCGGCACAACTCAAGATCATCGACAGCTCTGAGGAAAAAATATAACATCGGTGTGGCATCGTTTCCAGTCTTCGTTTGGCCGATGAGGACGCTGCAAAGGAAGTAAAGAACGATCATCTGCAGTCTATCTTGATCAGCTCCCATACCCTCGAGTTTCTTTTTCACATCTCGAAGTCTAACAATCGACCTCCCAAAATGTTTCCTCACAAACTTGTGGCCACCCAACCGCTTGTAGTCAACAGGGTAGTTGCGGCAGTCTAACCCGGAGATAAGTGCATGCTCCCTCAGTCCATAACGTATTGGAACGCCGTAGACCACGAACCAGACTTCCATCCTATTCTCGATGCAAGCGGTTCGCAGGAGTAGCATCCACATGCCCATCACCTTGTGGTTTCCTTGTTTCGGCAGGTGAAAGATATGTTGGAACTGCGGATGCTCTACAAACCACTTCTTCTCGGTAGTGGTTAGCTTAGGCTTCAAAGAATCTAGAGTGGCCAGAAAATCAATATAGAAGCACCGCGTTGATAACTTTATTTTCTTCATGTACTCCGATGGGGGGAAGTACATTCTCAAAGGTTGCATGGCTGTCATTTCATCGCCGGATTCCTGCAAAAATAAATAGTTTTACCAAGTTATTCCAGTAATACAATGTTAATTTTACACAGTTATACTTGGTTGTGCTTAGTTTTACTCAGTTTTACAAGTTTTAGTTATACTTAGTTTTACCGGTTTCCTTGGTTATACTTGGTTTAACTAGTTTTACACGTATTTTTACACTTACCGATTGGGAATCGGAGCTGTTCTCGGATTCCTCCTCGTCTTCTTCCGTAGATTCTGAAGGGATTATTGTCTCCTCGACTCTCGGCTGGGTTGGTTGCGGTTGCTGTGAATCGACCTCGTCTCCGTCTTCTGAACTCTCTGTTTCCTCGTCATCATCTTCTTCATCCTCTTCTACTTCACTCTCATCTCCTTCGCTCTGTTCCTCGAAATCAACTTCTCGTTCTTCGTAAGGGACCATAGAAAGATCATTAACGACAGGAGGAGGGTTCCCCGGAACATTATCGACCGGATTCGTGGTCATGGTACCAACAACATCGCTCACCGGAGGAGGAGGAGCATTCGTGGTAGTTGTAAGCCTTGCTACACCACTCGCCGTCGCCGGAGGAGGAGGAGCATTCGTAGGCTTCTTAGGGCTTGCTATAACCCTCTTCGTCGCCGGATGAGGAGGATTGTCGGGATAATCCTCGATTTTCTTTGTGGCTAAACGAGTTTTGGGCGCCATGTTTTACGGAAGGGTTCGCGTGATTGAATTCGATTCGAAGGAGCAAGAAGAATAGGGGAAGTTAAGATTGAGAGAGAGAGGAGATGAGAGGGAGTGGGGAGGGAAGAATCGAAAGAGGGATTTGAAAGAGATGAATTGGGGTTTTTGGGGTTTTTTTTTTATGATAGGTCCAAAAAGGTTTTTTTAATTAATCGGATCTAACCCGACTCTTTGGGTTACCGGACCCGGATAAATCGGGTAAACCACCTTTATTATGGTTCATTTGGTTCATTTAAGGTCTGAATTCTGATTTCGGTTTGTTCAGGTAAACTGTCTGGTTTACCATGTAATTAAACGAAAATCATAAGGTATTTTGGTAGCTTCTCAAATTTTCGATTAAAAATAAATGTTAATAAATATTCTAATAAATAGAGGGGCATATGAGATTTGTTTCAAGTAAAGAGGGGCTCTGGAGACAATAATCCCCACTGTTTTCCTCCACCGTCTCTCCTCCACCGTCTCTCCTCCTCTCTTATGTTTGACGGTAAGCCCTTATTTTTGGGATCTGCAACTATTGAAACAGATCTGAGCTTTCTCTCTCAGTTGTTGAAGCCGCCTCTTCTTCTTCTTCTTCGCTATTGCTCCACGTCGGCACCATCTGAAGATCCCTCACCATGGCTGTCGGGTATACTCTTCTATCTCTCTTCGCTAGATTACTCTTTCAGATTTTGTATTTGATTTCTCATTCTATTGTATCGAGGATTTCCAAGTTTACTCTTTCAGATTCTGTATAAGAGGATTTCCAAGGGTAGTCAAGGCTGTGAGCGGAGAGAAGCTTCTGAGAAACATTACGCAGGAGAACAAAATGGAGTTGTATGCTACGTATGTGAGTTTAAATTACTCTTTAAATCATCGATCTAATTCAACTCCAAAATTGGCTCCTATTTACATCATGTTTGAAATGTCTCAGCTAATTTCTACAACATTTTGCAACACAATCGAATATTGAGCTCTGAATTTTCGTTCTCTGTGTTATTCGAAGAGAATATGTTAAAGCCGTACTTCTAATACTGACGTAAGTTTTGTAATTTGATCAAATTTGTGATGACTAGGGCAAAGTGATGAACTGTGGAGGTGGAGGAAGTTGTGGTACTTGCAGTTGTGGAGGCAATTCACTTCATATATATATATATATATATATATATATATATATATCATATCTCTTTATTATGATTTTGTCTTCATAGTATATTTGGCGATGCATTGATTCTTCAAGTTATTTGTTTCTTCTATGATTTGATCTCTGCTGTAAAGTTGAATATTTAATGATGTAGGTGAATGAATTGTAGTAGCTGGCTGTTCATATTTGAGTTTGTGAAAATTGGTATATTTTGTTTAGCAATAAGCATTTGGGGTTGCTTATGTGAGGGGAGATCTTCGTCAATGATTTTTACTTTTGATGCGTAGATCGTTACGAGCTGTGGTTACAAGGAGGATGTGAGGTTATCATCGTTGTTGCTCTGGTTGCCCTGTTTACGCAACAAATTCCCTGAGAACAGGGACTTTTTGATTGGATGCATCATATTATATCCTTTCTTATTGTCAATTATATTGCTTTGACCATATAAGCTGCTCGATACATGTGTTATATTTGGATATTTTTGAAGATGTTTGGTTTTTGACTATGGCAAGTATAAGCTGCCGAATGGGGTGTTGCAGCTGATTATGTACACTAAGGAGAAGAATGTGATATTGTTCTGTGATTTAGGTGCCCAATGTACATAGCTCCCCCATATACTAATATTTTGACTTCTGGTTTCAAACTTTTGCATTCCTTCTGTTTTTAACGAATTAGAACTGTGCTTCTGCATATCTTAGGACACCCTGGGTTTTTGGTAATTTGAACTTTAGGAAAATCTACATTACGTGAAGTTGATTGCTTTTGTTATAAAAACCGTTTGTTTCTTCTGCTGAAGGATGATTTGTTTCCTTTCTTAAATCTAACTTGGTTCTTCCATTGTTTGCTTTGTTCTGATGTTCTTCCATTGTTTTCTTTGTTCTGATCTTATACACAGCTTTATGCTTCTCTCTCTCTCAGAGGACACCGTTGATACTATCTTTAAAGACATGCTTCAGTGGCTTCATAGAATTGTTGTTCCGTATTCCTGTTGATACGAGGTAGTTTCCTTTTCAGTTGTGTGTTTTTTATTCATATATAAATATTTTTCTTTCTCATCTTCTCGATGGTCTCTGTCTGCAATAACCTCGAAAGATCTTGGACAGCAATTCCATCAAGGTTTTCTTTCGTGAAACATATCTTTTGTGAATATAAATACCTTAAGTAAACCCTTACCCTCTTGTTTGTCAATTTCTCTAACTTTTACAGCTGATGCCGAGAATATCACTCTTTTAGCATCATGGCTCGTACTAGACCAACACAGAAACATAAGATCGTTTTGAAAGGTTACTTTCAATTCCACTTTCTATCTTTTTTTGTTTGTCAACATTCCACTTTCTATCTTTAGTTCCCAGATTTTAAACACTTTCTTTATCTCATTAATACTTGACAACCCTCTTTTCCTTGCTCACTTTCTCATAAAGTTTGTTGGTTTGTTGTTGTTGTTTTTTTTATCGCAGAGGTTTATGCTTGCCATGTTCTCACTTTGATCATTTTGAGGGTGGCTGCAGTAGCATCTTTGGAACTTGAGATCAAAACAGAGGTTTCTTGATGAAGTTAATTAATCAGATCTGATCATCCCTCTTTCAAAAGTGTAATTATAATTTTGTGATGTTTATGTAAGACGTGTTTATAGTTATTAATGAAAGTTTTAAAATTTCAAATCTATTTCTTTTTATATAAATTCAATAAACCAAAAAATGTTACAAAATAAATTAAAGCAATTTATCAGTACTATTGATATATGTATAGCATTCCAAACTAATGATATTATAAACTACACCAAATAATAGCAACAAGAAAATATCGCTATTATAGGTGAACGATATGATAGCACGGACGAAAATGCTATCACATATGGCTGACCTATTATAGCTAGGGCACAGACATAGCCATTTCAAAAACGCTATCTATAACATATAATAGCATTTATCGTGATATAAGAATAATCATTTTTCTTGTAGTGAATTATAATTACAAATTTAAATATATTGGTTAGTTTTATACCAAAATAAACGAAATTTACGAATTTTAATGATGCAATTGAACTCTGTATGTTACTTTTTAGTTTTACAAAATAATAACCATTTATTTTATATTCATCTCGGAAATAAAAATAAATACATACAAATAGGGACGGACGGTAAAAAAATAATAGAAAATGACTCAAAAATTATATATACATCCAGAAAAGACGAGAGATTTACATAAAAAGACACCTTACTTGAACTTTCTTACAGAAAAGGACACTTAGTGTACTGCACACTTTTTGGAGGTCAATATTGCCTAATCTGTCCCTCAACTATGCTTCTTTTAGTTAGAAAAACCTCAAACTTGTTAACTAAAGGCTTAATTTTCTTGGGAGGAATGAATTTATTCTTGACCGTCAGATGTGAATTAATTGTGTGGCTGTGGATGTATGAAAATTATGGGGGAGAATCTAGGCTGTTGGATTAAAAAAAAAAGTGGTGAACTTGTTTTTGTATTTTCTTTGTGTTACTCACGTTTTTTTTCCCTTTTCTGAAACAATTTTAAATTTAGTTATTTCTAACCCCTTTTAACTTGATTTAAGTTTGTAAGCTTTTTAAAAAACGTAAATTATATGTTTTTGGTACTATAAATTATAATTTTTTTTCTTAACATTTTGATATCCATTTCATATATTTTATTAATTTTGGGTCAAATCTTATGGACGCTAAAACATTACATAAAATATTGTCGACAAAAAATGTACACAATAGCGTTTTATAATGGACGATGAAAATTTTAAATGCACCCATCAACCATATATCTTTGACATAATTTAAGTTTGTGGATATCGTTTGGTGATTGTGACAAAAAAAAAAAAGATATCGTTTGGTGGACATAGAAACAATTATAAACAATGGATAGTATCTAGTGGATATCATATTAATGACATTAACTATGAGGTATAGTGTGGATAGTATTCATATTAACGACATTAACTACGAGGGATAGTGTGGATAGTATTGGCATGGATATAAGTTAATGGTTTGTGAACGCTACTGGATTCATCTTAGTAGATGTAGCTATAAACATCTATAAACATCATCAAAATGGGTCCACAACAACAATCGACACGAAACGATGTCCACAATTTTAGCAACTGAAATTCGGTGATGTTACTCAGATGATTGTCCACGGAAATTTGTATTTTTTTAAGAAATGGCAATTGAAGTGATGAAAAACAAGAAGTATCCAAATAAACTAAGATACAATTTATGTCCACCAAACAATGTCCACAATTTTAGCAACTGGAAATCCGGTGATGTTACTCAGATGATTGTCTACGAAAACTTGTATTTTCTTAAGAAATGGCAATTTAAGTGATGAAAAAAGAAGAAGTATCCAAATAAACTAAGATACATTTATGTCCACCAAACAATGTCCACAATTTCAGTAGGATATGATATCTTTAGAAAATTATTCAAATGATAAAAATACTCATAGACAAAAACATATTCACGATATTGTTTCGTAAAGAGGATGCGAGATAGAAAAATAGACCTACATAGAAACTTATCTACTACATTATTTGTAGAAGGTGTTAGAGACAAATAAAATTTAAAACACTTATCAACCATGTTATCGTCCACGGTAAACAAGTCCACACTCTTCTGAATTCTCGTTTTAATAAGTGTACAAAAAGGTCAACACATTATAACACATGTCCACAAACCCTTGTAACGCATGTACACAAACCATAATAACATGTCCACAAACTAGGACCATTAATACACTAATCTGGAGACAAAATCAAAAGAAAGCTAAGAACCACAACAAACTTGGTTAGCAAAATCGGTGACGGAGTAAACTACTTCAGCCATTATGACATGGCTATAACTTGTCCACCAAAGTGCAGTAGTGACACCTCTTTGACTGTAAGATGACATGGCTATAACTTATCCACCAGAGAAGATCAATCATTCACCAAGATGGCTTAAACGAGAATCATTTAGTATAAGATTCAGAAAAAAAATCGCTTCCAGAAGCTGTAAGAGATCAAAGACAAAAGCGTCAGATCAAAACATAAGCCAACAGGTTTTGCATTTTTGTTCATGCTGAATCAGATTTAATCGATTCTCAATAATCTGATCAAACGGGAAATCAAAACCAAAAGAGCCACTCGGATTCAATCTATGAACAACAGATCTTTGATCTGCCGATTTAAGGAATATAGAATTAAGAGAATCTGCCGGAGAGTTTGGTCGGAAAGGAAACGACTTTCAATAAAAACATGAATCGAAATCTCAGATCAAAGAATCAAAAACCAGATGATATCGAAAACCCACCAATCAGATCAAAATCCAGATGAGTTTTGATTAGCTTTATCTCTAGCGAGAGAGAGAGAGAGAGAGAGAGAGAGAGAGAGAGAGAGAGAGAGAGAGAGAGAGAGAGAGAGAGAGAGAGAGAGAGAGAGAGAGAGAGAGAGAGAGAGAGAGAGAGAGAGAGAGAGAGAGAGAGAGAGAGAGAGAGAGAGAGAGAGAGAGAGAGAGAGAGAGAGAGAAACCTGGAGATCGGCGAGGAGGATAGAGAGAGTGAATGAATTTCTAGCAGTTCCTAATCAGATTAGCAACCCTAGGTATAAATTCCAAGCCTAGGATCTAGGGTTCATGTGTATTGAATCAATATAGATCTCGGAATTACCTGGAGATTAGCAGCGGAAGATTTGCAAGTAATCGAGATCTTAAAGCGCCTCAAGTGCTGCGCCTCCACTAGTACCCACACGCACACAAACTGGAACAGACGGGATGCTAGTGCCGTTAGAGATCAGATCTCTCATGAGGTTCTCTCTTTGTTTCTGGTGGCTATCAATTAGGTTAGATGTCTGTAAAAGTCGACCATATATCTTATATATGTTGACTTATACCACGACCCGATTAACCAAGGATTAAACCGAAGTTAATTAAGTCATCCGCGATCCGTGTCGATCGATACACTTGTTGTGTCGATCGACACTGCCTCAGAAACTCGATATTGAATACATATCAAATATGCATTTACCAGATCATTACATTAATGATCAACCTCATATACTATGTCCAGTTTGCTTAGGTGTGTGACCCTGTAGGATCATATAATACTAGCAATGAGTTCTAAACTCATTGATCATAAGTGGCTTCTAGCAAAGCATTATGATTGCCCAGTGTTATATGACTGTCTCATCTCGACAATACAACTTTCACTTAGAGTGAGTACAATAGATTTCAGGACATTCCCAACAATCTCCCACTTGTACTGGAATCATCTATTCCTATAATCTCTTTGTAACTATATCTCGATCTGGCATAAGGCAAGAACTGTGTCATCCTTATTAAGCTAGATCATGTTTATCGAACTCTGATTTTATACTGATAAGACAAACGACTGACAATCACCTCGTTTGAGCACGGCCACGCATTTCCAGTATCAAATCTTCGATAGGCCCTGAGATATTTATCTCCTGTTATATGGGAGGTACAAATCTCATCTTGTTCCATCCATGTCCCTTTCACATTTCATGATACGCCCAATCAGTGTCTTTATAATCACCAGTTACGGCTGACGTTTGACAAAGTCAAGACGGACCAATCCATATGTAAGAAATTATGATGAACTCAGGTCTAAGGACTATACTCTATAGTCGCAATGAGAAACTCTTATGACACTCATATAACCATCTTGTAGAGTTCTCATTAACGGGTCAAGTCCGATCCTGTGTTCTATAACACATATCTATGTGATTGACTTTAATACTCTTATTAATGACTCCATGAAACTTAGTCATCAGTCACCTCACATACTAGTCTCACGCGGTTGTTAATATCCCACTTTAACAACCTCGACCAGGGACCAACATAATTTATGTCATTTATTATTTATAGGGTTTCATGATCAAGTCACATACTTGATGACCTATAAAATGCCATAAATTATTTTGGGACTATTATTTAATAACACAATTAAATAATTCTGAAACAAATTTCATTAAATAACATAACCATATTATGTTTTGTGAACATCATGACATAACTAAAAACCAAATACAACTCCCACTGAAATCAAGATCATATCTTAAGAAATCTAATGCATATAGCAGCAGTATGACTCTCATGCTTAGGCCTTGGGAGAGGCTTGGTCAAAGGATCAGCAACATTCTCATCCGTCGGGACTCTGCTGATCTTCACATCTCCTCTATTAATAATATCACAGATAAGGTGATATCTCCTCTCTATGTGTTTGGACTTCTGGTGTGATCTAGGTTCCTTTGCTTGCGCAATGGCTCCATTGTTGTCACAATACAAAACCACTGGCTCAGAAATACTAGGAACCACACCAAGTTCAGTGATGAACTTCTTGATCCAAACAGCCTCCTTTGCCGCTTCAGAAACGGCGAGGTACTCAGCTTCGGTCGTGGAATCCGCTACAGTGTCCTGCTTGGAACTCTTCCAGCTAACTGCACCGCCATTCAGACAGAAGACATAACCCGATTGTGATCGGAAATCATCCTTGTCTGTCTGAAAACTTGTGTCTGTGTAACCACTTACTACAAGCTCATCACTTCCTCCGTACACCAAGAATTTGTCCTTAGTATTTCTCAAATACTTTAGGATATTCTTGACAGCTGTCCAGTGACTTTCACCTGGATCAGATTGGTATCTACTCGTCATGCTTAAAGCACAAGCAACATCTGGACGAGTACAGAGCATGGCATATATGATGGATCCTAAAGCAGAAGCATAAGGAATCCTACCCATGCGTTCTCGCTCAGCAGGTGTCGAAGGACACTGCTTCTTGCTGAGACTAATGCCATAAGACATTGGTATGAAGCCCTTCTTGGAATCATGCATACTGAACCTGTGTAAGACCTTATCGATATAAGTATCTTGACAGAGTCCAATTAACTTGTTCAATCTATCTCTATAGATTCTTATTCCAAGAATGTACGCAGCTTCTTCCATGTCTTTCATTGAAAAACAACTTCCGAGCCAAGTCTTAACAGACTGTAACAGCGGAACGTCATTTCCGAGAAGAAGTATGTCATCTACATACAATACGAGAAATGCAACTGCGCTCCCACTAGTCTTCTTGTAAACACACGGTTCCTCTTCGTTCCTGATGAAGTCAAACTTTTTGACTGCTTCATCAAAGCGAAGATTCCAACTCCGAGATGCTTGCTTCAATCCATAAATGGATCGATGAAGCTTGCATACCTTCCTAGAAGCATTAGGATCGATGAAACCTTGAGGTTGTGTCATGTACACATCCTCTTCCATAATTCCATTAAGGAAAGCTGTTTTCTCATCCATCTGTCAGATCTCATAATCATAATGAGCGGTTTTTGCTAGGAGAATCCGAATGGATTTAAGCATAGCGACAGGGGAATATGTTTCTTCATAGTCAATACCATGAATTTGTTTGAAACCTTTTGCCACCAGCCTTGCTTTGTATATCTGAATATTACCATCCACATCAATTTTCTTCTTGAAAATCCATTTACACTCAATGGCTTTTGCACCATCGGGTAAATCAACCAAAGTCCACACTTGGTTCTGTGACATGGATCCTATTTCGGATTCAGCGGCTTTCAACCACTTTTCGGAGTCAGGGCTCATCATCGCTTCTTCAAAATTCGCAGGCTCGTCACTGTCAATGATCAATAGATCATGACAATTAGTTACGAGAAATCCATATCTCTCGGGTTCGTGACGGATCCTTTCGGATCTGCGAATTTCCGGCTCCACAGGCGTGGTCTCTACAACTCTTTGTAGATCCAACTGTTGCTCTTCCTCAGCGGGTTGAGCGGTCTCCTGTGGTTCTCGAACTTCTTCGAGTTGTACTTTACTCCCACTGTTCTTCTTGGAAAGAAACTCTCTTTCAAGAAAGACACAGTTCCGAGCAACAAACACTTTGTTCTCGGATTGGTTGTAAAAGTAGTATGCCTTGGTTTCCTTAGGATAACCAACGAAGTAGCATTTATCAGATTGGGGTTCGAGCTTATAAGTAATTAACCGCTTAACATAAGCTTCACAACCCCAAATCTTCAGGAAAGACAAGTTCGGAACATTTCCTGTCCACATCTCATGTGGTGTCTTTGCAACTGATTTTGACGGAACCCTATTTAGTGTAAACGCAGACGTTTCTAGAGCGTATCCCCAGAAGGATAATGGAAGAGATGAGTGACTCATCATTGATCGAACCATATCTAATAAAGTCCGATTCCTCCTCTCGGACACGCCATTCCATTGGGGTGTTCCAGGAGGAGTGAGTTGTGAAACAATTCCACAATCTCTCAGATGATCACTAAATTCTTGACTCAAGTATTCGCCTCCACGATCTGATCGAAGAGCTTTAATACTTTTGCCAAGTTGATTCTGTACTTCATTTTGGAACTCTTTGAACTTTTCAAAAGATTCCGACTTGTGTCTCATTAAATAGACATAGCCATACCTACTGAAGTCATCAGTGAAGGTAATGAAGTACCGAAAGTTTCCTCTGGCACTTGTGCTCATTGGGCCGCACACATCAGTATGTATAAGGCCCAATAGGTCACTGGCCCTTTCATTTTGTTTGTTGAAAGGGGTCTTGGTCATTTTGCCCCTGTAAACAAGATTCGCATTTCTCACATGATTCATAATCAAATAAGCCCAGAAGCCCATCACTATGGAGCTTCTGAATCCGTTTCTCATTTATGTGGCCCAAACGACAATGCCAGAGAAAAGTATGATTCGTGTCATTTGACTTGAATCTCTTGGTATTAATGTTATAGATTGGCGTGCTTTGGTTTAGAACATAAAGCCCATTCTCTAATGTACTGCTACCATAAAATATATCATTGTAATCAAAAGAACAACATTTATTCTTAATTGAAAACTGATATCCTTCCATATCCAAAACAGGAATAGAAATAATATTTCTGCTTATAGCAGGTACATAGTAGCAATTATTGAGTTCTAAAACCAAACCAGAAGGTAAAGACAAATTAAATGTTCCTACGGCTAATGCAGCAACTCTTGCTCCATTTCCCACGCGCAGGTCCACTTG
>CM058231.1:24351781-24442205 GCA_030180135.1 Orychophragmus violaceus
AAAGTTCAACACATACATTGAGTTTTACCAAAAATACATGGAAATTAATCAGAGACATGAGCTCTTTCATCATCAAAAAACTCCTTCAACCATGTCAGGTGACTTGTAGCCACATATGACTGAACCAAATCATAAGAAGTTACACTTTGAGCAATGAATGAACACCTCTATTTGACTCCATTGATTTCACCTTTAATCCCCATTCCTCCCCCAAGGTGCTCTAATCAATTTTGTTCCAAAGTATCTTAGGGAGGGCCACACTCTCGGTTTTAAGATTGCCCCTAGAATATTTCATCATGAGAGGAAAAAATTACATTATTCAGCTTATGTGCGCACATACTTTCAATGGCAAGCCAAGCTTAGGAATTTTTCTTCCAAAAGCTTTTCACAATGGGAAAACGCTCTTCTACTATGCAAGATGACTTTGCCTTCTTCATCCCGGAACACCCACGCCACTCCGAGGTGACCCTTCTTCTTTTTCCATGAATGACCCATGTTTAATTTCAACAAAGATTTTGGCAGTCGTTGTCAAGAAGAAGCTTCACGAAGACCAAATTAGACTCATGTTCCAGTCCGACCTATTGAGCTAGAAATAATTTCTCCGCCTCCTCTCTGATTTTGTTTAGAGTCTGAACAGGGTCAAACTGCTTCCCCACAAAAATAAACTTGTTCCAATTCTTTTAAATAATCCAGACGATCCACGAGAAACTTCTCCTTGTTGAAAGAGGGATTGAAAAACACTTTACCGATTGGAAGAGGTAGTAGAAGTTTACAAACATCGAGCTACCAAAGCATCCTTCCTCAAGCATTGGGAGTCCATAAATTTCCCAAATTTTTCTGGCTAGAGTACATGTAAACAACACATGATTGATCGACTTACCCTCCATATCACTGATTTGGCATCTACCATCTATCTTCATGCCTCTAGATGCAACCTTTTCTGCAACAAGGACTGCACCACTCAACGATATCCCCATAAAGCCTTAATCTTAGACAAGGTTTTGATTTTCTAGACACTTTCCTTCAACACATTGAGACTCGGTAGAGCAGTAGCCTCTACTATGACTTCTTGGAGTTTATTTGATAGGCTAGCCAATATCCAAATTTGACCGAGTAGAGACAATTTTTGTTATACAACCACGACCAGAAGTCCTCACTAGACTGTAGCGGTTTTGATTAAAGTATCAACCTCACATCCCCTAGCACAAACAAATCCTCTAGTAGTCCCTTTTTCCAGCATCTTCTCCCAACATCAATAAGGTCCTTAAGCATAAGGTTGACGTTGAAGAACCTTTTTTAATCCAAGGGACTCTATGTTGGATCTCCTAGGATCTAGGGTTCGTTATATTGAAATTACCAACCTCGTTCTTACCTAGAACTGGCAGCGGAATGAGTGAACGAGATCAGTGAGCAACACAGATGCCTTGCCTCTACCAGATACACACGCACACAAGCTGGAAACGGGATGCTAGTGCCGGATCTGTGGGATCCAAGAGTTTCTGGTGTTTCTGCTTTTCTGTCAGAGAGAAGAGAAGACGGCTGGGGTTCAGGTCGACCATATAAGACCTTATATATCGACCTGGAAATGACATCACAAACCGTCGGACAATCCCGGCTCGGTTACGTCATTAATTCGAAACATCAGTTTCGGAACCCGATGTGCAACGATCGACACACTTACTGTGTCGATCGACACACCTCCACGAAAAGCCTGCATCGATCGACGCACTCATGCATCGATCGACACACACATTGTAAAACTCTATGTAAATGTGTATCCAATACACATAAGTATGATCATTACCATAATGATCATTCCCACTTTCATGCTTCCAGTTTGCTTAGGTGTGTGACCCTATAGGATCATATAATACTGGCAGTAAGTCTACAACTTACAGACTGCAAGAGGCTTCTAGCAAAACATTGCAACCGTCCAGTATTATACGAATGTCTGATCTCGACACACAACTATCATTAGGAGTGAGTACAAGTGTGATTTCAGGACACTATCCCAACAATCTCCCACTTGTACTGGAATCATCAATTCCTATAATCCTTTTGTCTCTGTATCTCGATTTGGTATAAGGCAAGATTGGTGTCATCCTTATTAAGCCAACATCGTGTTTATCGAACTCCTGATCTCATACTGAATATTACAAACAACTGAACTACAGTTCGTTTGAGTGCGGCCACACATTCTCTCAGTATTCAATCTTCGATAGGCCCTGAGATATTTATCTCCCGTTATACAGGAGGGACAAATCCCATCTTGTTCTATCCCTGTTTCAACGCACACTTCATGATATACTTGAACAGTGCCGTTATAGTCGCCAGTTACGGGTCGACGTTTGACAAAGTCAAAGTGTACCAATTCATATGCAAGAAAGCATGATGAACTCAGGTCTAAGGACTATACTCTATAGTCGTAATGAGAACCTCTTATGACACAGATATAACTATCTTGTAGACTTCTCATCAGCGGGTCATGTCCGATCATATGTTCACCAACATATATCTATGTGACTGACTGTGATACTCATATCATTGACTCCATGAAACTTAGTCAACAGTCACCTCACAAGCTAGTCTCTCGCGGTTGTTATTGTCCCACTTTAACAACCTCGACTAGGGACACATCATAATTTATGTCATTTGTTACTTATAGGGTTTCATGATCAAGTCCTCAACTTGATGGCCTATAATATGACATAAACTTATTTTGGGACCATTATTTAATTATCCAATAGTCAAAAAATGTTGATGTCAGTTTTTCATAAACATGACCATATCATATTTATCTGAACATCATAACTAAACTAACTCCCACTAGAATCAAGACCAAGTCTTCAGATGTCTAGTACCTACAGCAACAGTTTTCAACTCGTGCTTAGGTTGTGAGAGATGTTGCGGTATTTTTGCTTGGAACCATTCCAACAAACCACACCACTATTCTTTAATGAGCACTATTCTACGGTTTTCTGCTTGGAAACCTTTCCAACAGACAGTGCCGTTACACAGGCAAAATGACATAACCAGGTGAGAACCGGGAATCATCTTTGTCTGTCTAACTACTCATAATTGATTCGTCTATTTCTCAGTTGTACAAGAACCTATCCTTAGTGTTTCTCAAACATTTGGGGATATTCCTTTACAACTGTCCAGTGACTCTTACTGGAACAAATTGGTATCTACTCGTCATGCTTTATGCGTCAGCTGCATTTAGACGAGCGCAAATATGACATTCATGATGGATTCTATTGCATAAGCAAAAGGAATCACACTCATAGACACTAGCTCAGCCAGTGTCCAAGACACTTCATCTTGCTAAGATCATTGCCATTAGACCTTTGGTGTGAAGCCATTCTTGGAATCATGCATATTGGAACTGTCCAGTACCTTATAATCATAAGGATTCTGACACGATCCAATTAGCTCTTCTGATCCATCTCAATGGATCCATATTCCAAGAACTCACGCGACTTCTCCCATGTCCTTCGTTAAATTTGACTTCCGACCCAAATCTTGACAAGACTTTAGCGTCGGAACGCCGTTTATGAGATTAAGTACGTTCTTAACATACAGTTTTAGAATTGCAATTACGCTCCCACTAGTTTACTTGTAAACGCACTGTTTCTATTCGTTCCTGATCGAGTCAAAGCCTTTGACCGTTTTAACAGAACATAGATTCCAACTCCAAGATGCTTGCTTCAACCGGTGAAGCTAACATGCATAACTAGCCAATTTTCGGAGTTGGGGCTCACCTTCGCTTCTTTGAATTTCGCATGCTCATCACTTTTCAATGATCAACAGATCACGGCAATCGGTCACGAGGAATCACCCTCAATTTAGTGATGGATCCTTTCGGATCTGCGAATTTCAGGCTCCACAGGTGTAGATCCTACAACACTCTGTAGATCTAACCGCTGCTCTCCTTCAACAGGTTGAACAGCCTCCTGTGTTTCTCGAATTTCTTCGAGCTGTACTTTTACTCCCACTGTTCTTCTTGGAAAAACAGAGTTCCGAACAACAAAACTTTGTTCTCGGATTGGTTGCAAAAGTACTAAGCATCGGTTTCCTTAGGACAACCAGCGAAGCAGCACTTATCAGATTTGGGTTCAAGTTTGTTTGTTGACGACTGTCTTACACAAACCTTGCAATCCCAATTAATCAGAAAAACGTATTTGGAAATCACCCAGTCCACATCCAATGTGGTGTTTTTTTCACTGATTCTGATAGAAAACTTATTTAGTGTAAACATGTTCATTTTAGAGCGTATTTTAAAAGAATAATGGAAGATTCATGTGACTCATCATTAATCGGAGCATATTCAATAAGATCCGATTCATTCTCTCAGAAACACCATTCAGGTTTTCTAGGAGAAAAGAGCTGTGATATGGCTTCACACTCAATTAGATGATCACTCAATTCTTGACTCAAGTATTTTCCTCCGCGATCTAATTGAGGATATCAATACTTCTGTCAAATCGGTTCTATACTTCATTCTGAAACTCCTTTGATCGTTTCAAGGGATTATGACTCGTGTCTCATCAAATGAACACAGTCATGCTTATTGAAGTCATCAATAAGTTAATGAAGTATTGAAGTTTTCCTTTGGCACTAATGCTCATCGGGCCGCATACATCAGTATGTGTAAGGCCCAACGAGCCTCTGGCCCGTTTCTTTAGCTCTGCTAAAGAAGCCTTAGTCATTTGGCCCAGCAAGCAGAATTCATGTCTCAATTGATTTATAATCAAATGAACCTGAAGCCCATAACTATGGAACTTCTGAATCCGCTGCGCTCTATTTGGTCAATTTGACTATGTTGAGGAAAAATTGAGTTCAAGTCATCAGACTTGAATCATTTGATATTTATGTTATATTTAAGCGTATGTTGGTTTAAGATATAAAACCCTTTCAAAAGGGGTGCTACCATATGATATTTCATTAAGATCAAAAGAGCAAAAACTTGTCTTTTATCAGAATGAAAAACATTCAAATTCTTACAAAAAAATGAAAGACATTTCTGCATAAAGCAGGTACATAGTAGCAATTACTTAATTCAAAACCAAGCTTGAAAGGCTCCTACAAGTGCAGAATCTCTACGGCTTATGCAGCAACCATTTCTCCATACTAGGCACGCAGTTCCACTTGTCCTTTCTTCAATGTTCTACTGTTGTTTAGGCCCTGCATATTTCCAAAATATCAGTACCACAACTAGTATCCAATACATGTGTAGAACTTGAATTAATAACACAATACCTGAAGAAGAAGTACCATACATCTTCTTCATCTCTTGTGAATCTTCCAACAATTTAATGCAATCTCTCTTCCAATGCCCATACTCATTACAGTAGAAGCAATTTCTAACACCAGATGGGCCGGACTTGGGCTTATAAGATGACACAGGCTTATCCTGATTCCAAATCTGGACGGCCCTGCCTCTACCCTTGCCTACACAAAATTTTTCAAATCTTTTACCCTTTATGATGTCTTGCTCTACTGTCGAAAGCATGCCATGCAGCTCAGTCAACGTCTTCGTCAAGTTATTTTTGATATAGTTTTTGACAAACTTATCATAACTAGACGACAGTGACTGCAGAATGATGTCTGTAGTCAACTCTAAGCTGACAGGACAATCCAGTTTCCCCAGGTTATCAATGTAACCCATCAATTTAATGACTTGAGGACTTACTGGAGCATCCTCTGGTAGCTTGCACCCAGTAAGAGACTTCACCATCTGGAATCTCTCAACTCGTGCCAGATCCTGAAACTTCAGTTTCAGACTGGTGATCATCTCTATTGGCGACTCCATGTTCTCGTATTGACTCTTTAAGTCTGATTCCATGGTAGCCAATATCAGACCACGTACATCTACCACATCAATATAATGCTTATTCCAAGCATTATATACTGCATTCGAGCGATTGGCCCCAAGCCTTTCTGGAAGAGCTTTCTCAAGGACATAGTCCTTACTCTCCTGCTTGAGGATTAATCTCAAATTGCGATACCAATTCAGGAAATTTGACCCATTTAACTTGTCCTTCTCAAGGACGGGTCGTAACGAGAAGGTAGTTTTAGACATAGGCTGAAAATTTTAATCAAATAAAATTTTAGTTATGATTTAAGGAAATGAGGAATCTTATCCAATAAGAAAACTCGCATTATATTCAAACAACGTTTCCTCTATGAATATAATAATCCAAGATCCATACATCACTAAAATCCGAGTGGACGACTCGTCTTCACCCAGAGTTTAGCAATCTAGGTAAGCAAATCATTGCTAATTGTACTTAGTACAACTCTTGGTCGTAGATAAGACAATCCATGTCTCATCCACTCTGACGTCTCTGGGCCCAGATCTTCTGATAGCCCAGTCAAGTAAACTAATCTCTTCTGTCTCGTGATCACTGACAGTCGCACTGCAAGTCTGTCAATGACCACCTGCCTTACTCATGTTGCAGTGGATATCAAGGACTCCAAGACTATCCAACAAACGACACGAGTCTTGACAGTAGACAAGATTGGGCAAGGCATCAAGATCACTTGATATTTTGTTGAGGAAATGGAACTCTAAAAGTTTAGTAATTAAATCTCTTAGGTCATGCAATAGTTGATGTCAAGCACTGCAAGACCATCAACACTACTACCTGCCTTACTCATGTAATTGTGGACACCAAGCTCTTGGCAAGACTATCCAACAACGAAACAAGTCTTGACAGTTGACCATGTTGAATAACTAAGCTTCGATCTAACACACATCCAATGTGTATTAAATAGGTTTAGAACATTTTTAACTTTTAATTTCAATTTAGTTTTAATCGTTCTAATTTTAGTGGGTTAGGTCATTCGGTTCGGCTTCTTAATCATATGGTTCAAAACCAAACGATTACGGTTCGCATCGTCACCATATGCGTCGACTGACACATTTGGTCGACTCTCGATATGCAACCTAAAGATTATTCGAGATAACCGGTCAAATCCAATTTGACCAGTTCATCTAATCGAACCGATTCAACCAGTTTTAACTTATCGCGATAACCGGTCCAATCCAATTGAGCCGACTTATCCTATTAAACTGATCTTAACCAATCTACCTTAACCAAGTATGATAACCAGTTCAATCCAATTGAACCGATTCAACCATCAAAAGGCCTGTGTCAACCGACACTTAACCTGTGTCGATCGATACAGTAGAGAATCAGGGAATTTTAATCGAATTAAACCGACATAACCATGCGAGACAACCGGCTCAATCCAATTGAACCAATCTATCCTTTCGCACAGCCTGCGTCGATCGATGCACCCAGTGTGACGATCGAAACAATGCAATTTCTAGATCGAAACCCAATGATTTAATAGGCGAATTCGCGATGCATCGATCGACACACCCAGTGCATCGATCGATGCTGTGCGAAAACCCTAAAATTATTTTACGCGAGTTTTCGCTCTGTGTCGATCGATGCACGCTTTGCAACGATCGACACGCTGCGACAAACCCTAAATTGTTTGCGAGTTTTCGCTCTGTGTCGATCGATGCACGCTTTGCAACGATCGACACGCTGCGACAAACTCTAAGAGTTTACGTGTTTTCGCTCTGCATCGATCGATGCATCCTTGCAACGATCGATGCACTGCGAAAAACACAGATATCGAATTTTCAACAGAAGATTTTAATCCGAGATTAACATGTTAAAACTCGATTTCAGCAGGCAATCAACAATTCAACAAACCCAGTTTTCGAATTAATTGCATCAGATTCAATAGCTAAACCCTAACAACGCTCTGATACCACTGTTGGATCTCCTAGGATCTAGGGTTCATTATATTGAAATTACCAACCTCGTTCTTACCTAGAACTGGCAGCGGAATGAGTGAACGAGATCAGTGAGCAACACAGATGCCTTGCCTCCACCAGATACACACGCACACAAGCTGGAAACGGGATGCTAGTGCCGGATCTGTGGGATCTAAGAGTTTCTGGTGTTTCTGCTTTTCTGTCAGAGAGAAGAGAAGACGGCTGGGGTTCAGGTCGACCATATAAGACCTTATATATCGACCTGGAAATGACATCACAAACCGTCAGACAATCCCGACTCGGTTACCTCATTAATTCGAAACATCAGTTTCGGAACCCGATGTGCAACGATCGACACACTTACTGTGTCGATCGACACACCTCCACGAAAAGCCTGCATCGATCGACGCACTCATGCATCGATCGACACACACATTGTAAAACTCTATGTAAATGTGTATCCAATACACATAAGTATGATCATTACCATAATGATCATTCCCACTTTCATGCTTCCAGTTTGCTTAGATGTGTGACCCTATAGGATCATATAATACTGGCAGTAAGTCTACAACTTACAGACTGCAAGAGGCTTCTAGCAAAACATTGCAACCGCCCAGTATTATACGAATGTCTGATCTCGACACACAACTATCATTAGGAGTGAGTACAAGTGTGATTTCAGGACACTATCCCAACACTCTAATCACAGCTTCATCCCTTAACCAAGGGTCGATCCACACTCTAATACTCTCACCATTACAAACAAGCAGAGCAAGACCTTTGGCCACTAACGAGCGCCCATGTAATAATCTTCTCCACGCGAATGATGGTCTTATACCTATTTTCGCCTCCAAAAAAGTGTGATCAGGAAAATATCTGCTCTTGAACTGCCTAGCCAACAAACGGTCCGGGTTCTCAAGCACTCTCCATTCTTTCTTAGCCAAAATATCTTGGTTGAAGTTCTTGATATCCCTAAACCCGACACCACCTTGATCTTTAGGAAAGCACAACTTATTCCAACTAAGCCAATGAATTTTCTTCTTATGTTCTTGAGAGTTCCACTAAAAATCTAACATTGTTGCCATAAGAGATGTTCATGTCACTTTAGGTAATTTGAAAACCGACATTGCAAAGAAAGGCATAGGCATTCCGATGGCCTTCAACAACACTTATTTCACTCCTTGCGATTACAGCCTCGCGAACCATCCTGAAACTATTCCTTTATACGCTCATGTATGAACGCCAACATCTCCACTTTGGAGCAACTAAAACACTCGTGAAGTGCTAAATAAGTGCCAGCTTCGCCTTCCTCGTGATGTTGAAAGTATTCCTAATGCTTATTCGGACAACTTGCTCAATCTGATCTCCAAAAGTGATCGAGGATTTCAAGACATTGATCCTCTGTCCCGCAGCCTTCTCGTGTAGTAGCATTACATCATTTAGAGCACCACCCTACTGGGAATCTTCTTTTCATAAAAACAGACTATCGTCTGTGAACATCAGGTGGTGAATGACCGGACCTTCCTTAAAGAAGCTGATACCATCAATTTTTCCTTCTTCTTCATCTCGGTTTAGTAAATGAATGAGAGCGTCCGTGCAAAACACAAACAGAAATGGCGACAACGGGTCACCCTGTCTTATCCCTCTTTCTGGTTTAATGATCCCAAAAGGTTGGTCGTTTATAAGCACATAGAATGTAACCGACGACACACACCTCATTACCAGCTTGGTCCACGCATCAGAGAACCCCATCGCTTTCAAAATAGCCTCCAAGAAGCTCCACTGTACTCTGCCATAGGCCTTTGACATGTCTGACTTTATAGCCATGAATTCTTTTGACACCTTCGGACGAATCCTGAATTGATGCACTAATTCATGAGCTATAGCTATGTTATCCGAAATTAACCTTTCCTACAAAAAGGCTACTACGTTGGTGACACAATCATAGGAAGGAAAAGTTGCATGCGCTTCACCATCACCTTCACTACAATATTGTAGAGGACAAAACACAAACTTATAGGCCTAAGATCAGACATAGCCGTTGCATTTGGAATCTTTGGGAAAAGGCACAAGTGGGTGTAATTCCACTTTTTGGGGAAGATATCATTCCTGAAATACTCCTTAACCTCTTTGCATACTTGTTCTTCGATGAAATCCCAATATTTCTGATAGAAATAGCCATTCATGGAATCATATCTCGTGGCACTTGAGGGTTTGATTGAGAAAACCGCCTCTTTGATTTATGCACTTGTCATCTCTTTCATTGGGTCCACATTCATTCTCGTTGTGACTTTAGCTGGGAAATCATGGAAAATATCATCAAAACCAGTGGTTTTAGACGATTTGAACAAGTCTGTGAAGTACTTAACTGCCAGCTCCCCCTTTGAGGCATCTTGTCTCTGAGGCAATCCATTCTCGTCCAAAAGCACTTAAATAGCCTTCTTAGTACGGTTTTTCTTAACTGGAGCAAAAAAGAACTTTTTGTTACCATCACCATCTTCAAGGGATTTCTCCAGACACTTTTGGATCCAGAATGACTCCTCCTCCCTGTAAGCTTCTATCAGCTCTTTTTCACTTGGTTCAAGTACACCGTAGAAGGATGATCTGAGGACTGAACCCTTTCCAGCTCAATCTGTACCTGCACAATTTTGTCCCTCGAATTAACATGATTGCTCTTTTTCCAAGAATTCATTTCCTTTCTAAATCTTCGCTAACGCTCTGAAATCAGGCCAACTTCAATACTTCCCCATGCTCTACTTACATCTTCTTTGACATAAGGTTTTAACAGGAACATCTTATCAAACTTAAAATGCCCACAGTAAACTTCTTGTGACGCCATTAGATTGATCAAAATAGGTATATGGTCAGACCCGCGTTTATCTAAAAGCAGTTGGTTCGAAGCTGGGAAGGCTTCAAACCAAGCTTTATTACCAAAAACACCGGTCCAATTTGCATTGGATCCGATTAGTTCCTCTCATACCACCCCAAGTTACCCTTCCCTTTGAGCTCCTCCATATCACACGCTTTCAACATCAATGCAAAATCCTCAAAAGTTGAATCTCTTCTAGCCGGACCTCCCAATTTCTCACCATTCTGAAGAATATAATTTTGTTAAAGTCACCCATCATACTCCATCTTCCTTTCTTATTTACACCGATTCTAGTCAATCTTTTCCAAAATTTATTCCTCTGACTAGCATCCGGATTGCCATAGACAAAAGAAACCAAAACCTGCTCACTGACGCAATAAATCATTACACCAATGAGGTTTTTATTAGCAAACTTAACCTCAACCGCCGCACTGCACTTTGAAAATAAGGCTAAACCGCCGCTTCTACCTACCGGGTTAATAGTATATAAACGATCATACTCTAACCATTCCTGAAGATCCACCAAAACATTTATTTTATGCATAGTTTCCATTACGAACATGACATCCGGCAAATTTTTTTAACGCATCCCTTCAGTCTTGGGATGACCAAACCTTGTGACCGTCCCAAGTCTTGGCAATTCCAAGCCAATAGACTCATTAAATCTTGGGGGTGATCCCTCATTTGGGATCACCAATAGATGTGCGCGCTTAACGTCTTTGCTAATCCTACTACTATCCTTCTCTAGTTTCCTTTACATAATCGTGCTCTTCAGGATTCCTTTTTTCTTATCTATGAAACCATCACTGATCTCAATCCCCTTCTTCTTTTTTTTTTTTTAACTCTTCTTGACTTTGGTTGTCTCTTCCTAGACTTTGATTTGAATAGCATAGCCCCAGAGGAACATGCCTCATTATAGACCGTTTCTATAACCGTCGAACTATCTATGGATCTTTACATACATCTCTATTTGAAGTCACCATAAGTTAAAATAGAAGAGCAATTGAGTTTAATATCATTTTTCCGTCTAAAGATATTTATATTACCATTAAAACTGAAACCAAAACATACAACCGGATAAACCAGTATAAAAGCCCGAAAGATTACAGGAAACTAAGCCCTAAAGTTTTAAGGGAAGCATAAGCCGTATAGCATACACAATACCGGGGACGAAATCCCAATAAAGGGAAACTAAGCCCAAAACAAAGGGACACAACCTAAAGATCAACACAAAATTACCAGAGAAACGAAAGAGTTGGGAGAACCGAATTGGAGAAAAGCATCTTGCCGACACTGGAAAGGAACAAGGGAGAACCCAACGACAATAAATTGCACTCCTGCATGAACCAGAAAGAGCCACGGACAACCAAAGAATATTCACACACTCCGCAGAAACGAGAGTATAATCCGATCGAAAAGCAAAATTACCCGGATATCAGCCTAAGACAATATACCGTAGAGTCTAAAATTGATAATTCGAGAGTCAAACTAATCCCACCAGATGGTACAAACCACAAGCCATGATGAAGTCAACACATAACCCCAACCACCACTAAACCAAACCAAAACAAACCTTGATCTACAAATCCACCCGAAAATGCCAAACCAAAAATCAGAGACGAGCACGCTTGACCAACAAACCGGGAAATCGCGAGCACAACCAATCGAACAAAAACCGCTAGCAACAACGACCCACGGAAGCGGCACTAGGGAAGCATCCACTAACAAAGCAAGAGGACCCTCAATGACAAAAAACACCATATCCAGCACTAAGAGACCACACCGCCGAAGGCCACCGCACGCCAGGAGAAGAACAGACCACAACCACCGGATCAAGCCACGAAACACCGCTGAATGAAGCTTGGAAGAATACGAAAGGACCGCTGAAGAGCCATATAACCACGACGAACATGAGACTTCCCGGTTCATGCAAGATGCACCGTCACCAGGAATCCCATGGATGTAGAAGGCGAAGGAAAACGGTGAGCCTCAAAATCCGGGTCAAAAAAAAAAGAAAATTAGGACAAACGCCGTTTGAAAAGAAAACAGCGAGAGTTTAACATCATGTTAAAACTAACCATTTTTTTGTGTATAAAATATCATATTAAAACAATGAGAGTTTAATATCATGTTAAAACTAACAATTTTTTGTAAAATATTTGATTATTGCTTGTATTTCTTTAAACATTAAATTTCTTATAATATGTACAAAAGAAAACTTTTTTTTTAGATACGTGGTATCCCATCGGCTTTCTAGGCCTCAAGACTACAGTCCACGTGTGTACCTTGGAGTGGCCAAGTGGAGAATGTAGAACAAGTGGATCGAACCCTGAGTATGGTGCACCCAGATCTCGTCTCCTTACCATTACATCAAGGCCATTTGATTTTTTATTTTTTATTTTTATTTTTTTCTGGTGTGCTACTGCAGAAAACATTAGATAGTAATTATATTAATTCCCAATTTTATTGTTGTTATAAATGTTTTTATCTTTGAATTCAAAAAGTCAAGATCTCAAAATGAATTAGAGATATATATAGAAGATTACAAAAGTGACACACGTCAAAATATGAGATGCTAAAAGAGGTAATCTTGTGGTATTTTTAGAGATTCAGTTAATGTAAGATATATATTGACTTTGAAAGTTTGAATAGAGGTAAATAATGTTTTTCTATTAAAATATTTCCTCATATGTATTTGACCAAAAATATAAAACCACCTTCTTATGAACACAGAACACTCACTTCCTTACAGTTGCGTTAGAAGAAAAGAAAGATGAACGGAGGAGGTAAGGTGGTCTGCGTCACCGGAGCTTCCGGATATATAGCGTCTTGGATTGTTAAGCTTTTGCTTCTCCGTGGCTACACCGTCAGGGCCACCGTTCGAGAACCAGGCTTGTTTCCAATTCTCTATGTTCCTTTTATCTAAATCAAATATCATTTTTACACTACATATAGATATAGGTGGTATATCTATATTATAAGGTATGTACCTTAAAGTGCACTATGACATATATGTGCTTTTTTCTGCAGAAGATCAAAAGAAAACGGATCATCTTCTAGCACTTGATGGCGCAAAAGAAAGACTCACATTATTCAAAGCAAATCTACTAGAAGAAGGTTCTTTCGAGCACGCAATCGATGGTTGCGAAGCTGTCTTCCATACCGCTTCACCGGTTACACTCACTGTCGATGATCCTCAGGTTCGTCAACGATGTTACTGTGTTCTGAGTAACACAATCCTTATTAGTTTACATGATCAATGATTTACAGTTAGTAATCCCACATGAAATTAGAGAGGACATACAAAATAATACATAAATGACATGAGTTTATCCAGTCATATATAGTGAATTGGTTTACATGAGTTAACCATTACTCTGGATTTTTCAGGCTGAGCTGATCGAACCGGCAGTCAAGGGTACTTTAAACGTCCTAAAGACTTGTGTCAAAATGTCTTCTGTCAAGAGGGTCATTTTAACATCGTCCATGGCGGCAGTTATTGCTCATGAGTCCGCCTTTGGACCAAACAACTTCGTAGATGAACCATGTTCTCTGATCCAAGTTATTGTGAAGAGAAAAAGGTCTTTGAATAGTGTTATAAGTCATAACAGAAGAATAAGTTCATGAGAACTCTCACATTATAGTTCTTACAATTTGTATTTTTATTTCTTCGTTTTGCAGCAATGGTATGCACTATCGAAGACTTTGGCCGAAGATGCAGCATGGCAGTTTGCCAAGGCCAATAAGATGGACTTGATCGTAGTGAATCCAGGACTTGTAATCGGACCAATTTTACAGCCAACTCTTAATTTCTCGGTAGACGTGATTGTCACTACAAAAATTATAGACATTAATAGCATAATATAATAGCACGGTTTTTCAAACTGCTATTAAAATTAATTTTTTTATTTTTATATTTTTTAATAGCATTTAACTAACGCTAACATAGTAAATTAGGAAGCGGGAAGTAAAAATCACATTGTCTGCCAAAATTTAACCAAAATTTTATCATGCCGCCAAACATTCATTAGGTTTCCCTCTTTTATTTGACTAAAAAAAGAAATCTCCCTCTTCTCCATCTTTTTCTTTGATCAAACCCTTCTTTCCATCAAAAACATCAAGACACACGAAAAACCTAACTAAACACAAAATCGTTCCCAATTTTTTTTTTTTTGTCTCATCCACCTTCAAAAGAAATCTCTTGGTTAATCAATTTGGTCTCTTTCGGTATGGTTTGTGCGTTTGGAACTGGTCTGCCGATTCGATCTCAGAAGTCATCGCTGCTCTTTCCGCCGTCGATTTCAACACTAACGATACCTCGTCTGAAGACGTCCTTTCCATTGACAAATCTAAGCTCAAGGTCAGATTCAGGACATCTTATGTATATATCTGTTGAAGTCTGAAACTTTGAAATCTGTCTTGTTCATAAACTTTGAAATTGGTTAAGATGCTTCTTGTTTGCTTCAGGTTTCTGTTGAATTTGGGTTAAGTGAGATGCTGAAATCCGGGTTCTTGTTTATAAAAAGGTGATCTCTTGGACATTTGGAGTATCTTGTTCTGTTTTTGTATCTTATTTTCTTGGAAGCAATTTGAGTATTAACTTGGTTTTAGAAGAGTTCTTTGAATCGGTGAAAATTGTTTCTTGCAAATCTCTAGAGATGGATTCTTTATTATCATTTTCTTTCCCGACAGGTTATGGCAGAGGCATATTTAGGTCTTGCTGATGCTTACATCAATGGAGATTTTTCGTTTGTTGACAAGGAAAGAAGACTTTTGGATCTGATAATGGTATGGTAAATACACTTACTGAAGTAGAAAGATTTCAACTTTTGGCTAAGTTATTAAGGAAGCCTCACATTTTATGAAAACTTGTGTTTGATCTCTCAGGGATGGTGGACACCTATGTTTTTGACAGCCGGTACGGCATCAGCAAAGCATTTTCTAAAGCATGTCTCTAGGCAGAACACATTAACTCAAGCTCGAAGGAACATTTCCCGTCAGTTGTCACTATGACTGTGTTAGTGTTTTCTTTTGCCCACATTCATTCTATCTCACTCCACTCTGAGTTTGTGATTTGCTTCATGGTTGGGTAATTTTTGCAGAGTAATGAGCTTTTTGCTTTGTTCTTGGATGATACCATGACCTATTCCTCTGCAGTATTCAAGGTGACACGTTTTTAAATTTCATGGTACTATTTCGTGATTCTAACCACAAACGTTATTTCATTATAACGTAACAGTTGGAAGATGAGGATCTGAGGACAGCGCAAATGAGATAAATATCTCTTCTCATTATAAGGTAACATCTATAATGTCGATCCTGTTTATAAAGAGGTGATCTTTTGAACTTTTGGAGCATCTTGTTCTGTTTCTGTATCTTATTTTCTTGGAATCAATTTGAGTATTAATTTGATTCTTCCTCTTTGTTGGCTCTGTTCAGATGCCACAATGGGAAGAGACTGGAAGGATGCACAGATCCATTTCTTAATTTGGTGAGGACTCTTGCTGATAAGTATCTATCAGAGAACTTGCTCTTAGTCACTCACGGTAAACCAAAACATTCTTGGTTTTCTGCATCTTTTACTTTTTTTTATGCAATCCAGTCTCTTTTCCATTGCTTTTTGTTTCAATTTTAGATTCATTCGTATCCATTTCTATTTGATGATGATTGTGTTCCCCTGCTTCGGGTTAGTCTCTCTCGGACCTGATGTCGTGATGTCATGGCTTTTGTAAGACATGCAATGTTTCTCGTACCCATACTAAGATTAATGACTTGGAAATAATTATATATGTCATCAAATTTCACTGGTATATCTTCTTACTTTAGTTTTGGTACCATCTATGCTCTTACATAACCTAAAAAGTTTTGGATCCTTTTGCAGGGTTCTTGTAAACTTAAGTACATGAATCTGAGAACTTCTTGATATTAGGGACTTGGGACATGACTTCAAAGACAGTCAACTTGAGACTTTAGTATTGCGCGATTGCACTTTCTAAAGGAGGTAAAAGATCAAACCATAGAAGGTTTTTGGTTGTGCTGCATTAACAGTCTTAATGTTACACCTCACTTAACCTTGGAACTATGACATTTCAGAAAGAAGTTTTGCAGTTTCTGAACTCGCTGCTCACAGGAAACTTGAGATTCATTCAACACATCGTAAGGTGTTATATTTCTTTTGGTAAATCTGATCTTAAGTCCTTTGTTGCTCACTTGTGGTTTAATTTCTCTCTTAGGGAATTCATCTCTCTTAAAGTTTTGTAATGTTGTTTACTTTAGTTTTGATTTTGTAATGTTTTGTGTAATACATTTTTTGTGTTATTAATAAAAGTTCTAAAAGTTCAATTATATTTATTTTTGTATAAATCCAAAATAGAAAAAAATTATATTATATATATATATATATAAATTAGCCTTAATTATCAATTATTATAAAAATATATTATGACAAATAAAAAAAGTTATAACAGATACACCCAATAGCAAAGAACAACATTGCTATCGTAAGTGTTTTATATCATAGCACGCGCAAATACGCTATTATATATGGCTAACCTATTATAGCTGGGGCAGACATAGCCATTTCAAAAACGCTATTACAGTGAACAATATTATAGCACAAACAAAAAACGCTATCATATATAGCCGACCTATTATAGCTGGGGCAGACATAGCATTTTCAAAAACGCTATCAATCACGTACGATAGCGTTTTTCGTGAGCTAAGAATATACATTTTTCTTGTAGTGTGTGGATCTTATAAAGGGTAAGGATCCTTTTAAAAGCAAACGTTATAGGTTTGTGGACGTGAGAGATGTTGCTCTAGCTCATATCAAAGCATTCGAGACTCCATCAGCCAGTGGTAGATATATCATTGATGATCCGGTTGTTGTGACATTTTTTGATAAGTATGTTAATATAATTAATCAAATGAAATGTTCAGGTTTACAATTTTTTACACAAATTGCTAACCCAATAAGAAGAACTCACGCCAAAAAAAAGGAAAAAACATGAGAACTAAACAATCGATAATTAACCACTATAGCTTGGGAGCATTAGAGGCTAGGTTATCGATAAACATCTCGGAATCTTAGAAAGGAGCAGTCGGTCTAGAAAGGAAGCACCGGTAGGAGCCTGTTGAACCGATAAGAAGGACTGAGGAAGTTGTTTCAATGGGCAACCCGTAAATTTAGACTATTCGACAGCAAAGTCTAGAGACATCCGACCTAAGACTGACCTCCACATCTCGATGTCGATCTCATAAACTCCTGGATCCGGTCTTAACAACGGGATTACACTATCTTAGGGAGCTTAATAGCAAAGGATAAACCGAAGCATCACCACAACCGAAGCCTTACTATCTCCTCCTCAGTTCAAAAATCAGAACACATAGCAAGAACAAGGACAAACAAAACCAGAACCAACCTTCACTCACCAAATTAACCGAGTCTAACCTTATTCAGCCAATCGATTTGAACCAGTAGATTCACGAGTGAATACATTCATCCCAAACGAGTAGAATAAGGCACTTTACCGAACTAAAGTGTGACCGTAAAGAGCATGTCGCCGTTGGGGAGAAAAAGCAAACCGGCGGGACTACACCGGACAAGGGCCGCACAGCCGTCGCCGTCAACCACAAGCCGCCTTGTCCCACTGAACCGCAAGGCAAGCCACCGCGAGCATCGAACCCGGCGAGGACCAGAAACGCCTCCGCGAAGAAGACCCACGACCTAGCTCCGCCATCTCACCGCCGTCCTCTAGCAGTAGATCCGGACAGAGCAGGCGAGGTCGCGTCTCCAACCACCCCCGAAACCAGAGACTCGCCGCCGTAGCTAGTAGATCGCCATACGTCCAGCTCAATCTGCAACTCCAGCTCACAGGAAACTTCTCCGAAACATGTCACGACTGCAGCACGGCTGACAGGACCGAAGAAATAGAGGCCCTCCCCGGACGCCGGCAAGATTCCGACACCGAGGAGGCGTCACGCGCCGGTAACGATGTAGCTCGAATAAGAAGACTTTGGGAGAGAAAATGCCTAACGCGTTAGGCTCACGCGTTTGTTAACCTGTTCTACAAAATATCTCAACGTACTATGGTCTAATCAAATTGTTGTTGTGACATTAAACGACATTGAGAAAGTTTTGCGAGAATTCTTTCCTTACTTGTGCATTGGTGATGATGATAAGTGAGTTTTCTTTGCTTTTCTCATATAAGTCAAAGTTATGTTTTTGATTTGACAAATCAATAATATTTTTTTATTTTGATTTAATTTTTAGGAACAATGAAGACATTGAGCTTGATTTAGTGACATACAAAGTGTGTGTGGAGAAAGTGAAGAGTTTGGGAATTGAGTTCACTCCTACAGAAACAAGCCTTAGAGATACTGTTCTTAGTCTCAAGGAGAAATGTCTTGTGTGATCCTCTTTGTTCTTTTGTTGTACTTTTTCTTTATTGATTGCACTATAATCGTGACAAGTTATTTCCATGTCTTAAGAATAATATAAAGATATAAAACATTTTCATTATTTAAAATTAAATAATTGGTCAGGTGTCGTAAATTCGAGTTTATCACGTAACGTGGCAAATGAAGGATTCACAGTTCCCAAGGCAAATGCGTTTCAAGTTTCAACCTTTTTTTGTTTTTTTTAAATATATATTTTATATATCATCGTTGCCAAAAAACATACAACGGAAAACAGACCCACAGCAAAAACAGAGGCTGGGCTTACAGAGGACCAAAAATAACAGAGTCAGGTGATCGACGAGTCAGCGGAGAAAACTTCTAACCAAGCCCCTAAATAAGAGACCGATCCGATTGAGTCTCCTGATTCACGCGACAGAGGTATTAGACGTAATTTAACGATCTGCTTAATCTCATCGATCAGCGAGGAAACCGTTCTCATAACTTGATTATGTATCCTTGAGTTGCGTTCTCTCCAAAGACAGTAAACTGAGGCTTGGAGTGATAGTTTTAAAATGAGAGCAGTATTCTTGTTGTTTGTTTGGTCTTTCAACCATCTTAATCCGTCCTCAAATATTGATGGAGGATTGAGATGGAATCGAGAATAGAAGAAAGACCAAACCTCCGAGCTGTAGAACAATCGAAGAAGATATGTTGCTTAGACTCCGGAGAGACGTTGCAGGGAATACACACTTCAGATACATCCATACCCCAACTTCTCATCCTATCACGAGTAGTGAGCCGGTCTCTTGCAGCGAGCCAAGTTATAAAAGCATGCTTCGGGATTCTTTCATGGAACCAAACAGCCTTGTTCCATTCTACAATCTGTCCTGGCGGATATAAGAAATGCCAAACCGCGGAGGTTAGGAATTTATCCGAAGGAGCACTGTTTCCAACTTTCCATTTAAAGACATCGTCTGGCCCTTCACCATCTACGACAGAGGGTAGAGGGAGGCATTCTCGAAGTAACTGGAGCAATGGATGTCTACTTCTTGACCTATCCCACAACCAGCTTCCTTCAGTAATTGCATCAGCAACGACCGCGTTTAGGTGCAGACCTGTGACCCTCGGAGCATTCTGATCAGTAATCTCGATAAGAGGCCCCAAACCCGTCCAGTTGTCGTGCCAGAAACTCGCCGAGGACCCTGAACCAACCTCACAGATGACAAAGGGCCGAGCTATAGGACGAAGCTTGCAGAGGCTTTGCCATATCCAACTGCCCGCACTAGGCGACTCCAATTCCCAGAAGTTGTTCTGACCAAGCAGATTACGCCTGACCCACGAAACCCATAAGGAATCACCCTTTGCAAAGATCATCCAAATGAGCTTCAGACATAACACTACATTCCATTCCGTCAGTCTCCTCAGACCTAGCCCACCTGCTTCCTTTGGTGTGCACACTGACTCCCAACTAACTTTCGCCCCTCTCGCCGAGTTAGGAGTCCCTTTCCAAAGGAAACCATTGCACATCCGTTTTATTTCCTCTATGCACTTGTTTGGAAGAATGAACATAGAGCCCCAAAACGATACTGTCGAGTATATGACCGACTGGATCAGCTGCAAGCGTCCTGCAAAGGATAAAAAACGCACTGTTAAAGAGGTAAATCTCGATGAGATTTTATCAAGCAGAGGTTGGTAATCTTGTTTCCTCAGCTTAGGCGAGGTTATAGGGACTCCTAAATACCGAACCGGGAAAGAACAATCCATCAAGTTGAATGCCTCAGCCATATCTTTAACCAGCTGAAAGTTACCTCCATCAAGAAAAAGGGCTGTTTTCTGTCTGTTTATAGCCAGACAAGAGGAATTTTTGAAGTTATCTAGGATTTCTATGATTCCTGTTAAGGAGCTTCTTGATCCATCAAAAAACAGAAGAACATCATCCGCGAAGCTCAAGTGTGTTACTAAAGGAGCGTCAGCTAGAGGGTGAGGTCGGAAACGATTTTCTATCGCACCACGGTCCAGGTACTTGGACAGAACATCCATTCCTAGAACGAATAGTAACGAGGATATGGGGTCTCCTTGGCGCAGCCCCTTCTTACCCGGGAAGAAGCCTATCAACTCTCCATTGAAGGCGATGTTATAGGAAGGAGTTGTGATGCACTCCTTTATCCACTTGATGAACATAGACGGAAGTTCAATTTGAAGGAACTTGGAGCCAATTCTACCGTATTCAGAATCCTCGCGAGTTCCAGATAGCCTAGGATCTAGGGTCTAGTTAATTGAATCACTGATGGATCTAGCGTTTACCTTGTTCTTGCAGCGGAATAGGGTCAGATAAACGAGATCTCTGGAGCGCCTCAGATGCTGCGCCTCTACTGTTCAGTCCACACGCACACAAGCTGGAATCCGCCGGGATGCTAGTACCGGGATTCGGATCTCCTTGGGAACTAAGTTTCTCTGAGGTTTCTGTGTTTTCTGTCTGAGAAAACCCTCTGGGCGGCGCAGAACCAACCAACCTCGATCGAGATATAAAACGTGTTTATATACTGACCTCGAGGTGAACCGAAACATCAGTTTCGGTTTTGCCATTGTGTCGACCGACACACTTAATGGTGTCGATCGACACACGTCTTGTATCGATCGACGCACCCAATGGTGTCGATCGATACACCCTTTTGAAACTTATATTCGATCTGTATCCAATACATATCGATCAGACCATATGCCAATGATCAATTCCCATGCAGAGTATATCCAACTTGCTTAGGTGTGTCACCCTGTAGGTTCACACGATACTGGAAACGAGTTACAACTCATTTGTCATAATTGGTTTCTAGCAAAACATTATGATTACTCAGTATCATATGAATTATCCGATCTCGACAATACAACTATCTCTAGAGTTCGTACAATGTGATTTCAGGACATAATCCCAACAATCTCCCACTTGTACTGGAATCACTTATTCCTATAATCCCTTCGTCACTATATCTCGATATGGCATAAGGCAAGAGACTGTGTCATCCTTATTATAGCCAACATCATGTTCATCGAAATCCTGATTTATACTGATAAAAACAAACGACTGACAATCACCTCGTTGAGCACGGCCATGCATTTTCTCAGTATCAAATCTTCGATGGGCCCTGAGATATTTATCTCCCGTTACACAGGAGGGACAAATTCCATCTTGTTCCATCCCTGTTTCTATACATACTTCATGATACGTCGAAACAATGCCGTTATAGCCGCCAGTTACGGAACGACGTTTGACAAGGTCAAAGCGCACCAATTCATATGCTAGAAAGCATGATGAACTCAGGTCTAAGGACTATACTCTATAGTCGTAATGAGAACCTCCCATGACACTTATATATAACTATCCTGTGGAGTTCTCATTAAGCGGGTCATGTCCGATCATATGTTCATCAACATATATCTATGTGACTGACTGTGATAATCATATCATTGACTCCATGAAACTTAGTCCAACAGTCACCTCACATACTAGTCTGCGCGGTTGTTAGTGTCCCATTTTAACAACCTTGACTAGGGACAATCATAATTTATGTCATCTTTTAATTATAGGGTTTCATGATCAAGTCTTCAACTTGATGACCTATAAGATGACGATAAAGTACTTTGGGACCATTATTTAATTATCCAATAATTAAATAATACTGATGTCAGTTTTAACTTACACAAACACTGCCAAAGCATGTATATGTTAAGTTTACAACATAACTAAAATAACTCCCACTAGAATCAAGATCATCTTTTCAGATATCTTACACCTACAGCAACAGAATAAATTCCGTGCTTAGGTTGTGGGAGAGAGTGCGGTGCTATTGCTTGAAACAATTTCAACAAATTACACCGCCATGCAGATAAAAGCACTATTCTACGGTCTACTGCTTGGAGCCTTTCCAACAGTTAGCACCGCTTTTCAGGCAAAGAGACATAACCAGGTGGGAACCGGGAATCGTCTTTGTCTGACTAACTACTTTCAACTGGTTCGTTACTTTATCAGTTCACCACGAACCTATCCTTAGTGTTTCTCAACACTTGGGATATTTCTGGTAACTGTTTAGTGACTATTACCGGAATAGATTGGTATATTCTCGTCATGCTTAAGCTGCATCTAGACGAGCGCAAAATATGGCATTCATGATGGATTCCATTGCAGTAGCAAAAGCAATCACATTCATTAATACTAGTTCAGACAGTGTTCAAAACACTTCATCTTGCTAATATTGTTATAAGACCTTTGGTATGAAGCCATTCTTGGAATCAAGCACATTTGAACTGTCCAATACTTTATCTACATAAGGGTTTTGACACGATCCAATTAGCTTACTCAATCTATATTAATAGATTCTTATTCCAAGAATTCACGCGGCTACTCCCATGTCTATCGTTTAAGTTTGACTTCCGACCCAAATCTTGACAAGACTTTAGCGTCGGAACGTCGTTTGTGAGATTCAAGTATGTTATCTACATACTGTGTGAGAATTGCCATTACGCTCCCACTAGTCTCCTTGTAAACGCATGGTTTCTTTTTCTTTCTGATCAAGTCAAAACTTTTGACCAATTTGTCAGAATTTTGATTCCAACTCCAAGATGTTTGTTTCAATCCAAAAATGGATCGGTGAAACTAACATGCATACCCAGCCAATTTTTGGAGTTGAGCCTCACCATCGCTTCTTCGAATTTCGCATGTTCGTCACTTTTCAATGATCGGCAGATCACGAAAATTGGTTACGAGAAATCACTCTCGAGTTAGTGACGGATCCTTTCGGATCTGCGAATTTCAGGCTCCACAGTTGCAGATCCTACAGTGCTTTGTAGATCTCACCGCTGCTCTCCCTTAACAGGTTGAACAGCTTACTGTGTTTATCGAATTTCTTCGATGTGTACTTTTACTCCCACTGTTCCTATTGAAAGTATCACCTTTCTTAAAAGACACAGTTCTGGGCAACAAAAGTACTAAGCCTTGGTTTCTTCAGGACAACCAGCGAGGTAGAACTTATCAGATATGGATTCAAGTTTGTTTGTTGACTACTGTCTTACACAAACCTTGCAATCCCAATTAATCAGAAAAACAAATTTGGAAATCACCCAGTCCACATCCAATGTGGTGTTTTTCACTGATTCTGATAGAAACCTTTTAGCGTAAACATAGACATTTCAGAACGTATTCTTAAATGGTTATGGAAGATTCATGTGATTCATCATTAATCGAATCATATCTCATAAGATCTGATTCATTCTTTCAGATGATCACCCAATTCTTGACTCTAGTATTTTCTTCGCGATTCAATCGAGGATCTCAATACTTCTGTCAGATTGGTTCTACACTTCATCTTGGAACTCCCTTAAGGGATTCCTGCTTGTGTCTCATCAAATGAACACAGCCATGCTTATTGATGCCATCAATAAGGTAATGAAGTACAGAACATTTCCTTTGGCAATAATGCTAGTTGGGCCGCATACATCAGAATGTGTATGGCCCAACAAGCCTCTGGCCCGTTTCCTTTTAGCTCTGCTAAATGGGCCTTAGTCATTTGGTCCAGTGAACTGAATTCATATCTCAAATGATTAAAATCAAATGAGTTCAAAATATGTATTTACTGAATCCGCTTCACTCCTTTTGGTTAAATGACTATACCAAAGAAAAGTCGAGTTCGAGTCATCAGACTTAAACCGTTTGGTATTTATGTTATATTCATGTTGGTTTAAGATATAAAACCCATTCTAAACGGGGTGCTACCATAGAATATTTCATTAAGATCTAAAGAACAAAACTTGTCTTTTATCAAAATGAAAAACATCCAAATTCTCAAAAGAAAATGAAAGACATTTCTGCACAAGGCAGATACATAGTAGCAATTACTTAATTTCTAAAACCAAGTATGAAAGGCTCCTACAAGTGAAGAATCTCTACGGCTCATGCAGCAACCATTGCTTCATACCAGACACGCAGTTCCACTTGTCCTTTCTTCAACGTTCTACTGTCGTTTAGGTCCTGCATATTTCCAAAATATCAGTACCATAACTAGTATCCAATACTTATGTAGAACTTGAATTAATAACACAATACCTGAAGAAGAAGTACCATACATCTCCTTCATCTCTTGTGAATCTTCCAAGAATTTAATGCAATCTCTCTTCCAATGCCCTGACTCATCACAGTAGAAGCACCTTTTAACACCAGATGGGCCTGACTTGGGCCTTAAAGATGACACAGGTTTATCCTGATTCCAAATCTGGACGGCCCTGTCTCTACCCTTGCCAGCACAAGATTTCTCAAATCTTTTGCCCTTTCTGATGTCTTGCTCTACTGCTTTGAGCATGCCATGCAGCTCAGTCAACGTTCTCATCAAGCCTTTCTTAATATGGTTCTTAATGAACTTATCATAGCTTGACGGCAGTGACTGCAGAATGATGTCAGTGACAGGACATTCCAGTCTCCCCAGGTTATCAATGTAACCCATCAGTTTAATGACATGAGGACTTACTGGAGCATCCTCAGGTAGCTTGCACTCAGTTAGAGACTTCACCATCTGGAATCTCTCAACTCGTGCCAGATCCTGAAACTTCAGTTTCAGGCTGGTGATCATCTCTATTGGCGACTCCATGTTCTCGTATTGACCTTTCAAGTCCGAGTTCATGGTAGCCAACATCAGACCACGCACATCTACCACATCAGTATAATGCTCATTCCAAGCATTATATGCTGCATGCGAGCGATTGGTCCCAAGCCTTTCTGGAAGAGCCTTTTCAAGGACATAGTCCTTGCTCTCCTGCTTGAGAATGAATCTCAGATTCCGATACCAATCCAGGAAGTTGGATCCATTTAACTTGTCCTTCTCAAGGACGGATCGCAACGAGAAAGTAGTCATAGACATAAGCTGAAATCCAAGAAAAAAAAGATTTAGTTATGTATATGATGAGAAATCTTATTTTAATAAGAAAACTCGCATTATATTCAAATAATGTTTCCTCTATGAATATAATAATCCAAGATCCATACTTCACCAAATTTGAGTGGGCGACTCGCCATTACCCAATTCTTTAGTTATCTAGGTAAGCAAATCATTGCTAATTGTACTGTGTACAACTCTTGGTTGTGGATGAGACAAACTATGTCTAATCCACTCTGATGTCTCTGGGCCCAGAACTTCTGATAGCTCAGTCAAGTAAACCAATCTCTTTAGTCTCGTGATCATTGACAGTTGCACTGCAAATCTGTCAATGACCACCTGCCTTACTCATGTTGCAGTGGATACCAAGGACTCCAAGACTATCCAACAAACGACACAGGTCTTGACAGTAGACCAGACTTGGGCAAGACATCGATGTTACTTGATATTTAGTTGAGGAAACTAAACTCTGAAAGTTTAGCAAATCAATTTCTTAGGTCATGTAATTGTTGATGTTAATGCACTGCAAGTCCATCAACATTATTACCTGCCTTACTCACGTAATTGTGGACACCAAGCTCTTGGCTAGAGATCACACAACGAAATGAGTCTTGACAGTTGACCACATTGAAGCTAATCTTTGATCAAGGTTCAGGTCGAGTTCGGTTTCTGCAAATTCAAGGTTCAATAACCAGAATTTCGAGCACTGTATCGATCGACGCAGACTATGTCTGTCGATCGACACCGCCAAACATAACCGGACTTCAATAACCGGTTAATTCAATTTGAAGGATGTTTTGGTGTTAATCCTGATTCAGTTCTTCAGATTAAACAGTCCTAAACATGCGGATCTAGGTTCTCTTGAATAGAAACTTTATGGATCTCACCTTTTACCTGTTTATGCAGCGGAAAGAGAGAACAGGTCAGAGATCAGCAGACCCACCGAGAGATGGATCCTCCAAAGGCTCATACACGCACACTGCAGGAAGAGAGGCTGCTAGACCAAGCTGTGGGAGGCGCAGAGAGAGAGGAGAATCGGCGCTAGGGCTTAGGGTTAGGAGGAAAAATCAGACTTAAGTTTTAATTATAAAACTTGTCTATTTCCTTTTGGGCTTTTGGGCCCAAATACCAATCTGATTAAATCCCTTGGATTTAATCAGACCCATTAATCTCTCTCTAAGTACGACAAATGCCTGGCACTTTTACCGTACTTCTGCTAAGCCGTTCCTACACATTTTCCTGTTAGCTTAGGCGTGTGACCCATATGGGATCATATAATAAAGGCAATAAGTCCAAGACTTATAGATCATGAGCGGACTCTAGCAAGCCATCATGACCCCCAGTATTATATGACTTATGTCTGATCATTGACATACTCTTACTTTCTAGAGACAGTACCGAGATTACTGGACACAATTCCAACAATCTCCCACTTGTACTGGAATCTCTGTATTCATAATCCTTTTGTCTCAATATCTCGATTAGTCATAAGGCAAGATTAGTGTCATCCTTATAAAGCCTAATCTTTGTTCATCGGACTCTGATTTGATACTGACAATCCAAACGACTCGGGACAGTCCGTTTGAGCATGGCCATGCATTTTCCAGTATTCAAATCTCCGATTGGCCTAGAGATATTCACTCCATTTATATTGGAGGGACAAATCCCGTCTTGTTCCATCACTGCAAACTACTCATTTCACAATGTACCCAAACAAGGTCCTTATAACTATCGCAGAACGACAGCGTTAGACAATGATCAAAGTGCATCAGTCCATGTGCAGTCACATGCATGCGAACTCAGGTCTAAGGACTATACTCTATAGTCGTAGTGAGAATCTCTTATGACACAGATATAAATATCCTGAAGAGTTCTCATAAGCGGGTCATGTCCGGTCGTATGTTCCCAACATACACCTATGTACTGACTTTGATGCCGCGCATCTATGACACCATGAAACTTGGTCATAAGTCACATACCAATCTAGTCTCACATGGTTGTTGGTGTTCCAATTTCAACAACCTTCGACTAGGGACTGAATGATATAAGCCATATATCAAATATAGGGTCTCATGATCAAGCTAAATGACTTTGATGACTCAAGATCAAGTCACTTACTTCGATGACCTATAAAATGGTTCATATCATTTTGGAACGATTATTTCATCACAGTTAAAATAATCTTGAAAATCTAATTTCATTAAACATAAAATGTTTTACTAGAACATATCAAATAACTAAATAAAGCCCTAAAACTCCCACTCAAATTTAGATTACATTTCAATGTTTCTAATGCCTACAGCTTCAGTCAGGAACTCGAGCTTAGGTCTTGGGAGTGGCTTTGTCAACGGATCAGCGACGTTATCATCTGTCTGAACTCGGCTGATCTTGACTTCCTTTCTATTAATGATGTCACGAATCAAGTGAAATCTTCTTAGAACATGCTTGGATTTCTGGTGTGATCTTGGTTCCTTTGCCTGAGCAATAGCACCATTGTTATCACAAAACAGTGCCAGAGGCTCAGCCGCATCTGGTATCACACCTAGTTCAATAATGAACTTTCGTATCCAAACAGCTTCCTTCGCAGCTTCTGAAGCGGCGATATATTCAGCTTCTGTAGTGGAATCAGCAACGGTGTCTTGCTTGGAGCTTCTCCAACTTATTGCACCGCCATTCAGACAAAAGATATAACCGGACTGTGACCGGAAATCATCTTGGTCTGTCTGGAAACTTGCGTCCGTGAATCCACTGACTTTAAGCACATCACTTCCACCGTACACCAAGAACTTATCCTTAGTATGTCTTAGATACTTCAAGATATTCTTTACGGCAATCCAGTGTCTTTCACCTGGATTTGACTGGTATCTACTCGTCATGCTCAATGCATAAGCAACATCAGGACGAGTACAGATCATGGCATACATGACAGATCCTATTGCAGATGCATAAGGAATATTCTTCATGCGCTCAAGCTCAGCAGCCGTCGTAGGGCTCTGCTTCTTGCTTAGCGTTGTGCCATGTACCATTGGCGTGAAGCCCTTCTTGGAATCTTTCATGCTGAATCTTTGTAGGACTTTGTCAATGTATGAATCTTGACACAAGCCTATCAGCCTTCTAGATCTATCCCGGTAGATCCTGATTCCAAGAACGTATGCGGCTTCAACCATGTCTTTCATGGAAAAACAACTTCCAAGCCAGTCCTTTACCGACTTCAGCATTGGAACGTCGTTTCCGAGAAGCAGTATGTCATCGACATACAGAATAAGAAATACTATCTTGCTCCCACTAGTTTTCTTATACACGCATTGTTCTTCTTCGTTTCTGATGAAGTCAAATTGCTTGATCGCTTCATCAAAACGAAGATTCCAGCTCCTCGATGCTTGCTTCAATCCATAAATGGATTTATGAAGCTTGCATACTTTCCCAGCATTCTTTGGATCTATGTAACCGTCAGGTTGCGTCATATACACATCCTCTTCCAGAATACCATTCAGGAAGGCGGTTTTCACGTCCATCTGCCAAATTTCATAATCATGAAAAGCTGCAGTTGCTAGTAGATTCCGAATAGATTTCATCATAGCCACTGGTGAATAGGTTTCATCGTAATCCACACCGTGAACTTGTCTGAAACCTTTTGCCACCAACCTGGCTTTATAAATCTGGACATTTCCATCCACGTCAATCTTCTTCTTGAAGATCCATTTGCACTCGATGGCTTTTACACCAGCGGGTAAGTCAACCAACAAAAACACTTGGTTGACCGACATGGAGTCCATTTCGGAATCTGTGGCCTTACGCCACTTAGAGGAATCTGGGCCCATCATGGCTTGATTAAAGTTAGATGGTTCATCACCATCAATGATCAAAAGATCATGACAGTTAGTCACGAGGAATCCTTGATATCTCTCGGGTTCGTGACGGATCCTCCCGGATCTTCGAACTTCAGGTACTACAGGTTCAGGCTCTACAATTTCTTGTAGGTCCTCCTGCTGCTCTTCCTCATTAGGTTGAGCAGTATCCTGTTCATCTTGAATTTCTTCAAGCAGTACCTTACTCCCATTGTCTTTCTTAGAGAGAAACTCCCTCTCAAGAAAGTTACAATCCCGGGCAACAAAGATCTTGTTCTCGGAACGTAGATAGAAGTAATAAGCCTTGGTTTCCTTAGGATAACCAATGAAGTAGCATTTTTCAGACTTTGGTGTAAGCTTGTCTGAGATTAATCTTTTGACATAGGCTTCACAACCCCAAATTCTAAGATAAGACAGCACTGGAGCCACTCCAGTCCATAATTCATATGGTGTCTTTGCTACTGCTTTCGATGGCGCTCTATTTAGAGTGAACACTGCTGTTAGCAGAGCATATCCCCAGAGGGATATTGGAAGGTCTGTGTGACTCATCATAGATCGAACCATATCCAATAAGGTCCGATTTCTCCTCTCAGACACACCATTCCATTGAGGTGTTCCAGGAGGAGTGAGTTGGGACACGATCCCACACTCTCTTAGATGATCACTGAATTCTTGGCTTAAGTATTCTCCTCCTCGGTCGGACCGAAGAGCCTTAATGCTTTTGCCAAGTTGGTTCTGTACTTCATTTTGGAATTCTCTGAACTTCTCAAAAGATTCAGACTTATGTTTCATTAAATAAACATATCCATACCTACTGAAATCATCAGTGAAGGTAATGAAGTACTGATAGTTTCCTCTTGCATTTGTGGACATTGGGCCACACACATCAGTGTGTATCAGGCCCAATAAGTCACTGGCCCTCTCGTTAGGTTTATTAAAGGGGGCCCGTGTCATTTTGCCCATCATGCAGGATTCGCATTTCTCACATGACTCAAAGTCAAATGAGCCAAGAAGTCCATTCGAATGGAGCCTCTTGATGTGTTTCTCGCTGATGTGCCCTAAACGACAATGCCATAGAAACGTTCGGTTCTCCTCATTAGGTTTGAACCGTTTGGTATTAATGTTATAAATTGGCGCGGATTGATCGAGTATGTAAAGCCCATTCGTAAGAGGGGCACAACCATAGAACAAATTGTTGCGATTGAAGGAACATAATTTATTCTTAACTGAAAAATCATAACCTTCCAAATCCAACAAAGAAATTGAAATAATATTTCTGCTTATAGCAGGTACAAAATAACAATTATTGAGTTCTAAAATCAATCCCGAAGGTAAAGACAACAAGTATGTGCCTACAGCTAGTGCTGGAACTTTCGCTCCATTCCCAACTCGTAGCTCCACTTGTCCTTGCCTCAGCCTTCTACTGTTGCTGAGTGCCTGCATATTAGTACAAATATGAGCCCCACAACCAGTATCCATAACCCATGAGGTATTATCAGAAGTAGTTGTATTAACTTCTATAACAAAAATACCTGTCTAAGAAGTCTCAAAAGTCTTCTTCTTCAATTCCTTTAGACCTTCTTGGAATTTCTTACATTCTCTCCTCCAATGCCCTGGTTCTTTACAGAACCTGCATATGTCAGTTGGCCCAGCCTTGGACTTGGGCTTGGGCTTTGGCGTGTCCTTGTCCGCGACTTGGACAGCCTTGGCCTTTCCCTTATCCTTAGCAGAGGATTTCTTAAACCCCTTGCCCTTTTGCACCATTAGCACATTGGGGTCCTTGGCGGTTTTCCTCAAGTTGGGCTCTGCAGTCTTGAGCATTCCGTGAAGCTCAGGCAATGTCTTACTCAAGCCATGCATATTAAAGTTCAGAATGAACTGATCATAGCTTGCAGGTAAAGACTGCAGAACGATGTCGCAGGCAAGTTCCTGGCTGATAGGGCAGTCGAGTTTCTGAAGATGATCGAGATAACCCATCATCTTCAAGACATGAGGACTCACTGCCGCATTTGCAGCCAACTTACAGTCTAAGAGGTTCTCAACCGTCTGAAACCTCTCAGTCCTTGCTTGCTCCTTAAAAAGCGATTTCAGGCTTGCCATTATCTCAATTGGTGACAACACACTTTCGAACTGCATTTGCAGCTCAGCAGTCATTGTCGCCAACATAAGGCAATACACATCATTTTCATCTGACGAATGCTTTTCCCAAGCATTATGCAGAGTCCTGGCGGCATTGTTAGCAGGCCTCTCGGGGAGAGGATCACGAAGGACATAATCCTTCTTCTCCTGCTTGAGGACCAGCCTCAAGTTCCTTGACCACGTCAGGAAGTTCGTTCCAGTCAGCTTCTCCTTCTCGAGAACAGACCGGATTGAGAATGTGTTTTGAGTGCTTGTAGTAGTCATAGCTGAAATATATAATATAAAAAGGTTATTAGTTAAAATGTTCAACATGATTAATCTCGTATTAAATTTAATATGATTAATCATGCATTATATTCAATAACATCAGTTACCCTCAATAGAATATAATGATTCCAAGATCCACATATAACTAAGATTAAAGTGGGCCACTGGCCGTCACCCAACCTTAGCTTATATCGGTAAGCCCTTTGTCGGCTAATTATATCCGTGATATAAATCTTGGTTGTGAATCTGGGCCCGAGGCCCAATCCACTCTGATGTCTCAAGGCCCGGGACTCCCGATGGCCCAGTCAAGAAAACCAGACTATACATTCATGTAATCATTAATGTCTGGGACTCCCAATGACATTTATGAATCACAAACCGTCTTATCCACGCAAAAGTAGACACCCTCACACTGTAAGGCCATGAATACAATTGAATGGGCTTCGACAGCTGACATAGACTGGACAAGACATCCAACGCTTGATATTATTTGAGGTTCGTAGGTTTATTAAAATTTCATCCCAAAATAGAAGATTACTATTTTGGGAAACTTTCCATTTTTGGAAACCTACTATTTTTGGAAACTTTCTAAAATCGGAAACTTTCTAAAACCGGAAACTTTCTAACTTTAGAAATTTCTTAAAATCCAAAACATGCAAATCTAGAAACTTCTATTTTAAGAAACTTTCTAATTTCAAAATTTCGGAAACTTTAATTTAAAATTGATTTATATAACATTATAAAATAAATTTTAAATTAATCTGAAGAAAAGACTCAAATAATTGGCCCAATTGTTTTAACTTCTTGGCCCGAGGCCCAAGAATTGGTCCATGTCCAAGACATGACCCAATTGTCCAATTAAATGACATAACCGGTCTGGTTCATTAAAATTGGTCTTAACCAAAATTAATTACTACGATGACCACAATTGTCAACCGGTTATTTACTAAACCGGATTTTCTCAATTTATTTGGTCCAACCAAATCAAATTAGAAAATCCTGGTTTAGGCACAAAATTCAATTTTTCGACTTTGGATTTCTTATCCCGGTTTAACCAGAACTTAATAAAATTATTAATTCTGTTTATTAAACCGTGACGTTGATTTTAATCAAGTTTTTAAACCGAACCGTTAACCGAACCGAAACATCACACGCCAAAACCCTAACCGTTCGAGAAACAATCGTCCAGCCGCAAGCCATCATGCTTCCGCGGCGGATGAATGGTCGGGACGGTTGGGCCGTGTGATCGGGACGGGAAGGTGGGACGATCGGGCCGTGTGATCGGGACGATGCCGAGAGATCACGGACGTGATCGCCATGCGATCGTGGTCGATCTCTCTCTCGCGCGTCATGATTGATCGGGACGAGCCGGACGAGATGTGATCGGGACGAGATGCGATCGATCCGATCGATCAGCCCATCTCTCGCGATCGGACGCAAGACGTGATCCATGCGATGCCTTGCGGATCCATGCGATCCTTGCGCTTCTCGGTCGATCGCAATCCAAGTCATATAGCTTTGTTTTTGCGATTTCAAATGTGTTTAGGTTTCAATTCCTTGTTGCTTAAGTGATTTCTCTTATCAGTAGATTGATTCAAAACACTTTTAAACAAGAAAAACAATCCTAAACATGAATCTAAACAAGAAAAACCAGAACCAATAGCTCTGATACCACTGAAGGATGTTTTGGTGTTAATCCTGATTCAGTTCTTCAGATTAAACAGTCCTAAACATGCGGATCTAGGTTCTCTTGAATAGAAACTTTATGGATCTCACCTTTTACCTGTTTATGCAGCGGAAAGAGAGAACAGGTCAGAGATCAGCAGACCCACCGAGAGATGGATCCTCCAAAGGCTCATACACGCACACTGCAGGAAGAGAGGCTGCTAGACCAAGCTGTGGGAGGCGCAGAGAGAGAGGAGAATCGGCGCTAGGGCTTAGGGTTAGGAGGAAAAATCAGACTTAAGTTTTAATTATAAAACTTGTCTATTTCCTTTTGGGCTTTTGGGCCCAAATACCAATCTGATTAAATCCCTTGGATTTAATCAGACCCATTAATCTCTCTCTAAGTACGACAAATGCCTGACACTTTTACCGTACTTCTGCTAAGCCGTTCCTACACATTTTCCTGTTAGCTTAGGCGTGTGACCCATATGGGATCATATAATAAAGGCAATAAGTCCAAGACTTATAGATCATGAGCGGACTCTAGCAAGCCATCATGACCCCCAGTATTATATGACTTATGTCTGATCATTGACATACTCTTACTTTCTAGAGACAGTACCGAGATTACTGGACACAATTCCAACACAATTAACCCGATTCATCGAACCGGTCATGTCGATCGACACAACCTATGTGTGACGGTCGACATAAACCTAAACCGAAGACAGTTTTTTGATAACCGGTCCAATTCAATTGAACCGACTTATCTGATCAAACTGATCTTAACCAATCGGTTTATTCTAATTAGGATAGCCAGTTCAATCCAATTGAACCTATTCATCCAACTTAAACCGTTTAAACCAGTTTCAACTGATTGCGATAACCAGTCCAATACTATTGAACCGTATTATCCAATCAAACTGATTTAACCCATCGGTTCATGCTAATTGTGATAATCAGTTCAATCCAATTGAACCAATTTATCCAATTCAAACCGATTCATTCGGACTTAACCAAGCATGATAACCGGTCCAATCCAATTGAACCGATTAACCATTCGCTCGGTCTGTGTCGACCTACACAAAACTGTGTCGATCGATACGTGACCGAATCTGCTCTGTGTCGACCGATACACAACCTGTGTCGATCGACACAGAAGGCTTTCAGTTTTTCTTCGCGAAAAACCCTAGCCGCCGAATCTGTCGATTTCGCCACTTTGTGTCGATCGACACTGTGCGAAAACACAGAATCGCAGATCGATCAAATCGATCTCACCTGTTCTAAACCAAGCAACCTAGTTTGCGAATCTAAATCATCAAATTCGTTTAACAGGTTCGATTCAATGATAAAACCCTAAGGCTCTGATACCACTGAAGGAACTTGGAGCCAATTCTACCGTATTCAGAATCCTCGCGAGTTCCAGATAGCCTAGGATCTAGGGTCTAGTTAATTGAATCACTGATGGATCTAGCGTTTACCTTGTTCTTGCAGCGGAATAGGGTCAGATAAACGAGATCTCTGGAGCGCCTCAGATGCTGCGCCTCTACTGTTCAGTCCACACGCACACAAGCTGGAATCCGCCGGGATGCTAGTACCGGGATTCGGATCTCCTTGGGAACTAAGTTTCTCTGAGGTTTCTGTGTTTTCTGTCTGAGAAAACCCTCTGGGCGGCGCAGAACCAACCAACCTCGATCGAGATATAAAACGTGTTTATATACTGACCTCGAGGTGAACCGAAACATCAGTTTCGGTTTTGCCATTGTGTCGACCGACACACTTAATGGTGTCGATCGACACACGTCTTGTATCGATCGACGCACCCAATGGTGTCGATCGATACACCCTTTTGAAACTTATATTCGATCTGTATCCAATACATATCGATCAGACCATATGCCAATGATCAATTCCCATGCAGAGTATATCCAACTTGCTTAGGTGTGTGACCCTGTAGGTTCACACGATACTGGAAACGAGTTACAACTCATTTGTCATAATTGGTTTCTAGCAAAACATTATGATTACTCAGTATCATATGAATTGTCCGATCTCGACAATACAACTATCTCTAGAGTTCGTACAATGTGATTTCAGGACATAATCCCAACACAATTGCCTCGAGGATGTTGAGCAAAAAATCCCAGCTTAAGTTATCGTAAGCCTTTGTCAAGTCAATCTGCAAACAGCCCCTTGTCACCGGACCATGACAGTGAAAATCTGAGACAAGCTCAGAAGCCAAAAGCACATTCTCGCATAGCATCCGACCTTCGACGAATCCCACCTGATTGGACTGAACCGCTTCTGCCATAAAGAGTTTCAGTCTTCGCTTCCGAATCCTTGCTATCACTTTATACACAGTAGTGCATAACGAGATTGGTCTGAATTGGGTGAGCTTATCCGCACCTTGAACCTTTGGGATTAGAACAATAGCAGTAGCATTGAACCTATTGAGCAGAGAGCCTGTGACAAAAAAACTCCTTCACAGCTGCAATTGTTTCTAACCCGACTATTTCCCAAGCTTCTATAAAGAACTCCATAGGGAATCCGTCTTGCCCTGGAGCCTTATTCTTGGACATTTTGAACAGCGTCTGAGCTATCTCGAGGTCAGTGGGGATAGCAGTCAATTTCGCCGACACATCATTGGAGCATCGGAAGTGTTGAAGACTTCTGATCTGAGCTGTAGATGGCGGTATAACACTGGTATTCTGAGTACCGAGAAGGTCACTGTCATCTGCTTGAGCTGGTACGTATTGTCGATCCTAATGCCTTGAGCGTCCACCAGGTATCTAATAGCATTATTGGCGAAGTGAGCAACAACTACCTTGTGAAAGAAGGTCGTATTGGCATCTCCAAGGCTGATGTTTCTGACTCTGGATTTCTGCCGGTAGAAAGACTCCAGAGCATTAGAGAAGAAGGTCCACTGTTTTCTAGCCATAAACTCGGCTCTGAATAAATCAGTTGAAGGCTGTACCAGAAGCTCATACTGAATATCTTCAAGGGCAGTCAGTGCATCCTTGGTGCGTTGCTGAATATTCCCAAATCCTTGTCGGTTCAGCAATCTACAACACACCTTGGCCGACTTCATTCTCTGCCCGAGTGTGAACATTTTTGAACCCACTTGAACCGGTTGATTCCAAGCTCTTGAATTCTTGATTTAAAGGAGGGATGCTGAGCTAAAAAGGAGAAGTATTTGAATGGCTTTATACTTCCCGTCACCACCTGGTCCGTAGATATACAGCAAGGGGAATGGTCTGAGTCGCTTGGTGGGTCAAAGCGCGCATAAGCTTCAGGAAAAGCAGCTAGCCATTTCCCATTACCAATCGCCCTGTCCAATTTCCTAGAAAAAGGATCATTCTGCCTTCCGTTGATCCAAGTGTGTACCGCTCCTCTGGCTGGAATATCCACTAGATGGCAAGATTCTAGACAGTCTCTGAACACCTCCATTCCTCTCAGAGGGAGATTGTAAGGAATTGATGAGAAGTGATCAGTTGCGTTGAGAATTTGATTATAGTATCCTGCTAACAGCCAAGGCGTGTTAGTCACTAAATCTAAAGACGCCAGCTCCCTTATCTCATCCCACAGTGCTCTTCTTTCTCCATCCGTGTTAAAAGCGTAGATAAAAGATATTGTAAAGGAGACTCATGTCGCCCTCTCCAACACGGAGCAAAACATCATTTGAGCTGATCTTTTCAGTACTATAAGCGAGATAGAAGGATCCCAAAGGAGCCAAATTCTCCCGTTCTCAGCCTGAACGTAATTATTATCCGATCTCCAGCCTGGAAAAGTGGCGGAGATGATTCTACTAGCATTCTCCTCACGGATATGCGATTCCAAAATGGCGCCTACTAAAGGCCTATTCCGATTCATCCAACTTCTTACAACTCTCTGTCGAGAGAGGCTATTCAAGCCTCGAATATTCCAAAAAAAGATCTTCATATCTACACAAAAAATGATGGTTAAGCCGAAGCTTATTAGAGATTAGCCCCCTCCTTCGAGGTTGATCCCCGAATCAGGTGACTATTATCGTGAGGCAATTTCCCGAACGGGCTTCCACTCTCGGCCAATCGCTTGGCTTCTTTTCTCTCTTTCTTTCTCAGATTTTTTAGAGCTTTCCCAGTCAAGACAAACCCTTCATACTCAGCAGCAATCAAATACTTCTCCGGTGCCTTACTTATGGATATCTGCTTCCCAAGTACCATCACCCTTGAAACGGAGTCGTCCTCTGAACGGTTCTCCGGCTTTGGTAGCACCTTCATAGCGGAGTCGTCCTCTGAACGCTTTGGAGGTGTAGAAGTCAATCCCTTCTCACTCTTGGCACAATCTCCTCTCACTTTATTCCCTGAGCTCACTTTGACACTCTCTGAACCAACTTCCTCATCCTTTTGAAATTCTTTCCGAGAAGTCTTTAGCGGCGGAGGAACGCTCGCATGTCTAACTCTCCTGCCAGAATTCTTATCTTTCACCAACATAGAGACTTTTTCCTGATCCGAGTCTGATTCCCCCAACTTTCCTTTCCCCTTATCCAAAGGAATATCTGCCAGACTTATGTCCGTAGAAGCTACTGCCACCGTTGTAACTTCTTTGTTATGAGTGTTTACCTTCTTCTTCTTCATCAATGGCAATGGACACCGATTGAGTAAATGACCAAACTTCTCACAGTTAAGGCACTTGGGAGGAAGTCTCGGGTATTCTACTCTTACTTTGACCGAGTTCCCAAGCGAGTCACGCACCATTATCAAAGCCGGTGGATCCGATTCTAGAGCAATCTCCACCTTGACCTTCGTATCTCCATAGTGAAACGGCTCAAGTTTGGATTTTTCGGTATGCAGTGGTTCACCAATTGCACTTGCAATTACACTGATCCCGTCAAGAGAATATAACTGAGGAGGGACATTCTTAAGGACCGCCCATGTCGGTGCTGATTTGAGCTCAGGTAGTTCCAACGTCGCTTCCTGTGACCATGGGTACACCGAGAATGCACAATTCCCAGCTTGCCAATATCCCACTTGCAAAACCCATTCCCGCGTTGATAAACAAGGGACATGTATTAGACAAGAAGTTTTTGAGACAGAGCGGATAGTTATCTTCCCGAACTTACCCCACGCTTTGTTTAAGTCGTGGAAGATCTTCGCCGGCGGCGGGATCAATCCGTGGACCTGAGCGACTATATAGTCCTTCCAGAGGTTTGCCGTAGCTAGTAAAACTGACGCCGGAGCTTGGACCACTGGAACCCCATCTTCAATTTCTATCGGGGTTTCCATTTTCCTGAGGTTTCGCAATGATGCTTTGAATCTATCCGCGTAAGAAGGAACTCCTACTGCCGGAATTGAGGCTGGGATCGATGACAGGGCCTTCTCCTTTATCAGTGATTCTGAGGATGTCGCTCTCAGCGACATAGAATCAACCAAAAACGGAGCATTAGCGCTTGCCGGAGGAGCTGCGAACGGGTTTTGGAACAAATCCGGCGGGTCCGGACCTTTGACAAGAAAATCTTGAGACATCGGAGAGCACGGATCTCGGGCAGAGATGGCGGTGGTTATCGGCAAGGCGCCGATTGGACGAGAAACTTCAATCTCACCCCTAATCGTACTAAACTCTCTTAGACACACTTTTCGAGGAGAAAAATGTGTTTTTTTCGAGGAGAAAAAAAAAAGTTTCAACCCTCTCTCTCTGCTTCTTCCAAAATCGAAACCATCTCTAAACTTGAGATCTGAAGATGATGGATCTGATCGTCGCTGGTTTCTCTCTAATGATGGGATTTGGTATCTTTGCTCTCATCGCGTCTGTCCTCTGCTCCGTCGCTTTCATCCACCATGTTAGAGCCGCTCCTTCCGACCCTGCTGTTTTAATTTCTCGTCGAAGATAATTATTCGTAAGAAGAGTTTTTACTTTCCAATTATAATATACTTTCGATGTTAATACAATCAAACACAAGTAATTAAAATTTCGCAAATCAATATTTATTGTTTTAATATAGCTGCATGCTTTGACTAGTCTCTGTAATTTACGGAGTTAAAAAAAAATTATTGAGTAATTTTTTTTTACGAATAAGCTATTCAAATAATCCCATCCGGGTCGGAATCGAACCCGGCTCGATCAGTAAAACTCGGGGAACGACTTGAGCCTGTCCAAACTCAAACGACAAACGGTCGAGTATAGTCGGTAGTTTCGGCGAGAAAATGTATGTACGACGGCTTTTTGTGGGGTTGCTCCGATCATCTTGGGTGCAGAATCCATTTAGAAGCTGGTGTGGACAGGAAAAGGAAGTCTTTCAAATTCATTAACATGACAGCCAAGCTCCCTAACTTTCTCCCGGTGGTTGAGGAATATTAGCAGGGTACGGAGGGTTTGTTTCTCTCTACGTCGACGATGTTTCGATTCACGAAGAAGCTGAAAGGGATCAAGCCGTTGATGAGATCATTGGGGAAAAAAAGATTTGGAGATTTGACAATGAGGACTAAGGAAGCTTATGCAAATCTGTGTACTAAACAAAATCAAAACTTAGCAAATCCGACAGACGTAACGATGGCTGCAGAGAAAGAAGCGTACGAGAAGTGGGAGTGCCTAGCGGAATTGGAAGAAGGTTTCTTGAAACAGAAATCTAAGCTGCATTGGCTGGTGGTTGGAGACCAATGCAGTGCTGCATTTCACAGAGCGGCTCAGGTTCGTAATGTAAGAAACACAATCCGGGAGCTAGAAGATAGCAATGGCGTAGTCCTAGGACAACATGAAGCAATTAAAGGTGAAGCGGTTAAGCATTTTGAGTCATTCATGCAACACAAACCGGTGGACTATCATGGAATCAGTACAGAAAGACTGCGGGACATGCTAAATTTTCGATGTTCAGACACTGATCAACAGGCGCTAACACAATTGGTTACCGAGGACGAAATCCGCAAGGTTCTGTTCTCAATGCCAAATGACAAAACGCCTGGGCCAGATGGATTTACTGCAGAGTTTTTTAAAGCAGCTTGGCAAGTGATAGGCAAGGAGTTCACGCTTTCAATCCAGTCGTTCTTTGTCAAAGGTTTTCTCCCTAAAGGTGTTAACTCTACTATACTAGCACTGATTCCTAAAAGAGATGATGCTAAGGTCATTAAAGATTATCGACCAATCTCATGCTGCAATGTCATGTACAAAGTCATCTCGAAGATTATTGCAAATAGGCTGAAATCTTTACTCCCAAAGTTCATTAGCTCCAACCAATCATCTTTTGTCCAAGATCGGTTGTTAATGGAAAATGTCTTCCTAGCAACGAAGATAGTCAAAGATTATCACAGAGATTCAATATCTCCGAGATGTGCAATAAAAATCGATATTTCAAAAACGTTCGACTCGGTTCAGTGGGATTTTCTTCTAAACATACTAGAAGCGCTGAACTTTCCGCAGCAGTTTACGCACTGGATTAAATTGTGCATTTTCAAAGCCTCTTTCTCTGTCCAAGTCAATGGCGAGTTAGCCGGATATTTCAATAGCAGTAGGGGTTTGAGGCATGGATGTGCTCTTTCTCCCTATTTGTTTGTGATGTGCATGAATGTCTTATCCAGGCTCATTGATAATGCAGCTTTGGAGAGGAAAATCAGGTATCACCCGAAGTGTAAAAATCTTCGGATTACTCATTTGTGCTTTGCGGATGATCTGATGGTGTTTGTTGAGGGTACGAAATGATCTATTGAAGGGGTTAACAACATTTTGGATGAATTTGCGGAGATTTTTGGCCTGAAAGTGAGTATAGAGAAATCGACAATCTTTCTTGCATGATTATCAGATTATGTCCGTGAAGACGTCATATCAAATTTTCCATTCTGCGAGGGCAATCTTCCGATCAAGTACTTAGGGCTCCCGTTACTTACGAAACGAATGACCAACTTGGAAAAGATTCGTAATCGCATTCAAAGCTGGACAGCTCGACATCTAAGTTTTGCAGGCCGATTACAACTCCTGCAGTCGGTTATATTCAGCACAATTAATTTTTGGACATCAGCTTACCGACTTCCAAGTGGCTGTATTGCAGAGATTGAGAAGCTTTGTTCTGGGTTTCTCTGGTCTGGACCAAGTTTAAACACCAACAAGGCGAAAGTAGCATGGAAGCAAGTGTTGGGAATGTCCTGAAATCTACTATACTTGCTCTAAGTGAAAGTCGTATAGTCGAGATGAGACAATCACATAACACTAGGTAGTCATAACGCTTTGCTAGAAGCCACTTATGATCAATGAGTTGAGAACTCATTGCTAGTGTTATATGATCCTACAGGGTCACACACCTAAGCAAACTGGGCGTTAAAGACGAGGTTGATCATTAATGTAATGATCCAGTGAATGCATATGTGATATGCATTCGATATCAATGTTCTGGGGAAGCGTCGATCGTTGCAGTAGTGCATCGATCGATGCTCTCGCGGATTAATCAGATTAATTCGGTTTAATCGTTGGTTAACTCCGTTGTGGTTTAAGCCGACATATATAAGATATATGGTCAACTTAAACTCGTCCCTAACCTAATTCACAGCCACCAGAACACAGAAACAGACCTCTCTGGAGATTAGATCTCTGTAAGGCACTAGCATCCCTGCGGTCCAGTTTGTGTGCGTGTGGATACCGGTAGAGGCGCAGTACTTGAGGCGCTTCGTGATCTCGATTATCTGCAAACACTTCCGCTGCATATTCATCAGGTAATCTCGAGATCTGTTAGATTCAATTACATGAACCTTAGATCCTAGGCTCGGAATTCAGACTAGGGTTGCTAATCCTGATTAGAACTGCTAGAAATTCCTTCAGTGGTATCAGAGCTTTAGGGTTCCATTGAATCAGTAGCATGATGATTAGATTAGTTGAATCTAGATCTTTGTATAATTGATACAAGCATGCTAAAATTCGTTTTCCTGAAAACCTAGTTTAGGGTTCTGATCGAAAACGTTTAAGGGTTTTTTCGCATGGTGTCGATCGATGCCAATCCGGCATCGATCGATGCAGGGCGAAAACCCGAATAAAATTATGGTTTTTTCGCATGGTGTCGATCGATGCCAATCCGGCATCGATCGATGCAGGGCGAAAACCCGAATGGACCTAGTTTTCGCCTAGTGTCGATCGATGCAATTGTTGCACCGATCGACACAGCCTCGCGAGATTGTTGGATCGGTTCAATTGGATTGGACCGGTTATCGAGCTTGGTTAATAATGGTCGAACACTGTGAATGGTTTGATGGCGATTGTTTTTATTAGGTTGGCATCGACCGATGCTAATGTAGCATCGATCGATGCTTACCGGTATTCAAAACCGGATCAATTGGATTGATCGGTTATCGCGGATCAATTAATTATAAGAATTAAAACATAATAAAACTGAACGTTTTAAATGGTTCCGTTCCTCAACCAAATATCAAGTGATACTTGATGTCTTTCCAATCTTGTCAACTGTCAAGACTCATTTCATTGTACGATAGGCTTGCAGTGCAAGGTATCAACAATTACATGAGTAAGGCAGGAAGTAATCGTGTTAATGGGCTTGCAGTGCAAGGCATCAACAATTACATGACTGAAGAGATTGGTTTGCTTGACTGGGCTATCAAAATCGTTTTGGGCCCAGAGACATCAGGTGGATTGGACATAAGATGTCGATCCACAACCAAGAGTTGTATTGGATATAACTAGCAAGGTTGTTGCTTACCTAAATAGCTAAAGTTGAGTGATAGCCAGTGGCTCACTTGAATTTAGTAAAATATGGGTCTTGGATCATTATATTCATCTGAGGAAGCATTGATTGAATATAATGCGAGTTTTCTTAAAAGTTAAGATTTCTCATTTCTTGAACATCATAACTAAACCTTTTTCTTTTCTATGTTCTCAGCTATGACTACTACTCATAATAATTCTTTCTCCCTGCGATCCGTCCTTGAGAAGGACAAGTTAAATGGATCGAATTTTCTCGAATGGTATCGGAACTTGAGAATTGTTCTCAAGCAGGAGAAGCGGGACTATGTCCTTGAAAATGTTCTCCCTGAAAAACCGAGATCCAATGCCGCACATGCAGAAAGGAGTGCTTGGGACAAGCATTCCAATGATGTGGTCAATGTGAATTGTCTCATGTTGGCTACCATGAACTCGGACTTGCAGAAGCAATACGAGAACGTGGAGTCGCCAGTGGAGATGATTACTAGCCTGAAAAGCATGTTTCAGGAGCAAGCACGAACTGAGAGATACCAGACGGTTAAATCTCTCATTGAATGCAAGCTACCAAAGGACAGTCCGGTCAGTCCTCATGTCATTAAGATGATGGGTTATATTGATAACCTGGGGAGACTAGATTGTCCCATTAGCCAAGAGTTGGCTACTGACATCATTCTGCAGTCACTGCCGTCAAGTTATGATCAGTTTGTTATGAACTATAACATGAACAACTTGACGAAGACGTTGACTGAACTGCATGGCATGCTCAAGACAGCTGAGCCTAATATCAGGAAGGGCACTCCTAATGTACTTATGGTACAAGGGGGTAAGAAGTTTAAGAAACTAGGCAAAGGCAAGGGAAAGGGCAAGGCAGTCCCGGTTGAGAACCAGGACACGCCTGCGCCAGCCCCGAAGCCCAAGCCGGGCCCATCTGAGACTGATAAGTGCCATTACTGTAAAGAGCCTGGGCATTGGAAGAGAAATTGCAACAAATTCTTGGAAGAGAAGAAGAAGAAGAAGAAGACTTTCGAGACTTCATCTTCAGGTATTTATGTTATAGAAGTAAATGTTACTACTTCTGGTTCTACTTCTTGGGTATTGGATACCGGCTGTGGTGCTCATATTTGTACAAATATGCAGGGCCTAAGCAACAGTAGGACGTTGGAAAGGGGACAAGTGGACCTGCGTGTGGGGAATGGAGCAAGAGTTGCTGCATTAGCCGTAGGAACATTTAACTTGTCTTTACCTTCTGGTTTGGTTTTAGAACTTCATAATTGCTACTATGTACCTGCTATAAGCAGAAATATTATTTCTATTCCTGTTTTGGATTTGGAAGGATATCAGTTTTCAATTAAGAATAAATGTTGTTCTTTTGATTACAATGATATGTATTATGGTAGCAGCCCATTAGAGAATGGGCTTTATGTTCTAAACCAAAGCACAGAAATCTATAACATTAACACCAAGAGATTCAAATCAAATGACACGAATCAGACTTTTCTATGGCATTGTCGTTTGGGCCACATAAACGAGAAACGGATTCAAAAGCTCCATAGTGATGGGCTTTTGGGCTCATTTGATTATGAATCATGTGAGAAATGTGAATCTTGTTTACTAGGCAAAATGACTAAGGCCCCTTTCAACAAATCAAACGAAAGGGCCAGTGACCTGTTGGGCCTTATACATACAGATGTATGCGGCCCAATGAGCACAAGTGCCAGAGGAAATTTTCGATACTTCATTACCTTCACTGATGATTTCAGCAGGTATGGCTATGTCTATTTAATGAGACACAAGTCGGAATCCTTTGAAAAGTTCAAAGAGTTCCAAAATGAAGTACATAATCAACTTGGCAAAAGTATTAAGGCTCTTCGATCAGATCGTGGAGGAGAATACTTAAGCCAAGAATTCAGTGATCATTTGAGAGATTGTGGAATTGTTTCACAACTCACTCCTCCTGGAACACCACAATGGAATGGCGTGTCTGAGAGGAGGAATCGGACTTTATTAGATATGGTTCGATCAATGATGAGTCTCTCAACTCTTCCATTATCCTTTTGGGGATACGCTCTAGAAACGTCTGCGTTTACACTAAATAGGGTCCCGTCAAAATCAGTTGCAAAGACACCACATGAGATGTGGACTGGAAATGTTCCGAATGTGTCTTTCCTGAAGATTTGGGGTTGTGAAGCTTATGTTAAGAGATTAATTACAGATAAGCTCGAGCCCAAATCTGATAAATGCTACTTCGTTGGTTATCCTAAGGAAACCAAGGCATACTACTTTTACAACCAATCCGAGAACAAATTGTTTGTTGCCCGGAACTGCGTTTTTCTTGAGAGAGAGTTTCTTTCCAAGAGAAACAGTGGGAGTAAAGTACAACTCGAAGAAGTTCGAGAACCGCAGGAAAATGCTCAACCCGAAGAGGAAGAGCAACAGTTGGATCTACAAAGAGTTGTATAGACGGCGCCTGTGGAGCCTGAAATTCGCCGATCCGAAAGGATCCGTCACGAACCCGAGAGATATGGATTTCTCGTAACCAATTGTCATGATTTGTTAATCATTGACAGTGACGAACCAGCGAATTTCGAAGAAGCAATGATGAGCCCTGACTCCGCAAAGTGGCTGAAAGCCGTTGAATCCGAAATGGGATCCATGACACAGAACCAAGTATGGACTTTGGTTGATTTACCCGATGGTGCAAGACCCATTGAGTGTAAATGGATTTTCAAGAAGAAAATTGATGTGGATGGAAATATTCAGATATATAAAGCAAGGCTAGTGGCAAAAAGTTTCAAACAAATTCATGGTATTGACTATGAAGAAACCTATTCACCTGTCGCCATGCTTAAATCCATTCGGATTCTCCTAGCAACAGCTGCTCATTATGATTATGAGATCTGGCAGATGGACGTGAAAACAGCTTTCCTTAATGGAATTCTGGAAGAGGATGTGTACATGACACAACCCGAAGGTTTCATCGATCTAAATGCAGCTAGGAAAGTATGCAAACTTCATCGATCCATTTATGGATTGAAGCAAGCATCTCGGAGTTGGAATCTTCGTTTTGATGAAGCAGTCAAAAAGTTTGATTTCATCAGAAGCGAAGAAGAACCATGTGTTTACAAGAAGACTAGTGGGAGCGCAGTTGCATTTCTCGTGTTGTATGTAGATGACATACTTCTTCTCGGAAATGACGTTCCGTTGTTACAGTCTGTTAAGACTTGGCTCGGAAGTTGTTTTTCAATGAAAGACATGGGAGAAGCCGCGTATATTCTTGGAATAAGAATCTATAGAGATAGATCAAACAAGTTAATTGGACTGTGTCAAGACACTTATATCGATAAGGTCTTACACAGGTTCAGAATGCAAGATTCCAAGAAGGGCTTCATACCAATGTCTTATGGCATAAGTCTCAGCAAGAAGCAGTGTCCTGAGACACCTGCTGAGTGAGATCGCATGAGTCGGATTCCCTATGCCTCGGCGTTGGGATCCATCATGTATGCTATGCTCTGTACTCGTCCAGATATTGCTTGTGCTTTAAGCATGACGAGTAGATACCAATCGGATCCAGGTGAAAGTCACTGGACAGCAGTCAAGAATATTCTGAAGTATTTGAGAAATACTAAGGATAAATTCTTGGTGTTTGGAGGAAGTGATGAGCTGGTAGTAAGTGGTTACACAGACGCAAGCTTTCAGACAAACCAAGATGATTTCCGATCGCAATCTGGTTACATCTTCTGCCTGAATGGCGGTGCAGTAAGCTGGAAGAGTTCCAAGCAGGACACTGTAGCAGATTCCACAACTGAAGCTGAGTACCTCGCTGCTTCTGAAGCGGCAAAGGAGGCTGTTTGGATCAAGAAGTTCATCACTGAACTTGGTGTGATTCCTAGCATTTCTGAGCCAGTGGCTTTGTATTGTGACAACAATGGAGCCATTGCGCAAGCAAAGGAACCTAGATCACACCAGAAATCCAAACACATAGAAAGGAGATATCACCTTATCCGTGATATTGTGAATAGAGGAGATGTGAAGATCAGCAGAGTCCCTACGGATGAGAATGTTGCTTATCCACTGACCAAGCCCCCCCCAAGGCCTAAGCATGAGTTTCATACAACTGCTGTAGGCATTAGATATCTTAAGATATGATCTTGATTTCAGTGGGAGTTGTATTTGTTTTAGTTATGACATGATGTTCACAAAGACATAATAGTTATGTTATTTTAATGAAATTGTTTCAGCATTATTTAATTGTGTTAATTAAATATATATATTGTCCCAAAGTAATTTATGACATTTAATAGGCCATCAAGTATGTGACTTGATCATGAAACCCTATAAGCAATAAATGGCATAAATTATAATGGTCCCTGGTCGAGGTTGTTAACGTGGGACATTAACAACCACGTGAGACTAGTATGTGAGGTGACTGATGACCATGTTTCATGGAGTCATTAATAAGTGTATTAAAGTCAATCACATGGATATGTGTTAGAGAACACATGATCGGACTTGACCCGTTAATGAGAACTCTACAAGATGTTATATGAGTGTCATAAGAGTTTCTCATTACGACTAAAGAGAGTAGTCCTTAGACCTGAGTTCATCATGTCCTCTCTTATATGGATTGGTTCGTCTTGACTTTGTCAAACGTCAGCCGTAACTGGTGATCATAAAGACACTGATTAGGCGTATCATGAAATATAAAAGAGACATGGATGGAACAAGATGGGATTTGTACCTCCTATATAACAGGAGTTAAATATCTCTGGGCCTATCGAAGATTTGATACTGGAAATGCGTGGCCGCGCTCAAACGAGGTGATTGTCAGTCGTTTGTTTTTCATCAGTACAAATCGGGATTCGATAAATGTAATCTGGTTGAATAAGGATGACACAGTGCTTGCCTTATGCTAGATTGAGATATAGCTACAAAGGGATTAAAGGAATAGATGATTCCAGTACAAGTGGGAGATTGTTGGGAATGTCCTGAAATCTACTATACTTGCTCTAAGTGAAAGTCGTATAGTCGAGATGAGACAATCACATAACACTAGGTAGTCATAACGCTTTGCTAGAAGCCACTTATGATCAATGAGTTGAGAACTCATTGCTAGTGTTATATGATCCTACAGGGTCACACACCTAAGCAAACTGGGCGTTAAAGACGAGGTTGATCATTAATGTAATGATCCAGTGAATGCATATGTGATATGCATTCGATATCAATGTTCTGGGGAAGCGTCGATCGTTGCAGTAGTGCATCGATCGATGCTCTCGCGGATTAATCAGATTAATTCGGTTTAATCGTTGGTTAACTCCGTTGTGGTTTAAGCCGACATATATAAGATATATGGTCGACCTAAACTCGTCCCTAACCTAATTCACAGCCACCAGAACACAGAAACAGACCTCTCTGGAGATTAGATCTCTGTAAGGCACTAGCATCCCTGCGGTCCAGTTTGTGTGCGTGTGGATACCGGTAGAGGCGCAGCACTTGAGGCGCTTCGTGATCTCGATTATCTGCAAACACTTCCGCTGCATATTCATCAGGTAATCTCGAGATCTGTTAGATTCAATTACATGAACCTTAGATCCTAGGCTCGAAATTCAGACTAGGGTTGCTAATCCTGATTAGAACTGCTAGAAATTCCTTCAGCAAGTGTGTCTACTTAAAACAGAGGGAGGTCTTGGACTAAAATCAATCCAGGAAAGCAATATAGTAAGCTGTCTTAAACTCATCTGGAAAATAGTCTCAAGGCAATGTTCTTTGTGGGTAAGTTGGGTACATGATGAGCTTATTCGAAAGCATACTTTCTGGACGTTTAAATCAGTGGCTGGGGGATCTTGGATGTGGAAAAAGCTTCTGAAATACAGGGATCTTGCTCGGGTTTTTCATCGAGTAGAGGTGGGTAATGGAACCACTACTTCTTTCTGGTTCGATGCTTGGTCAAGACTTGGAAGAATATATGAGATCACATGGAACCGAGGGTATATTGACATGGGAATCTCATCCTCAATGACTGTGGAAACAGTAATCAAAACTCATCGACGAAGAAGACACATGGCAGAGAGTTTAAATGAAATTGAGGAGGAAATTGACAGGATGAAACAGAGCTTACAACCCTCAGATGATATCCACCTTTGGAAAACAGATACTCATACTTTCAAGCCAAATTTCAGTACGAAGAAAACATGGGAGCAGGTTCGTGAAACACAGCCGCAGGTTCCATGGTCGAGAGGGATTTGGTTCAGACATGCCATGCCGAAGTACTCTTTTCAAGCATGGCTAGCTGTCCTAAATCGCTTGTTGACAGGAGATCGCACAAGTAAGTGGGCGAGTAACAATGGAGGTGAATGCATTTTTTGCAACCTTCCAGAGTCACGAGACCATTTATTCTTCGAATGTAGCTACTCGGCTGAGATTTGGCAACAACTAATGTCAAAGCTAATGGGTAACCTTTATACGACGAACTGGGCAGACATTATTCAAATCATCAGCAGCTCAACACTTCATCGACTTCAGCTATTTATCGTGCGATACATCCTCCAATCCCCAGTCTATGCTATATGGAGGGAACGAAACAGCAGAAGACATGGTGATCAACCTCAACATTAGAAAGCTCTGATCAAAGTGATTGACAAAAACATAAGAAACAGATTCAGCACCATTCATCTCAAAAGAGATAAAAGCTATGACGGCGGGCTTGCAATGTGGTTCCGACTACAATCTACCTAAGAGCTGATATGTTCTTCGTTTCATCTGTTCAAAATTTTTTCTCAGAAACTCGATTAGCTTAAAGCCACATTCATTGTAAAAAAGTTTTTTTTGATTTGAATACAATTTAACATTCTTTTAAAAAAAAAAACAAAAACAAAAAAAATTTTCTGCAGCCTATAGAAGCATGGTTTTACACTAATTTCTTCTTTTCTATTTTGTCAAAATAGTGTGTAACTGTGGATAAAGACTCGATCTTCTCTTTATTCGAATGCTATAAGAAAATAATACGTATGAAGAAAATCATTTATATTTGTATTGAACAAACATATATTACTAGTTTAGCTAGTGCCTTTTCTCTAGTTTTATGTAATCTTTTGTGATAACAGCATCTCAGTCCATGAGATTTATTATTAGATTATGTTTATTGATATTACAAACTAAACAACAAAAGGCTAAAAACTATAGTGGCTAGTTAGATTGTGGTGCCATTGCAGCTTCTTTCACTTCCTTGAAATCATAGTTATTGTTTTTAAAGGTCTCTGGGATGTTGTACTCAACAGTCGATGCCTCTTTTGCTGCGTTCTTGCTTACAAGAGATTCGTAAAGACCTTTGTCTAAATGCAAATGGAGTGCATCACATGATCCAGACCAGCAAGTCAGCGGTTTGCAGTACATGGTCTCTCTGAAACCAATTCTGTCTCTACTACCACCACCGTTATACTGAGTTCCGCCGATACCACCACCGTTATATTGAATTCCGCTGCCACCACCACCACCGAAATTGACTCTGCCTCCACCGGCTCCTCTAATGCAAAGACCGGGAAGACAGAAGCCACCATCGTAACCAAAGTGATTTCCAGCAGACCATTTCTGTGAGTCTGTGTTATGGGATTCAACTGCTAAGCTTAGTAAAAGTGTTAGTGAGAAGGAAAGGCATATCCATTTGAGTTGTGTCATTTTTGCTTTCGGTGTTGATAATTTGTAGGCTGAGAAGGCTCATTGGGTTTTATATAGACTTGTTTGTATGGTGTGTCATGCTTTTGTCATTAGGCAGTGAAAGGAGCAGAGAATATGGGGCATGGAATCTGAATTTGTTTTGGATGCAAGTGTCGTGGCCTCGAAATATGCAAAGTATTGTTGATTAATTAGTATTCACTAGATTTTGATGCCCACTGAATGCGGGACATTTTTTTTTTTTTAATTATTTATTAGTTTTCATATGTTTTTATCGTAATAATTAATGATGTTTATTATATATTTTAGCCATATAGTAATTGATATTCGTTGACAAAAAAAAAGTAATTGATATTCTATATTGTTATAGTTTTTGTTTTATTATAAAAAATTACATTATGTTTTTCATCATAAAAATCAATCGAGTAAAAAATTCGATTGGTGTTATGAACCGGTGATATTATAAGCGAAGACACTGACCATTCATAACAAACATGTTCTACGAAATGTATAAACAACACACATACATGTGAATGGTGACTAAAATTGTGCTATCTTTTTTTTTTTTTTTACTATTTTACCTTTGCGAAATCGCTACATCTCCATAATCAATTCTATTAAAGCATTAATGTGAACTTTAATATGTTTTTCAATGGGAAAATAATTGGAAACATGCAAATACAAAATATGGAGAATCAAAGTCAAAGTGTTTTAAAAGTTTGACAACCAAATATGTTTGGTGCTGCTGTTGTACGAACGCTGCTTAGATGTACATTATCATAGCAAATAGATTTAGAATAGCTAGTAAATCCTATTCACACATAGGCAAATTAGATTTGGTGGTTTCATCTTAGAGAGAGTGCGGGAAAGAGAAATGTTTTACCAAAAGAAATTCATACCAAAGGTGAATGCCTGGAATTTAATTAAAAGAAAAAAAAAATTGTTTTAGATGTTTAGGCGAAGAAGAATAATATATGTATGTATTTAATAGTTTGTATCCCTTAAATGTATTTAACAAAAAGATATAAAATTTACCTACTCTTAAAAATACATATTTCTACAATCTAGGTTACAACCTGCTTTACAACAAAAGATTATGATTTTATAATATTTTTTAATAAAATAATAAATGTAAAATTTATGTAATTTAGGTTTAATGTGTATTACATTGATTTGGAATTTTTTTATTTTTACAGAAAACAAATGTTCAGAATTTTTTTTTTAAATATTTAAATTTAAAATACTATATAAATATAGTTATAGATTTATGAAACTTTAAATAAGATAACTAATCAATTTAACATGTGTTGCATTGGTTTAAGTATATTTTAATGTTTTTATAATTGAATTGATGTTTTTAACTCACCGTATTGATCTAAATATTTTGCATATTTGAAAAAACAACCCGTAAAAACTGTAATAATAAGAATGTTAATGGGGAAATTGCTTAAAATGCCCTCAAACTTGAATTTAAATAAAAGTGTACCCCCAAACTTGAATCAAATATAAAACTGGTTTTGCGGCCTTATGAAATTACCGCGCTGTCCTTACGACCAATCAAAAAAACGTCAAACGCAATTACCATTATAACCTTCGACTACTTCAGACTTCTATGGATGTCTGAGATGTCAGACTCCAATAGAAGTCTGACACAGAATTAATTACTAAATTTAAATTTTAAAATTATTAAAAAATATTTTGTCAAAACTTTTATATACATAAATTATATATAAACAATTTAGTAGTATATAAATTAAAATTTTATAAAATTGAGTCATATTAAACTATGTTAGTTAAGTATGCCTTAGAACCCTACTTTGTAATGGAACATAATGGAACATTTACATATAACTTACATATAACCTTAGGGTTAGTTAGACTCATGGTTTAAGAAATTCACATTTGAAAAAATATATTTGCACATGTATGTTATAATGGTGATATAATTAACGAATTTGATGTGTCCTAGGTGTTTTGTTTAAATATTTTTCGATGTTAAGTGATAAATACTAAATTTAGGGTTTATCAGACTTCTATAGAAGTCTGAGAGATAATTAAGTTGAAAATTTAAATTATAAAATTATTAAAAAATATTTTGAGGAAAATTTCGGATACATAAATTAAATATGGGACTTTTGGACATATGTAAATTAAAATTACATAATATTTAGTCAATTTTAACCATTTAAGGTATATTTGGTTAAAAACACCATGTAGCTTGATCTATGCTTGACATATGGAGTTGGATATCATATTTTCATCTGTAGGGTTAGGCTGAGGGTTTGTGAATTTTCATCCATGTTGTTACATTTGCATATACTGGTTAGGTTGTGACTATATTAAACGAGTTTGATGTTTTTGCTAAGTTTTCTATATAATATGATGGTATTTAAGTAGTAATTAGTAGATTTAGGGTATATCAGACTTCCATGTTAATCTGATTAACGTACATGATTTCTCAGACTACCGAAGAAGTCTGACTAATCTCGACCAAAAACTAAACCCTACTTGGGAATTTACCCCATATATAAACGGAAGTTACCGACATTAGATCGTAAAAGTCATTATCAAACTTCTCTCTCTAAAACGGAAACACACTCCCTCTCTAGATACTCTCTAAATACCCTCTAATAACTCTCCGCCAACCCTCAGTCGCCACCGCCACCACTACCGCCGTCGTCATCTTCTTCATTCTTGTAATTATCTCTTCTTTTCGTCTCTCCTGACCAGTCCATACACCGCCGCCATCATATTCTAAGCTCTTCGTTCTCTAAATGTTTGAGATCTATACGAAAGAAGTCATTTTTTCTTTGATATTTGTCTAGATCTAAACAAAAATTTGGTTTTTATATATTTCTCGTATTAGATCCGTACGGTTTTGAGTTCGAGTCATCCCCTTTTTCATATGTACTTTGTACTTCGTCTAGATCTGAATAAAACTAAAAATAGATAGATTTTTATATATTTCTCGTTTTAGATCCATGGGATCCATACGGTTTTCAGACCGAATCATCCCCGGTTTCACATGTCTTTTGTCTAGATCTTAACAAAAAAATTAGCAAAAAAATTGTTTTTTTAATATATTTCTCGTTTTAGATCCATACGGTTTTGAGTCCCAATCATCCTCTTTTTCACATGTCTTTTGTCTAGATCTGAACATCCCCAACAAAAAATAGATAGGTTCTAGGGCCCCTAGGTTTTACGCTTGAGTTAGACTCTATTAGAAGTCTGAATTTGGAATTGTTTTTGTTCAGACTGTTTTAGAAGTCTGACTTACAATCGTTTTATTGTACACAGGATGGGGCGATTCAGTCAGGTTCCAACCTCGAGTAGTAGTAGTTCATTCTCAACTTCCACATTCCGACAAAGATCCGGTTCATGCAATGGATTCCCCAAAAAATGTTTCTGCGGTCTGGACCCTGTCATGCGAACATCCACTACAGCCGATAATCCGGGAAGAAGATTCTTTGGATGTCGTAACTGGGATGTAATTGCCTTTCTCTTCTGTTTTGTTTCGTTTTGACTTATTCGAGCTTATTTTCGGAATTTGAAGATGATATTGCATATTTAAAATGTGGCTGTATAGGATGGTGGCTACCATATAATGAAGTGGTGGGATGAGGCTATGATGGAGGAGTTTCACGAGTTAAAGCTGAGTGTGGACCACATGGCGAACAAGTTGATTACATCTTCCTTTGTTATGCTGAAATTGACTGTGTAACCAACTTGCACGATGAGATCAAGAAAGCGCAGGCAGAGATAGCTCAACTAAAGGAGCTCTTGACTGAGAAACCATCTAGCCAGACGGTGCGTGGCGCCAAGTATGAGTATCTGATGGTTGCTGGTGCTGTTATCATCGTCCCGATTATCTTGAGGGCTTTTGGTTTCTTGTAATATAAGTCCTATGTATCCAAGTACAATTTTATGTATTATAAGACGAATTTTAGGGTTTTATCCAATTTCTGTTCATTCATCATCGTCCAATTTCATTCATCATCCAAATCTGCGAATTGTCAGACTTCTAAAGAAGTCTGACTAATAAATTATTTTCCTCAAACTTCGTATGGAGTCTGAATCTACAATAATTAGTTTTAAGACTTAAATGATTTTCCTCAGACTTCGTATGGAGTCTGAATCTACAATAATTAGTTTTAAGACTTAAATGATTTTCCTCAGACTTCGTATGGAGTCTGAATCTACAATAACTAATTTTCACCAGACTTCGTATGGAGTCTGAATCTACAATAACTAATTTTCACCAGACTTCGTGTGCGTAACGACACGTGGCCTCTTGCATGCCCGGGAATTTAAATATTTTGTAAATTAAACGGGCGGGAGTTATGTAAAAAGGAGACGAAAAAAGCGCGGCAGTTACGTCTGCAGTAAAACCGTTCGCCAGTGGTAAAACCGTCTCGTTTTAACTGCCCCCTATGAGACATATATAAATATGATTTTTTAACCTTTTTTTTTACAGTTTCGCAGGAAAGATAAAAAAAAAAACTATTCTCTCTCAAATCCACTCAATCGACACCGTGCACTTTTTCTGGGTATCGTTTCCAGATCTGGTTTCTCTCTGCTCCGCCGCTTACATTCGACGGTAAGATTAATCTAAAACTTCTTCGGGGGAATTCTAAGTTAAACTATTAGTAATCAGACGGCTGTTGGTGTCTGATTGTAGATCTCAGACCACATATGGAGTCTGATTACATCCTCAGACTCCAGGTGGAGTCTGAAGTCTGAAATCTGAGCTTTTTTGTCTCATACTTGCGCTGAGCTTTTTTGTCTTTTTTCCTAAATTCCAGATCTTGTTGGGCCTCGATCTTGTTTTACTGTAGCTCCTCCGTCATCTTCCTTCGACAGTAAGATTCCTCGACTCTTCTCCTCTTCTATATATTTACATAACTATAGTTGGCAGACGGCATAAGATGTCTGACTGTGTAAGGCCCTCGTTGTTTCAGGTTTCCGTTATGGAAGATGTTGAATTCCCACAAAGGATGTTCACTGCCGGTTATGAACCATCTCCGGATAAAAGCATACACTACTTTAGTGGAAGGAGAGATCTGATAACTGATGTTAAACTAGCGTTGTTACCGGCTGAATGGCAGGAACTCCTCGATTCAGAACTTGGCGTTTTTTTGAAATTCCATGAACTGAATTTCAAATGGTGTTCAAGGATGGTGCACTATATGCTCTGTCTGCAGTTAGACTGCAAGAAGAAGTATGAGTTATGGTCTCTTTTCGGCGTTAATCCAGTTAGGTTTTCCCTGAATGAGTTTCATGCTATAACCGGACTCAAATGCGACTATATTGAGAACCTCGAGTACCCTGAAATTCAGTATACCGATGAGATGAGAGAAATGTGGAAGCTTCTTAGGGTGGATTTCGATTTAGGCCCAAGTTATACGCAACTAATGGATGCTTGTACAAGATGTTCTGAATGGGAACCGGAACAAAGGATATGGCTGGGCTATCTAGCGATCTATGCAACCTTCATTGAGGCTCATCACTGGACAACCTCCACAAGGGGTGACATGTCCAAGCTTCTGCTGTTTCCAGGATCGATGCAATCCTATCCATGGGGACGATTCGCCTTCAAGGTTCTGATAGATTCTGATAAAGAGGCAAACAGAAAACTCGTGGATGGAAAAAATTATCAGATCGGAGGTTTTGCTGAGGTCCTGAACATCTGGATATACTGGGCATGTCCCGCTATGGCGACAACTTATGGAGAGCCCTTTCCGGATGCCCCAGACCTACCATTGCTGGCGTACCAGGGATCACGGAGTCGAAAGAAAGCCGACGAAGCCTTACGCAAACAGGTATTTCTTGTACTTATGAACTCTGACTTTTATGTCAGACTTCATATGAAGTCTGACATTATGTGTCAGACTTCATTAGAAGTCTGGCACATAATGTCAGACTTTGTATGAAGTCTGACATAAAAGTCAGACTTCATATAAAGTCTGACACACATAATGTCATACTTCATATGACCCAGTCTCGTATGTTGTCTGACTGGTTCATATTACAAATGCTTATATTTGTTTTCCTATGTGACTTGTAATTTGCAGACCCGCGTCAACAGCTTCGTACTCAAGGAATACGATGACATGTTTCCCGTATGGGACAACCCTGATGAGGAGGACGACAAAGTTGAGAACATTGTGAAGGCAATGTTCGGACAGCTAGGGACTGTGCATTGGAGGTGGGGTTCAAAACACTGGAAGAGCGAAGGTGTGTTCAAGACCAGAGCTGGAGGTCCTGTTAAGCTTGAGATTAAGTCTGAGAAAGATGCTGATCAGACTGGTGAGAAAAAGCGTAAGGTTGTGGGAGTCAAGAGGAAGTTGTTGCAGGTTGTTTCTGATGATGAAGATGAGGAAGAAGAGGCTGAGGTAGTTAGCAAGAAACTTAGAGTAGGGAAGGCTGGTCCTACAAATGGGGATGTTGTTCAAATGATTGAGGGTTTGCAAAAATCACTTGAAACTCGGATTGATGTATTGGTAGATGTTTTCAACGATGGTTTGCGTCTGATGGGTATCAGAATTGATGATCTTGCCAAGATCGTCCAGAGTTTAAAGAAAGAGAGTGTTGGAGTTGAGCAGAAGGAGAAAGACCAGAAGAAAGATTCTTCTGAAGTGAAGGAAAAGGAGAAGAAGAAAGCTGGTACTGGAGGGAAAGGAAGAGTGAAGAACGCAGAAGCAAAAACTGCTGCTGCTGCTGCCGCCGATGAGATGAAGAAGGCTGGAGTTGGTGAGGATGAAGAAGATCCAGCTGAAGATCTTCAGGTTCACGAAGGGGTAAAAGCTGCTGCGGTTGATGAAGAGGGAGGAAGAAAGAAAAATGAAAGGCCTAAGAGGAACCTGAAGAAAGTTGTACTGAAGGTATCCGAACCTGAACATGCAGGGAAAGCGAGGCCTAAAGTAGCAGCAGATAAATCCGCCAATCCCTCTAAGGAAATCATACCGATTGCGACTGATGATGGGGTTAGTCTCCAAAACCCTCAATCTCTGGATACAAATAAGGAAAAGAACGTTGGGCCTAAGAGAAGTAGCAGGCTTATGAAGAAATCACTTGAGGGGAAGTAGCCTTCTATTGCTTTATGAACATTGTAAAGGCTGAAGCATAATAGTATTTGTTTTTTTCCCCATTGGTTCTTGTATTTGCTTTGAACATGGATTCCTGGCGTTAGACTTATGTTGCATTGGCTTGCTATGATTTTTCGATGGCATTTAGCACATGTCAGACGTCTATGGATGTCTGACATGTTATGTATTCTAGTTACCAGACGTCTAGTGAAGTCTGGTTCTTGTGTGAATTTTAGTTCCAACATTATGTTTAACATGGGTTGTCAAATTGTCTATGCAGAGTATACCCGATGGCACAGATCCGAGTGTCATGGTCGTTGCACGGTCGGCTACGGGCATAAACTTCGATTCTACGCGGCAGTTTAAACAGGACACTAAGCAGGCGGCAGCTGAAGTTTACATGCAAGCAAAGGCAACCCAGGTTAAACAAAAGGAGAAGGTGAAGACTCCAGCTAAACCTGTTGTCCAAGCACAGGTTCCACCGAGATATGACCCTTGTGCTGCTATCACCAGGATGCAAGTGAAGGCACTTAATGATTACAACAAAAGACAGCCGTATGTGTTGATACTCTGCTTAGATTGTAAGTATGTACACCTAACTCGATGTCTAACAAGTGTATTGTTCTTTTGTAGGGGTTATCCAACTAGGGAACTGAACACATCACTACAATGGTATTACGATCTTCGCACTCCAAAGGAATGGCTGCATGACACGGTCAGTATTACTCCAATGGTTATGAATTAAGAACTCCATTCCAATATGGATGTATATTCAGACTTCCAAAGAAGTCTGGTTGTTTATTCATACTTCCAAAGAAGTCTGGTTTTATAATCAGACTTCCAAAGAAGTCTGATAGTATATCCAGACTTCCATAGAAGTCTGATTGTATATCCAGACTTCCATAGCTGTCTGGTTGTGTTTTTTTTTTTTTTATATTAACACATGCTTGGCTTAATGCAGCAAATTGATGCGGGTATTGATCTGTTGAGGCTTCGCCAACACAGCCATCCGGAATGGTTCAGGAGCGAGAGGCTGTGTTTCATTGACACACTCCTTCAAGCCTTGTGGCGTCAACACTATCCAACTTTTATTAGTAGTGGTGCTGGAGGGAATGCACCAGCCGCAACTAGAATGCTTCCTGCTGGTTGTTTTGATTACTTCACTGGTGACCTACCACTATTCTGCAAATCACCGAAGGCTTGGGCAGTGGATATTGATTATATTTACACCGCACTGCACACTGGCGGAAATCATTGGGTAGCAATTATGATTTCTATCCCGGATAGGCACGTAACAATATGGGACAGCATCATTAATGATAGGACTGATGAGTTGGTCGGAGCGGCAGTGGCACCAATCTGCGAGATGTTTCCTTATGCGATGCACATCTTGAAAATACCTGATGCTGATGGATGGCCTTACCCAGTCGATCGTTACACCCACTCGATTGTTAGGAGCGACGATCTTCCTCAAAACAAACAAACAGGCTACTGTGGAGTGTTCTGCTTGAAGTTCATCGAGTTCCATTCACTTGGAATGGAGTTTCCAAAGTATCTTTGTGATAAGAACATCAAGTCAATCAGGGACAGGCTAGCTTTTGACATATTGTTTGAACTCAAGCGAACAGGTGAAGAGCAACGTTCCGAGTATGCTTTGCTTGACACCTACGGTGATAAATAGACCGCCTTTATCTTTTGCATTCCTAAACAATACATATATATGGTGGTTGTAAAAAACACATCAATCTTTTGGCCTACTTTTGTGCTTGTTTTTTAGTTATGTAACAAACTTAAGCACTAATTCAAGTTATGTTTATTACTACGCTTGTTGAAACAGAACCCAAACAATTGAGACAAGTTTAAATATTAGAGTTCTGGAATACATCACTACGTCAGACTTCAGTGAACCCTAAAAAAATATCAGACTTCTGTAAACCCTAAAACTTATCAGACTTCACTGAACACGAACACAAATCAGACTTCAGAAATCCCTAAAACATATAAGATTTCAACCATTTCTAATCAGCCTGAGGTTGTGGACATTTATGTTGTTTGTGGCCTGGTTGTTTGCAGTTCGAACAACAATATTGCTTGTGTAGTTTCCGCGGTTTAGTGCTCTTCTTCTTGGCGATTTCTAGCATAGATTGCCACCTCGACTTCTTTTGTCTTCCAGGCTTCCGCCTCTCTTCCGGCGGATAGACACGCACGGTGTCATGATTTGCCTTTCCGGTAACATTCTTTGGTAAGATTTTGCGCGAGTATGCAGCGTACAAGTAGTCCGTTCTGTAAGATGGACATACAAGGGTAGAAATGTGTAGCTCAAGTTCCGGTGCAGCGCATATGGCATTTGAGCAAGGTATCTTTTCGTAATCCCAAACACCACATTCACACTTCTGATGTTCCAAATCAACAACACAATCCCTATGTCCTCCCTTAACAACGAACTTATACGTATCTACTCGTTCTGCCGTCATCATATCTGCATAATATTCACGAATAGCCAGCAAATATTCAACTCCTCGGCTAAATGTTGTTGAGAGACTCATTGCATCTAGCCGCCTTTTACAAAACCACGTCCCTAGTTTCTCTTGTATAAACTCTAAAAGGAAAGATATGGGATATCCTTTTGCCTTCTTAACTGCGGAGTTTATAGACTCAGCAATGTTGCTCGTCTTTATGTTGTACCTGTATCCACCAATTTGAAAGAGGTTAACCCAAGTAAGAATTAGAAAGTATCATAAAAACATTATGCTTTCAGACTTCTCCAGTCGTATGGAAAAATAATCAGACAGCAAGAGAGGTCTCATAATTGTATCAGACATCATTAGAAGTCTGATAACTATTGTCAGACCGCTAAGTACCTGTCTCCGTTGAAATGCACGCGTGACCATAGACTCACATCCGCCTCTTCCAAGTAATCAGCAAGTTCAGGATTTGCCGCTCGTAAGGAAGCCATATTTCGGTCGAAATCGTAAATTGTATAAGCGTAAGCCGCGTTTTTCACCAAGTACAGAAGATGTTTTCCCCTGAACTTGGTAACAATATTATTTTGTAGATGGTAATAGCATATCCCTCGCTGTGCCCAAGGGAAAACTGCTTCACACGCATTCTTGATCGACTCACATCTATCTGAGACTATGACCAAAGGATATTGGTCTGAAATGCATTCTTTCAGTTTGGTGAAAAACCATTTCCACGAGTTATCGTTCTCAGAGTCTACAATTCCAAAAGCCAACGGAAATATTTGAAAATTTCCGTCTTGTGCGGCCGCCACTAGCATAACACCGCCATACTTTCCATTAAGATGAGTACCATCCACCACAATGACTCTTCTAAGGTACGTAAACCCATGTATGGAAGCTCCAAATGCTATAAATAGATACTTAAATCTATTCTTCTCATCTAGCTCAAGCCCAGTTACTGTTCCCGGGTTGGTTTGCCTGATTCCATGCAAAAAAGAAGGCAGTCTCGCGTACCCATCTTCCGCTGTTCCTCTCACAATCCTTTGAGCATGTAACAATGCTCTGTATGCGGTTGTGTAGCTCATCCTAATCCCAAACTGCTTCTTCATTGATACTTTGACATGCTTTGGTGTTATCCCCTCAATCATACCAAAAGTTTCAGTAAACAACCAACCAATATAAACTGGAGTAAAACGTTTGCGCGTAGACATCCGGTCCGCCATCGAGCATGAATGTGTTTCTGAATAGATCATCACCCAATACTTGTTTGGTTCGCTCTTCACACATGCTCGAAGCATCCACTTGCATCCTTCCACACGACATTTAGCCACAAAACGTGTCTTGTCAGACTTCTCTGTCCTAAATGCGAATTTCTTCATTATCGCCGTCAAACGTAGCTCTGATATTAGGTCTTTCTTGCTATCAAAACACTTATTGAGAATGATACCCTCAGATAAGTCCCTTTTGCGAACACTCTGATTATTCATACTCTCCAACTCATATTTCTTATAATCTTCATCTTCTTCCACATCTACATCTTCATGTTTAACTTTCCCATATAGGGTATAATCAGCATCGTCATGGTAAGCCTCAGCGTGTTCCATGAAAACATTCTCAGGCACATCCAAGTTACCAACACCATCATTACCACCACCACCACAAACAGAATCCTCCGAGACTGAGTCCACATATTCCGCATTCCAGTCTTCTTCTTTGTCATCTTCGTCTACATCTTCAGATTCATATTTGTCATCATGATTCACAGCATCTTCATCATCCATACGGGATCGGCTCGAGACACATAGACGGATTAAATGCGTATTAGCTAACTCAACCATGCTCCTTACTTGCCTATCATTTGTGACATAAACCGGAGGGCTATCCGGATCCATTTGTTTCAAGAGTGCTTCCGGCAATGGATATGATAACTCCACCGGGTCGGTTTTCTTGTCCAGCATATAATCATCTTGTACCATCTCAACTAGTTCTTGATGTGTAGAACCATCACGCAGAGTGATAAACCGCCCTCCTTTGAGCTTATCAACCACAAAATGCCAAATCTGGTCTCTCACAACCCATTCACCAAAATTAACAGGTAACTGAACCATTATCTGTATAAACAAACACGTATAAACAACATTAGAGATCTTTTGGGAAAAGTCAAACTTCTTTGTGAAGTCTAATGGGGATGCTATTAGCTACATTGCCAATATTATTCAAAAATTTATTTAAAAATAATTACCATATATAAGAATGTAAAACTCACGCAGAAGGAACATATAACACTAACACACATTTAAAAAAATTAATGTCAACGAAATTAATCACAATTATACAATAAAAATGTATTTTAAAAGTTTGACATATTTCAGACGTCTATAGAAGTCTGCTTTCTATATAACCAGACGTCTATGTTAGTCTGAAAAGAGGGTATTTTTGCAATTGATTTTGAAATGCCAGACAGCGGATGCAGTCTGAAACAATTCAGACAGCGCAGGCTGTCTGCTTTGGAAGTTTTTAAATTTTTTGTCAGACAGCTCAAGAAGTCTGAAAAAGGGTAGTTTTGCAATTGATTTTGAAATGTCAGACTTCTCGCAGAAGTCTGAAAGTAATCAGACTTCTTCCGAAGTCTGAAGAAAAAGTAGAGGGTAGTTTTGCAATTGATTTTGAAATGTCAGACATCTTCGGAAGTCTGATATCTCATCAAACTTCTTATGCTGTCTGACAATTGTTTCAGACAGCGAATGAAGTCTGATGAAAAACATCGCATTCTCGAGCGTTGACCAAAATTCAATTGTTCAGATGTCTATAGCCGTCTGGCAAAGTTTTGGAAATTCAGATGTCTATAGCCGTCTGAGATTATTTTTCTTATTTTCAGACAGATTTACATGTCTGACAATTTTTTCGCTTATTTTGGTCAACGTTTGAAAATTTGGGTCAATTGCAGTTTCTACCCCCCATTATTTTCAGACAACGGATTCCGTCTGACAAAAAGTCAAGAATCGGTCAATTTCTTGCCAGACTACATCAGAAGTCTGACAAAAAAAACAAATTTGAATCAATTGCAAAACTACCCTCTTCTTATTTGGACTTTTTAACGATGTATTTTTTTGTTTTCAAAGGAATTTAACAGACTTCTATGGAGGTCTGGCAATTGAAAGTCAATTGCAAAACTACCCTCTTGTTGACCATATTGAGGCTTACGAAAAGATGCAGACTACAAAACCGGATCTGAAAATCGACGATATGAAAATGTTCTTACCAATCTCCGATTTCCGTTTGTTTTTAGCCGCGTCGATTTCCCAGAACGTCTAAAATCACCGAAAGCCCCAAATCCGAGACGTGTTTTGCTGTTTTTATTAGATGATAAACGATTTCGCTACTTTTGAATCGAAAAATATCGAAAATCCCACAAAATCAAAGGGGAAAAGAGAAATCGGTGAGGAGAACGTCCGAGCTCAGATTCTTGAGCTTTAATTGAGCTTTAATGGTGAAAAAACGAGCTGGATTACACATTAACTCGTCGGCGATGGTGGGTGTCGTGGTTGTTGAGCATTCATGGCGATGGCATTTTCGTGAATATCCAAAAAAAATTTGGGTCCTTTTGTCTTTTGAATTCAAATATCAGACTTCAAATGAAGTCTGACGATGGCATTCCTGTGAATATCCAGATTAATAAGGGGATATATTAGCGATGGAGAGGAAGGAGAAGGCCGAGGGTATAAACAGGGTTGACTTCAATTTCGAGGGCATTTTTGCAAACGTCCCAATGTTAATTATAACCCGACATGTCATATATTCGAGTAATACATTTATAAAGTTAAAATATATTGATCTAATTAATATTCTAACACCAAATTTCTTTTATCAATTAAGATGAATTTATATTAATTTGAATATTTTTTACAACATTTAAAAAAACAATAATTAATAAATACATGAAGTTTTGTTGTTTTATGTGTATAATTACTTAAATTGATTTTATAATTTTCAGAAATAATTATTTTATTAAGTCATTTAATTATATTTTCATCAAGGAATATATAAAAATTTATCATAGCATGTTAATTTATTTTTAGATCAAAATTTAATGAAAATTAATTTACAAACATTGTCCGTATATTCTCATGCCATTAGATAGCAGCTCTTGCATAACGGCTAGCCAAACTCGAGCACCTATGAATTGAAGATTAATAGTATGATCCAATCGCCTATCGAATAAGGACGTTTTTTTAATTGTTTGAACAATATTTCTCTTCCTTGACAACAATAAAAATGAATCTTTATATCTTCTTATTAGTAATTAAAAGGTTCACTTTGTGCATCTCCAGTGAATGATGAGTGATGACCTGTCATAGTATCTAACTTTCACTCTCTTCTAATCGTAAAAATCTGTCACTTCCAAGAAGAAGAACAAAACCCATAATAAAAAGCAGAAAAAAACAAACTTATGTTTGAACAACAGCTAGTCAAAATCTATCCATCCATTCATACCAGGATTATATTGTTCCTTATTGCTAAGAATTGCTGAGAATAAAGGTTCTCCACCATTTTCTTTGATAAACCTAATCGAGTATGCATCCAAGTAACTTAGTTTGTTACATTATTGCATCATCATCCTCCACAAAAGCAAGCATTTCCAAAAAAAACTCAGTTTACTTCCACAAAATATTACTTTCAAAATCGTCTCCTAAGTCCCAAAATATCAACCTAGTAACCGATAAATACAGTAAACTATTTGATGTAAGCAAGAGCATGTAAATTGAATAAAAACAGAACATAAGAGAGGGAAAAAAACAGAACAAAACTCAAACTGTATCAACCAGCTATTGATTTAATTCCCAAAAGACCAGAACCTTTGTTTATATGATAAGCTGGTGGACTACCATCGAAACAAACTGCAAAAAGAAAAAAGTATCATGAATCTATACTTTTAAAAACACAAAGAAGAGTAACACTTTCATCAAATTATATATTATATACACAACCTACTATTGAAACCAATCTCAATCAGATCGGAAAAGAGAGAGAGATAGTAGAGGAAAATAAAATGAAATATTACTTCAATGACTATGTTTCTAAGGGAAATAGTATTTGTTAATTCTTTTATTATTTTTACATTTGCTATAGACAATACAAAAATGCTTAATCATGAGAAAAGTTCTTATTAAATCCCACACAACATATATAGCCCAAATGAAACATCACCAACTCGAGATATTAACCATCAAGCTTAAGTATGTTATGAATAATAAGTGGATGCTCATTACAATGCCCATTACTTGTAATCTAGGTTTTACTTGGTCGCCAAGTTCTTGTACTACTCCTATATAAAGGAGTTTTCATTTATTAGAATAAACATCACCAATTCTTCCATCTCTCTTCTATTCACAACACGTTATCAGCACGATTCTCTAATCACTAGAGTTAGACGGTAGACAATTTTATAGTAATCATTTTTCTTTCTATGTTTATTATCAACTCATGATTCGTAAGAATTGATTCAGTTCTATCGATACTTAATCAAAATATTATTTATCGATTGCACGATAGTCTCTTGTTCTTATTCTGTGATGATAAGTGATACCTTCTCTGAATATCGTTATGGTCATAAGGTAGACTTTGTCTCCTCCGATCTTATTCATAAAAGAGTTGATTATCAATACTTATATAGAATAATAATTTATTGATATTTGTCATGATTTATCCTGTGTTTAAACCATGTTTATTATCAATTCATAGTTGATCTTAATGAATTTACATCTATATTATACTAGGTGTTTGTGTTTTGTAATTAAAATTACATTATTCTACGCCTTTTTGTTTGATTATTTTATTGTTTTAGTATTACATATATAATTAAATCACGTTTTGGAATACGCTCGTCATATAACAAACATTTTTTTAATGTCTCTTAAAGTAAATATTTGGTTTGCATTGTGTTTCCAAATTTTTTTTTTTTGATATAAATAAGTAAGTTTCTATTTTTTTTAAATATTGACATATTTTATTTCCTTTTGTTCACATATGCAAATATAATGATTGCTCATATATCTATACAAAGGATTGCTCACGTTTCATTTTTAATTAGAGTTAACAAATTTTCCTGTTTATAAGTTTTCTCAATCACATATACATATTAAAATATATTTTTAGCCTAAAGAGCGTATGAATTGTAGCATTATTACAATTTTTTTAAGAACTCTATGAAATTTTATAGCTTTATAGATAGTTTTTTTTTTATGAAACTTGATCTATTTTTTTTTAATATTACAGTAAACCATGTCGAAACTTACGAGCCTTGAATTTGGAGCTCTTGATATCAGTGGAGATAACTATTTGACATGGGCACTAGATGCTGAAATTCATCTAGATTCAAAGGATCTCCTTGAGACCATCAAATAAAGAAATCAAACTCAAAGCAAAGATAAATTGCTATGATATTCCTTCGCCATCACCTCCATGCAGACCTCAAGAATGAGTACTTGAGTGTGAAAGATCCACAAATCATGTGGAATGATTTAAAGGAAATGTATGATCATCAGAAAACTGTGATTTTACCCAAAGCTCATTATGATTGGACTCATCTGAGATTACAAGACTTTAAGTTTGTAAGTGAGTATAACTCAGCCTTGTTTAAGATTACTTCTAAATTGGAGTTATGTGGAGAGAAAATGTCAGATGCAGATAAGTTAGAGAAAACATTCTCTACTTTTCATGCTAATAACATTGTCCTGCACACACAATACCATGAAAAGGGATTCGTGAAGTATTCCCAACTTATTTCTTGTCTCCTTGCGGCTGAGAAAAACAACGAGCTGTTGCTGAAAAATCATGGATTACGTCCAACTGGCTCTTCTCCATTCCCTGAAGTGAATGTGACATCCTATGATAAGAGCAATGACCAAGGAAGTGGATACACACGTGGCCGTGGTCGTGGACGTGGACGTGGATACTTGCAAGGACGAGGCCGTGGAGTTCAATTTAAGAACTCATACTCTCACCAGAAGTGGGAAAACAAAATGGTAACAAGCAAGAGAAATCAACATTTGTGAATGTATGTTACCGCTGTGGAGGAAAATATCATTGGTCTCGAACATGCCATACACCAAAGCATCTTGTTGAGCTCTATCAACAATTAGTGAAGCAAAAGGGAAAGAAAGTGGAAAAAAATTTGGTGTACAAAGAGGGAGAAGATGACTTTGCCCTTGGTGATATCACTCACATGGATCTCGACGACTTTCTCCTTGATGAAGAGAACAAGTGATTTAGTTATAATCATTTAAAGAACTTTGTTGCTTAAATTTTATTCTCATATTTTGGCTTTTAGTTATTTGGATTTTGTTTTTATTTTTTATTTTTATTTATTCTACGAATTGATGATTCTAGTTAAAGTTGATTTATTTTATTAATTTATTATTATTGAGTTATTTATATGAAATATTAATTTATTTTATTTGTCTTTTTGAAGAAAATGAATGGTGGAGATTTATGCTTGGCAGATAGTGCAACTAGCCACACTATTTTAAAAATTAAGAACTATTTCACTTGTTTGACAATGAAAGAAGCAAGTGTAAGTACCGTAACAGGTAGTGCAAAGATAATAGAAGGCTCTGGAAGAGCAAATATATCATTGCATATGGGAACAAAGTTCGAAATTTCTGATGCATTATACTCCCCTAAGTCTCGAAGAAATTTATTAAGTTTTAAGGATATCCGCAGAAATGGATACCATATTGAGACTAAGAGTGAATGTAATATCGAATACCTTCAAATCAAAAGTAAAACCCAAGGCTCTAAAGACATTGTAGAAAAACTACCTGCATTCTCCACTGGACTCTACTATACTACAATTAATACAATTGAAGCAAATGCTATAGTTATTCATAAGTCCACAGAAAACCTCAAAGTTTGGCATGACCGGTTAGGCCATCCCGGTACAATAATGATGCGAAAGATTATTTCTAATTCATGTGGACATTCATTAAAGAACCAGAAGATTCTTCCTAATGACTTTTCATGTGCTGCTTGTTCGCAAGGCAAGCTGGTTATACGGCCTTCACCAGTAAAAATCAATTCAGAATCAATAAGTTTTCTGGAACGAATACAAGGCGATATTTGTAGGCCGATTCACCCATCATGTGGAACCTTTAGGTATTTTATGGTTTTAATTGACGCATCTAATAGATGGTCACATGTATCCTTGTTATCAACTCGAACCTTGGCGTTTTCGAGATTACTTGCTCAAACGAGCCCATTTTCCAGATTTTCCCTTAAAGGAAATTCGCCTTGATAATGCTGGTGAATTCACGTCTCAAGCTTTTAATGACTATTGCATGTACATTGGGATACGTGTTGAACTTTCTGTAGCACATGTTCACACACAAAATGGTTTAGCAGAATCTCTAATCAAACGTCTACAATTGATTGCTAGACCATTACTAATGAAATCAAAACTCCCAATATCTGCTTGGGGACATGCTATATTACATGCAGCAGCATTGATTCTCATCAGGCTAATAAGTAATCAAAAGTTTTCCCCATCACAACTGATTATGGGTCAGGAACCAAATATTTCCCATCTGAAAGTTTTTGGATGTGTTGTATACGTTCCAATTGCTCCACCACAGCGATCTAAGATGGGTCCTCATAGGAGGTTGGGAATATATGTTGGATATGATTCTCCATCAATAATTAAATATCTTTAGCCATCTACGGAGGATTTATTCAAGGCTCGATTCGCAGACTGTTATTTTAATGAGTCTAATTTTCCAACTCTAGGGGGAGAAAATAAAAAGCTGGAAAAAGATATAAATTGGAATGAATTATCAATGTATTATCTTGATCCTTGGACTAAAGAATGTGAATTAGAAGTCCAAAAGATAATTCAATTACAAAGCTTAGCAAATCAGTTGCCATACGCGTTTACTGACCCAAACAGTGTGATCAAATCACATATACCAGCTGTAAATGCTCCGATAAGAATAAATATTCCAGAAGGACAAAATCAAACTGCTAATGAGTCTAAGGCACATTTGAAACGTGGTAGACCTATTGGTTCCAAAGATAAAAATCCTCGAAAAAGAAAAGGAGCAGAAATTGGCAATGGTGAAACCGAGGAAATAATTACGAATGAAGGATCTCTAGAAGAGACTTCAAACATGACAAAGAATGAAATTCAGGTACCTGATAATGATGAGATCTTAATTAATTATGTCATGTCTGGAATAAAATGGAACCGAAAGCAAATCGACGTCGATGATATTTTTGCATGCAATGTAGCAGTTGATGTTATGGATGAGGATCATGAACCAACATCTATTGAAGAGTGTACACAAAGAAGTGATTGGCCAAAATGGAAGGAAGCAATAGATGCAGAATTAAAATCTCTCTAAAGGTGTAAAACCAGTAGGACATAAATGGATCTTTGTACGAAATAGGAATGGAAATGGATAAAATGTGAGGTATAAAGCAAGTTTAGTCGCACAAGGATTCTCACAAAGACCCGGAATTGATTATGAAGAGACTTACTCTCCTGTGGTGGATGCAACTACTTTCAGGTTCCTTATTAGTCTGGCGATAAAAGAAGGACTTGATTTACGTTTAATGGATGTAGTGACTGATATACTTGTATTTTCATGCATTTAGGCTATTGTTAGGATCATGTTTTACTTCTTTTTAGTTTCCTTTAACTTCATTTCTTTTGGTCATTGGTGTGTTTAGAGTATAGGATCATCTAGATCTAGGTTTAGGCATTCTAGGCTTGCATTTGGAGTGTTTTCTATGTTTTGTAGGTTCTTGGAGTTGCTAAGGATGTTTGGAAGAGTTTGGAGGCCAAAGGAGTGATTGCAAGTGAAATGGTGATGAAAGACCAAACCGATGAGCTTGAAAGATTGAGTCATATGAAGATATTACGTTGACTTTTAGCTCTGGGTTTCTGAATAAAAATCATGGGAAATTGAGTTAGCTTTCTAATGGAGGTGGTTTGAAGTCATTCGGAGCTATATGAAAAGAGTTATGCCTGATTTACTGGATGCATCTCAACACAGTCTTCATATCGGGTTGCATATCGGCCAGCCAACCGATACGACCTCTCGGATTAATTTTTGTGCATCCATATCGGTTGGCATATCGGTTCAGCCAACCGATACGCTCCTTCGACAGAAAATCCGAGAGCTCGTATCGGTCGGCGTATCGGTCCAGCCAACCGATACGCGTCCCAGAAATTGCCTTGGATCCGGGTCAACACCCGGTTTGTTCCGGGTTGACCCGGTTCGCCCCATTATCACTACTTAAGCCAAAAACCTATTTTTCTATTGGATTTTAAGCTTTATTTTATGTTCTAAACATTTTGTAAGAACAAGTTTGATTTCTTTGATTAATCTAAGTACTTTTTGGTGATTTCTTTTCTTAATCTTCCTCAAAATCTCTAATCTCTAATGATCAACACTATCCCTATGGATTTTGTTGTTCACATGATGATTAGTGAGTAGTTCTTCATAGGGCTTATGGGTTAGGTAGGATTAGGTTGATTAGGGGTAATCAATGGATTTCTAATGTTGGTTGTCTTTAAATCTCGTATATCAAAGTGTGTTTAGTGCCTAATTAGCCTTGATCACGTTGATTAGGATGTTTAGGATTTCTTGCCCACCATGTGTTCGATGAAATTCCAGTTTCTAGCTTTGATAGAACTTTCACATTCTAGCACATGAAAATGTATGTTTAGAGTGATTGTTGGCTGTTTGGAACTTGTTTGATTGCTTGCTTGATTTTAATTCACAAATGAGAATTTGTTCTTGGATTAGGATTAAGTAAAGAGATTAGTATTAAGAGATTAAACTAATCAACTTGTTGTGTTTCATGCTAGGAGGTTAGCTTCCATGAAGTTTGAATTAGGATCCTTGATCATCCCGAGTCACCTATCCGTTGACCTTAACCTTTAGGCCTTATCCTTGTCATTGATTGTTAAGAATCCACTTGTTTATTTGCTTCTTGTTTACTTCTTTTTGAATTGTTCTCGTTAGGACTGTTAGAAACAAAACTAAATTGTTTGATTTGACTCTGGAGGTTTAGTACTTACTTATTGGTCTTATCCGTCCCAAAAAGGTTCGATACCTCAAAGCTACATCGATAAGCTTGAGGAATTGGTACCTCAAAGGATTGCAAAAATCCCAGTTACCAATTTGGCACCGTTGCCGTTTTGGGATTTTGGATAGATCAATTTGATTCCTAATCCTATTTAGTTCAAGTCTTGGTTACTAACTCTCTTTCAAGTGTTTGTTCTTTTTGCAAGGTACAATCACAAAGAAGAGAGCATGGCTTCAGAGATAGCTTCAATGTTGAGGTATATGCTAGAAGCTCAAGAAAGAGAGATAGCTTGGGACCCTACAAGTCTTCATGGTTTTGAAAGCACATCCACTGATCAAGGTGATCTTCCAAATGAGTACTCTTCTCAAGAGTACCAATATGAATATGGTGATGGATACCAATCTTGGAGCATGGAGCATGAGCATGAAGCATCTTACTCCTCCCAATCATGTGATGAAGAGCTTCTCAACTTGGCAAGAATGGCATTGGAAGGACAAGAGAGGTATAATGAGAGCATAAGGAGTATCAACACTGATTTTGCTCATTTGCCTCAAGATTCAAGCATTGTTGAGCCAATAAATGAGGAGAATGCTCAAGTCCAAGATGAGTTTTTGAAAGAAGCTGAAGAGACTATCAAGGAATTTGAAATGCTTCTTGGTTGCACTGTTGGTGAAGATTTTGTGATTGGGTATGAAGAAGAGGATGATGAAGAGACATTCATGGGTCATTCAATCAATAGCAATAATGAAGGAGTAAGAGAAGTTGTGAGAGATGAGAAAGAGCACTATGAAGATGGGTTGGTTGTTAAGTAAAAGGAGATCAAGGAAGAGAGCACACAAGATGAGCTCTCAATCATGGAAGAAGTGCCAAAGCAACCAAATTCCATGCAAAAGCCAATTGGAGGAATTCCTATGGAGAAACAAGATGGTCCCAATGAAGAATCCTTCAAGGAGGATGAAGAAGATGGATATCCAATGGCTCAAGCCTTTCACAACTACCTTGATATAGTCTCCACCATATCACCAAGCTTTCATGATCCAAGGAAGATCCCTTTTGAGGAAATAAGGATGAATGAGTTTAGGGGATGGTTCTACGATGAGTATGATCCCGGTGATACAAACTCATGCCACATCCCTAACCAAAACGAGTGAAGGGACAGTCAAGCTAAGTGACTCAAAACAAGCTCACTTGGGAGGAATCCCCATGTCTATCCTTTTGGGGAGCTTTGGGGTAAATGCAAAGAAGAGGAGAATGAGTTTTGGGATTGAGCAAGGGACTTCAATACTAAATCAAAGGATGAGAAGCCAATGCAATGGTCTAATATTGGGGAAGTCTCATGCCAAATCAAAGATGCCTCCACCTCCCATTCCTCCTCTCCATTCCACTCTCCAAGTAACACTTCAACCTTTGTAAATATTTTGCCTCTTTTCTTTTCTTGCATTTGTTTGTTTTCCCGGTTTTTCTTCCTTGCTTCTTTCACACAAGGGACTGTGTGATTTAAGTTTGGGGGAGAGACCAGTTGCTAATCACGTTTTTTTTAATCTTATTTTTCTTTTCTATCACTTGAGTCTCATGCATTTCATTTATGGCATAGAAAAAACCAAAACAATTTCAAAAATTTCAAAAAAATTTCAAAAAGAAAGCACATAGTTGCACTTGCATCATAGGATCGAGTCTAGTTGCATCATATAGGACGCATGCATAGGGAGCAATGATTGAAATTCCTTGTAAGACTGATTGAGTGATGACTTGTTCTTTATGCTAGTTGTTTGAGCTAGTTGATTGTCCTAAGATTGCAATTCAAGAAAGGCTAGAAAGTTAAGACGAACCATGCTAGGATTGCTTGCTTTGAAACTTGATTTTAAACTGAAATAGGCTTTGAATTGACACTAGCTCTACCTAAGTGAGAACTTTAATGATGACATCTAATTATCTTGCTCATGCTTTGTGTGTTAAACTCATGGATACTCTGAAAATATTCAAGCATTCTTATCCCTTTTACCACTCTCGCTTGCTTGAATAGACTCCACACCTTTCACCACCCTTCTTTCAAACCATAAACACTCTTGTTGAGAGGTAGGCCTATTTTTTTTTGAATGAGCTAGGTAAAAAGTGTTGAGTATGAGGCGACTAGGGAAAATTTCCATATAGTGCAAGCTCATTACCTTTAGCTTTGCAATAGGCTAGAATCCAAGTTTGGGGGAGAAATTGGGAATGGAAGAAGAGAGTAAAGAAAGGGAAGAATGAAAGGGATTTTGGTTAGGATCTTATGTTTGTTGGCAAAGTGTTTTAAAAAAAAGAAAAGCTCTTATGTGTTTAAAGAAAAGAAAAGTGTCTCATATTTTGAAATGAAAAGAAGCCAAAGGCTCACCTTAAAGAAAGAAAAGAGACCATTGCTGAAGAAAGACTTGAGCGAAGTTAAAAAGAAAAGATTTGCCACTGTTTTGAAAAGTCTTTATTGATCCTTGGAGAGTTTGATTGGAAAGTGTCTGACTGAGAAAAGGGGATGAGGCAAAAAAAATAGCCTTGGTCAAGGGTAGTATCCATTTAGGTGGGCTAGATTAGGAGAAGAAGTAATTGGGGCATGGGTAGATGGAAATCAACCTAGTATGCACCAATTGCCTCTAACTCTTAGCATTTTACTATATCTCATTCACTTCTTTATGAGATAACCTTCATGCTTTTGGAATAAACCCCTCTTTTGATTGAGATCACTTTAATCTCAAAACCTTGTCCCTTTGCCAAATGAGTTTGATCACCTTGCATTGAGTAAGATCCACTTGAAAACCTAATGAATGTTAAAGAGCTAGTTGATAGGAATGCTTGTCTAGGTTGAGAATTGAGCTAAGAGTTTTGTCTTGATGAGCATGGCTAAATTTTTGGAGTAAGCCTAACTTGGTTGCATCTTGGTGACGTTGACTCGAATTGGAACTTGTTGATCTCAGTTTTATCTTTGGATATGAGCTCCCGCCTTCAAACCTTTCTCCCAACTTGCTTTGATAGTCTTATGCTTGCTTGTGGACAAGAAAGGTTTAAGTTTGGGGGAATTGATATACTTGTATTTTCATGCATTTAGGCTATTGTTAGGATCATGTTTTACTTCTTTTTAGTTTCCTTTAGCTTCATTTCTTTTGGTCATTGGTGTGTTTAGAGTATAGGATCATCTAGATCTAGGTTTAGGCATTCTAGGCTTGCATTTGGAGTGTTTCCTATGTTTTGTAGGTTCTTGGAGTTGCTAAGGATGTTTGGAAGAGTTTGAAGGCCAAAGGAGTGATTGCAAGTGAAATGGTGATGAAAGACCAAACCGATGAGCTTGAAAGATTGAGTCATATGAAGATATTACGTTGACTTTTAGCTCTGGGTTTATGAATAAAAATCATGGGAAATTGAGTTAGCTTTCTAATGGAGGTGGTTTGAAGTCATTCAGAGCTATATGGAAAGAGTTATGCCTGATTTACTGGATGCATCTCAACACAGTCTTCATATCGGGTTGCATATCGGCCAGCCAACCGATACGACCTCTCGGATTAATTTTTGTGCATCCATATCGGTTGGCATATTGGTTCAGCCAACCGATACGCTCCTTCGACAGAAAATCCGAGAGCTCGTATCAGTCGGCGTATCGGTCCAGCCAACCGATACGCGTCCCAGAAATTACCTTGGATCCGGGTCAACACCCGGTTTGTTCCGGGTTGACCCGGTTCGCCCCATTATCACTACTTAAGCCAAAAACCTATTTTTCTATTGGATTTTAAGCTTTATTTTATGTTCTAAACATTTTGTAAGAACAAGTTTGATTTCTTTGATTAATCTAAGTACTTTTTGGTGATTTCTTTTCTTAATCTTCCTCAAAATCTCTAATCTCTAATGATCAACACTATCCCTATGGATTTTGTTGTTCACATGATGATTAGTGAGTAGTTCTTCATAGGGATGGGTTAGGTAGGATTAGGTTGATTATGGGTGATCAATGGATTTCTAATGTTGGTTGTCTTTAAATCTCGTCTATCAAAGTGTGTTTAGTGCCTAATTAGCCTTGATCACGTTGATTAAGATGTTTAGGATTTCTTGCCCACCATGTGTTCGATGAAATTCCAGTTTCTAGCTTTGATAGAACTTTCACATTCTAGCACATGAAAATGTATGTTTAGAGTGATTGTTGGCTGTTTGGAACTTGTTTGATTGCTTGCTTGATTTTAATTCACAAATGAGAATTTGTTCTTGGATTAGGATTAAGTAAAGAGATTAGTATTAAGAGATTAAACTAATCAACTTGTTGTGTTCCATGCTAGGAGGTTAGCTTCCATGAAGTTTGAATTAGGATCCTTGATCATCCCGAGTCACCTATCCGTTGACCTTAACCTTTAGGCCTTATCCTTGTCATTGATTGTTAAGAATCCACTTGTTTATTTGCTTCTTGTTTACTTCTTTTTGAATTGTTCTCGTTAGGACTGTTAGAAACAAAACTAAATTGTTTGATTTGACTCTGGAGGTTTAGTACTTGCTTATTGGTCTTATCCGTCCCAAAAAGGTTCGATACCTCAAAGCTACATCGATAAGCTTGAGGAATTGGTACCTCAAAGGATTGCAAAAATCCCAGTTACCAGTGACCACTGGAAAATGACATTTATATGAAAGTCCCAGCAGGATTTAAACTACCTGAAGTTGTAAACTCGAATTCCCAAGAACAATATTGCATGAAACTAAATCGATCTCTTTATGGACTAAAATAGTCAGGGCGTATGTGGTATAATTTCTTTAGTGAGTACTTGTTAAGAGAAGACTACAAAAATGACTGTGTTAGTCCATGCATCCCTATAAAGAGATTTGAGAAAGGATTTGTTATAATTGCATTATATGTTGATGATTTAAATATTATTGGAACTCCTGCAGAGATTTCATACACAGTAGAGTATTTGAAGAAATAATTTGAGATGAAAGATCTTGGGAAAACAAAATTTTGTTTGGGACTACAAATTGAACATGTAAATAATAGAATTCTAGTACATCAAGAGACATACACACAAAATGTGATCAAAAAGTTCTATATGGATAATGCACACCCTTTGAGCAGTCCAATGGTTGTAAGATCACTTGATGTGTCAAAGGATTCCGCCCTCAGGAAAACAATGAAGAAGTTCTTGGCCCTGAAGTACCATACTTAAGCGCAATAGGAGCATTAATGTACCTTGCTAGTCACACAAGACCAGATATATCATTTTAGGTGAATTTGTTAGCAAGGTTTAGCTCATGCCCAACTCAAAGGCATTGGAATGAGATTAAGCATATACTTCGTTACTTCCAAGGTACAAAAGACATGGGCTTATTCTTTTCTAACTTATCCAAGGAAGGCCTAATTGGTTTTGCAGACGCATTATACTTATCCGATCCCCATACATCTACATCGAAAACATGATATGTGTTCACTTGCGGAGGTACTGCCATTTCTTGGCGATCTATGAAGCAAAATCTCACCGCCACTTCTTCTAACCATGCAGAAATTTTAGCCATTCATGAAGCTAGTCGCGAGTGTGTATGGTTAAGATCTGTAGTTCATCGTATACAAGAAGATTGTGGTATTTCTGTAGGGTAAGAAGCTCCAACAATTATGTATGAATACAATGCATCATGCATCGCATAACTCAAAGACGGATACATTAAATGTGATAGAACAAAACACATTCTACCAAAATTATTCTTCACACACGATCTACAGAAGAACGGAGATATACATGTTCTACAGATCCGTTCAAGCGATAATTTGGCCAACTTATTTACTAAGGCGCTACCTACTTCTACTTTCAAGAAGTTAGTTCATCATATCGGATTACGCCGTCTCAAAGATCTCGTTACGTGTACACATGAGGGGGAGTAATTGCGTGTTGTACTCTTTTGCCTTAACCATGGTTTTTCCCATTGGGTTTTCCTGGTAAGGTTTTTAATGAGACAACAACTTAAACGCATTACGAACCATCACATTATAATGGACATCCAAAGGGGAGTGTTATGAATAATAAGTGGATGCCCATTATAAGGCCCATTACTTGTAATCTAGGTTTTACTTGGTCGCCAAGTTTTTGTACTCCTAAATAAAGGAGATTTCATTCATTGGAATAAACATCACCAATTCTTCTATCTCTCTTCTATTCACAACAAAGTAATATTTATTCCCAATTAAAAGTTATTAATAGTCTCATAAGGCCCATATTCAGCATAACTAATAAACAAGTTAGCCCAGGAATATCTTAGAAAATTCATTACTACAAGATAGCATATACAACGGTTGTTCAATGCGAGGTAATTGGTTGATGGATTTAGTCCAGGAATATCTTAGAAAATTCATTACTAAAAGATAGTATACAACGGTTTTTCAATGTGAGGTAATTGGTTGATGGATACTGTATCGGGGAATTTGTTGAGGCTTGATCATTCGTAAAATACGGTGCTCCAATGAAGATCGAGTTTAGGAGCAGTATAAAAGCCGTGATAGCGGTATTTGCTCCAGCGTTACGCCAGCCAGAAACTTGCCGAGTCTCATTGGGAACACTAGAATTTTTCTCGACATATAGACGGTACTTCTGCAATAGCAATCGCTGTAAATTGTTAGCCCTAGCCAGGGCCGGCCTTGGGCTAAAGCTGGTAAGACCCATGCTTTAGGCGCCAAAATATATTAAATATTTAAAGGGCATAAAATTTTGTAAATGTGATTGTGGTGTAGTGGTATAACTGCTCTCTGCATCCTTCAGATGCCGAGTTCGAAACGCTTTAGTGACGTTTTAAAAAAATAATAATAATTATATGTGATTCATGTTTATGGGTTTAGGCGCCCAATACTATCGGGCCGGGTCTGGCCCTAGCTATAATTAATGGTTTCTTGGCATAAGAACCAAACCCTAGAATAATAGCATAAAACCAAGTTAAAGTTTCTGATAGAATATTACCTGAAAATGACTGGCTACCTGGTGTTAAGTGAGTCCTTGGACATTAATATCTTCTTGCATACATTTGAGAATCATATTCGGAACGGCCTCTGCTTTTAGCATTTGTCGAAACGCAAAAAGTAAGATAATAAAAAACAAAAACTTAGAAACTGAATAATCATTCGGGGTCAATGTGAATAATTACTTTTTACGATGGCCTTTTCAAACGTGTGGTGAATCAGCAGTCCAGACCACCCACCGTTTCTTGTTTTGTTCTCCGCTATCTTCAATGACGTTCTTGGAGCCTTCTTCATTGCTTTGATAGAGATCGTGCAGATCAGGTGATTCCACCGAACCAAAACCGGATTTTAACATCCTCTTGCGATATACATGTTGCCATAGAAGTTCAATGACCTCTTTGCTCACCGGCTTCAAAAGAAAGTCACACGCGCCATACTCAAGGGACTTCATCACGGCTTCCTTCTTGTGGCCTTTAGAAATGACTTACCATGCACGAACAGTTTCACATTAAAAGATAAAACAAAATGGAATATATTACAGCAGAGATGTTTTACGAACTTACTTACTACTGGTAAATCCATCTCTTTATCGATGGTATTGATTAGAGCTTCGAGTCCATAAGTCGCTGGAAGATGTTCAAGATCCGAAATCCCTAAATCGATCTCATGCTTACTCTTCATCAAGAAAGAAATAGCTTCATCTTCATTTCTAAAATCGTTACTGAGATATCAAAATAAACCATAGATAAACCTAATCCACCAAGAAAATATCAAAAGAATCTGTGACTATGAAAACTAACAGAGAGAAAAAATAAGAGGAAGAAAAAGAAATATAAGCATAAAGCATAGGGCATCACCGTAAATCTTGCGTCAATTTTTTTCGTTGCATAATTTGTGATTAGGGTTAAAAATAAAAGAAGGGAAAAAATTGGTCGTTAAGATTTCATGGAAAAGAAAAGATTTTATGGAAAAAAAAGTTTTCATGCCATAAAATCTGCTTATTTTCGGGAAGAAAGAATTTCATCAAATCATTGGATCCAATTTGCATTTTTTTAAATACCAAAATAATCTTAATGATTTAATTAATTTATGTATAAATGATAGTGGCAATTTTAGTAAATGATAAAACAATGACATTCTCTAAAATGTACTTATCTTTTAATAGTATATAGATAAATCATCATGTGAAAAATCCATGTTATAAAAATAATATAAATAACATTAAGTCCTTTTTTGAAAAAGAAAAACCAAAGCTGTAGCATGTATATCCTTAAACGTAAATCGTTTCAACAGGTTTTCCATATATACACAAAAGATAGAATGCATGGTGATAAATTCACTGCCGTAACCGATAAGAGCTATAACCGAAGAGCTATAACTGATAGGTTACCACTACAAGAAAACTGGCATATAAAGACTACGGTTTGCGACTGAAATTTTAGTCGCAAAATTAGAGACTAAAATGCGACTGATTTGCGATTCATTAAAGACGATCTAGAAACAGTCGCGAATCAGTCGCTAATAAGCCACTAAATTTATTCAGTCGCAAAACTGTCGTCATATCGCGACTGATAAGCGACTAAACGCTAGTCATAAAGGTTTAGTCGCATATCAGTCGCAATATTGCGACTGATATGCGACTAAACCTTTACGACTAGCGTTTAGTCGCTTATTGGTCGTAAAAAGTAGTTATACACACATTCCTTATGCTTATGCGAGTAGTTGTACCAATTTTTTAGGACACACACATTTTAGTTGTTGTGTAGTCGCAAAATAAGTTTATATATATCTCAAATTAATCGTTGAACCATATCATTTTACTACAAGACTCATATAAAAAAAGAAAGAAACGAAAAAAAGCTCAGAAAAAAAAAGAAACGAAAAAAAAGCTCAGAAAAAAAAGAAACGAAAAAGTGTTTCTTAATAAAATGTCGGGTTATTACAATCATCGGGAATGGGTGTATAAGAGGATAGATCCGGAGACGCAAAATTTTACGGCGGAGTACGAAATGGGGGTCGAGCAATTCATCGGTTTTGCAAGTAACCAACCATTTGCGCTAAGTAATCAAGGTAGGTTTTTCTGCCCTTGTAAGTTCTGCAAAAACGAGAAAGTTATTCCAAGGGATAAAATTTGGCATCATATGTTAAGTAGAGGGTTTATGGAAGACTATTATATTTGGTATAAGCATGGGGAAGAAATTGATGCGGCTTTAGGACCAAGTTATGTTAATATGTCGCATTTGGATAATGTCGAAGAAGATAGATATGTGGATATGGTGAATGATGCGTTTCGCGATAACGTGAGTTTTGATAACTATCATCATGATGATAGTTATCAGAATGTAGAAGAACCGGTACGTAACCATTCCAAAAAATTCTACGACTTGTTAGAAGGGGCGAAAACTCCATTATACGATGGTTGTCGAGAAGGTCACTCTCAATTATCTTTAGCTGCTCGGGTCCTGCAAAACAAGACGGACTACAATATGACTGAAAAGTGTGTGGATTCATGGTGCGATGTGTTGACAGGGTATTTACCAGACGGAAACCAATCAACCGGCTCCCACTATGAGACCCAGAAGTTGATGCGCAACTTAGGTCTCCCGTATCATATAATTGATGTTTGTTATTACAATTGTATGATCTTCTGGAAAGAGGATGCAGAGTGGGATAAATGTCGATTTTGTGCCGCACCAAGATGGAAGCCCAACGAAGGCAAACGTACCAAAATACCATATAGTAGTATGTGGTATCTACCTATTACTGACAGATTGAAGAGAATGTATCAAAGCGAGAGGACTGCAGCGGCAATGAGATGGCATGCTGAGCACCAAGCAAAGGAAGGAGAGATGTCTCATCCATCTGATGCGGCAGAGTGGAAAAATTTTCAAGCCTTGCATCCCCGCTTTGCCGAAGAACCTCGAAATGTATATCTTGGATTATGTACAGATGGGTTCAATCCATTTGGCATGACTCGCAATCATTCGTTGTGGCCGGTGATACTGACTCCATATAACTTGCCCCCTTGGATGTGCATGAACACAGAATACTTGTTTCTTACAATCCTAAATGAAGGGCCAAATCATCCGCGAGCTAGTCTTGATATCTTCCTCCGACCTCTTATTGACGAGTTAAAAGAGATGTGGTCTACTGGAGTCGATGCATACGACGTATCCTTGCAACAAAATTTTAATCTGAAAGCAGTGTTGATGTGGACGATAAGCGACTTTCCGGCGTATGGTATGTTATCGGGATGGACGACACATGGTAAGTTATCTTGTCCAATTTGCATGGAGGATACAAAGTCATTTTATCTACCGAATGGAAGGAAGACATGTTGGTTTGATTGTCACCGTAGATTTCTTCCGCGTAGACATCCCCTAAGGAAGAATAAAAAGGACTTCTTGAAGGGAAAACACGCTGTGAATGAGTATCCACCTCAGTCTTACACCGGGAAGCAAGTTTATTATGAAAGGTTGTATAGTATCCAACCACCGAAAACAAAGGATTGCGGTGGAAATGGTCATGAAAAGAAGAAGGGCTATGGCATCTACCACAATTGGCACAAGGAAAGCATATTCTGGGAGTTACCGTATTGGACAGACCTCACTCTCCGACATAATCTTGATGTGATGCATATTGAGAAGAATTTTTTCGACAACATCATGAATACTCTTATGAATGTTAAGGGTAAAACAAAAGACACCATCATGTCAAGAAGGGATATAGCACAATTCTGTTCTCGACCACACTTACATCTTGATAGTGATGGTAAAGCTCCTTTCCCAATCCACACATTGACAACAGAAGCCAAGGAAAAGTTATTGGAATGTGTGAAACATTCGGTGAAATTTCCAGATGGTTATGCATCAGACTTAGCTACTTGTGCTGATATGGTTAATGAAAAGTTTTCGGGCATGAAGAGTCATGACTGCCATGTCTTTATGGAGCGGTTATTTCCATTTATCTTTGCAGAAATCCTAGACCGGAATGTCCACAATGTGTTATCAGGTACTAATACTTACATTGGTTAGTTCAACAAATTTCAAATATTTTTGTATTTTATAATAATCCTTTTTCTTAATATTATATTACTGTAGGGGTTGGAGGATTTTTTCGTGACTTATGTTCAAGAAATTTGCAGAATAGTCGCGTCCAAATTCTAAAGCAAAACATAGTTTTGATCATATGCAATTTGGAAAAGATATTTCCTCCTTCTTTTTTCGACGTGATGGAGCACCTGCCTATACATCTCCCTTATGAAGCGGAATTGGGAGGCCCTGTGCAATATAGGTGGATGTATCCTTTTGAAAGGTTTTTCAAAAAGTTGAAAGGTAAAGCGAAGAACAAAAGATATGCAGCAGGATCGATTGTTGAGTCGTATATCAATGACGAAATATCCTATTTCTCAGAGCACTATTTCCCCGCACATATACAGACAAAATCAAGGTAAACGCTAAAGCTAATTTCATATATACTCGATAAATATTTCTTAACATGAATTACCTTTCATCGCGTAGGTTGACAAGATTCAATGAAGGTGAGACCCCGGTATATCATGTCGACGGAGTACCTGATATATTTTATCGGGTAGGTCGTCCAAGTGGAGAAATGCACCAAATATGGCTATCAGAGAAGGACCATCAATGTGCACATGCGTATGTTCTGCGAAATTGTGATTATTTTCAGCCGTTTGAGAGGTACAAGTTAGAATTTATTTAATTTTGTTTTACAATAATGTGTTTTTATTTCTCATATATGTCTTCTTCTTATGTAGTATGTTCGAAGATTATATTTCTGTAAAATATCCAGAACTCCCCGAGAAAGAAATTGCTGTGAAAAGAGCTGACGAATATTCTACTTGGGTGAAAGATTATGTATGATGTTTAAAAAAACTCTACAAGTTTAGTGTGTATACTTATTGTGAACACGTGATAATGTGTATCTATTTGCAGGTTACTTATTGGAAAAACTCAGTTCCTTTTCCTCCTTGGGTCAAAGAGATCGTGAATGGACCCGTGAATAAAGCCAAAACATGGCCTATCTATTTCACAAGAGGATATTTGTTTCATACCCAGAATCACGGCGAGGGACGGAAGACATGTAATTATGGGGTATGTGTCAAAGGTCAGAATTATTCCAATGCATCAGATGAAGCATATTTCTATGGGACCTTAACAGATATCATACAACTTGAGTACGAGGGGATAATTGATTTGAAAATCACACTTTTTAAGTGTAAGTGGTATGATCCTGTTATTGGTAGAGGCACTCGGAGGAGTAATGGCGGGGTTGTTGACGTTCTTTCATCGAGGAAATACAATAAATACGAACCATTTATTCTAGGTACGTATATATATATGTCGATATCATATATTTATGTTTTTATAATTCGATGTATTGATAATGCACCAGCTTCACAAGCGGATCAAGTTTGTTATATCCCATACCCGTTTACAAAGAAGCCGAAGCAATTGTGGCTCAATGTCGTAAAGGTGAATCCAAGGAGTTATATTTCAGGAGACTACGAAGTTAAGGAACCAACTCTTTTGCAACAAGAAAACGATGATGATGTACTTTTGACTACAATTGACGATATCGAAGTCGAAAATGTGGTACAAGATCTAGATCCATTAGATCTTGATTATGATGTTGGAGATGCAGAACAAGAAGATGAATTTCAATGTAACGTGTCGTCGTCGGATGATGAAGATAACGACGAATTGTAATAAATTTTAATAAATGTTTCAAGTGTTACAATTTTCAATTATTTAACTAATTCAAATCTTAAAATTGTCTTTATATATAAATTTAAAATTTTATGTTTAGTATGTATTAATTATATGTATTAATTATATGTTTATATTTATTTATATGTATGTATTTTAGATATAAAACTATATTTATATTTATATGTAAGTATTAATTAAGTGATTATAAAGATATGCATGTATTAATTAAATTATTAATCTACAATTAGGCCTAACCTAAACCAATTAATTACCCAATATATTGCTAAGCCCATTTTAAGCCCAAATAAACCCTTAACCTTCTTGTAACTTCCGCTCTAACCCTAAGTCGCACCCGTAATCGTCCCAAGCTCACCGTCAAAATCTTGTGCTCCGGCGATGGCTAACAGAGGACGAGGCAAGGCATCCGGAGGCGGTGGTCAGAGGCGAGTCGCCACGCCGAACGTAAATCAGCGACCAGGAGGGTCAGCGCCGTCGAGAATCCATACGCCTCTACCGACGCGTTATGTTTTCACGCCTTCATCCTCATCTCCGGTGCCCCAACGGTTGAATCCCACCGTCTCACCACCACATGTCCGAGACTATCCACCCCCGAGACAGCTTTTCGAGAACTCGCCACCGCTAAATCGTGAACCGGTGAACTCGTCTGGCGCAAGTAGAAACTTAAACTCTCATTCGCCTCCGGTTAACCAATCTCAAGCGCCTCCACCTGCGAATTCACAAGCTCAGAGTAACGGTTCACTAGAAGATCTCGAGGGTGACGGTGAAGACGTATACGGCGAGGAGGGTGACGGTGAAGACGAGACTATGTATCCGTGTGAGCCGGTGCTCCAGGAGGACCTACTGATACTCCTTAATAACCTGCTTCAGGTGCCAGGTCGTGAGAAATTCACCACGGTTCTATCGCCAATTCCACAGCCAAATACCACTTGGTATGATTCCTCCTTCTGTGCTTGTCTGATTCGTTTGAGTTTAGTGTCTTATTATTGTATGATTGTTGCCTGATTTTGTCTGGTTTTGAAGATAGAATGATGTCACAGAGTGTTAGTGTTTTGTTTAGTGTTTTGTTTATTGTCTATACTTGTCACGATTCATGGTTAGTGTTTTGTTTATGTAAATGTTAGAATGTTGTCTGTGCTTGTCTGATTCTTGATAGAATGTTAATGAGAATGTTGTCACTTGTCTGAGTTTATGATAGAATGATGTCTGATTTTATGTTTTGTCTGAGATAGTGTCTGAGTTTATTGTCTGTTAATGTCTGAGTTATGCTTTTGTCTGAGTTTATTGTCTGTTAATTGTCTGAGTTATGCTTTTGTCTGAGTTTATTGTCTGTTAATTGTCAAAGTTTATGCTTTTGTCTGAGATAATTTCTGAGTTAGTGTTCTTTTTTTGAGTTGATGTATGATTTCATGGTTAGTGTTATGCTTTTTTAGTTAGTTGCTTCTCAAAAAAACCTGCTTCTCTGTTTTCATATTTGCGGTTTGTTTTGTATCAGACCGCAAATCTGAAAGTCTGATGTCACAGAGTGTTAGTCTATACTTGTCACGATTCATGGTTAGTGTTTTGTACATGTAAATCTTAGAATGTTGTATGTGCTTGTCTGATTCTTGATAGAATGTTAATGAGAATGTTGTCACTTGTCTGAGTTTATGATAGAATGATGTCTGATTTTATGCTTTTTCTGAGTTAGTGTCTGAGTTAATTGTCTGAGTTTATGTTATGCTTTTTTAGTTAGTTGCTAATAAGCTGCTTCTCTGTTTTCATGAAAGTCTGATTCTTACTAATCATATGGTGATTCATACTGAGTCTTTGCTTGCAGGTTTGGGCGGGACAAGGGAGCATTGGTCCGGAAGATTACAAGAATCTTTGTTAACAAATTCAATGGTCCCTTTTATAGTTGGAAAGTTGTTCCTCAGGATCGTCGAGAGCAATACTTCATTGAGTTCGCGGTAAGGTTTTTTGATAATCTGCTGACATATTTATTTATCTTGTATTATTCTCACTAACACATTTTGTCTTTGAACTGCAGAAAACTCACACATGGGATCCCTTAATCTCAGGGACAGTACAAGTGCATTTCGAGAGGATATGCCAAAGAAGGATGAAAGGAATGATTAGCACCGTTCGCACTTCTCGAAAGCGACCTCGGTGGATTAGCCTCAAACTGTGGGAAAAGATGACCCCTCACTGGGACACTCAAGAAGCTAAAGCAAAGAGCCTTACCACTTCTAAAGCTCGCAAATCTGATCGTCAAGGTCTTGGTATGGCCATACACCTATCAGGACAGAAGTCGTATGAGCAAATCAAGCAAGAAATGGTGAGTGATATGCACATTTTTTCTTTATCTTTAACCTCTGCATTTTTATAGTGTTTTCGGTACATAAACATTTTCAGGAAGAAGAGATGGGCAGACCTGTCAGTGTTGGCGAGGTCTTCATTAGGGTGCATACGAAACCCGATGGCACGTTTGTTGATCTAAAGGCAAAGAATATATCGGAGTCATATGAGAAGAATTTGCAAGCTAGGAAGTCTCAGCTCGCGGCAGCCGCATCAGAAACTTCAGACAGTGATCCGGGACCTCGGGAGCTCACGACAGATGACTACGATGAGATATTTCTTCAGGTAAAAACATTTTCCCCTTATACTGGTTTCATTTATCACATCTTATTCACTTATATAATCTTTTTTTTTGGGCAGTCTACAGCAAAGGATGATAGAGGACGTCCGTATGGAGTTGGAAGTCTCGAAAACACTCTTCAAAACGGCAAGCGTAAGCATCCGGGAAGTGATTCCTCATCTTTTGTTGCATTGCGACAACAACTTCTAGATGCTCAACGCCAAATAGAAGAACAGCATGCTTATAATGTGCAGCGGGAAGAAGAGCATTCTCGAGTGGTGGCTCAACAACAAAAGAAGATCGATCAACTGTCTTTGGTGGAGCAGTTCTTGCTTGAAACAAACCCGGAGTTTGTTGACTTCAAGAATTCTCAGCCTTCTCCATCTCCATCCTAGAAGCTAAATTTCTTAATCTCTATGTCAAATATCTAATGTTGTTAGGAACTTATGTATTTTTTGATAACTCCATTGCTAGGAGTTTAGATAACTTATCAAATGGTTGTGTAATTTGGATAAATGTTTTGGATTGATATAAATGAAGAATGTATATTATTTGTGTTGTAATTAAATAAAGTAATTATGAGTTTGCATACAGGTACGTACTGATTATTAGAGAATCCAAATCATTACCAATTTGGAAATTTGGTCGCACTGTAGTCGTAGAATTGGTCGCACTTTAGTTGTTGATTAGTCACATTTTGGTCGCACAATCGCGACCATTTTGCGACTGAAAGTGACGAAGCATATGACGTCATCAAACGTCGCATACTAGTCACAAATATTAGTCGTAGAATAGTTGCATATTAGTCGCGAAATATGCGACTAATAAGCGACTAATATTATGACGCACATATCAGTCGCAAGACAGTCGCACATTTGCGACTAATAAGCGACTGCATGTATTTGCGACGAGGCTTATACAACTACACTATTTAGTCGCATATTAGTCGCAAATGTGTTTTTAGCGACTAAATTGCGACTCATATGAGTGTCTTTATATCCCAGTTTTCTTGTAGTGTACCAACGGATCAATTTTGTCCATTCTAAGTCGTCGGTAACGACACAAAAACGGTTCTATAATATTATAGCTGAATACGTACGTATGATAGAAGAGAAGCAATTCCAATCCACTAGACCATTTCTGATAACTTAGGTTTTCGGATCTCGAGGGACCACCGACTCCGACCAGTAGGGACCCCGTATCATTCTTGACAAGGATCACTAAGGGTCGACGCATCATCCAAACGTTCATCGACTTATCATGGACCCAAGAAGGCAGTGTTAAATCCACATAGTCCAGAAGAATTTGAACCTAAGTGGCAGAAGGGAACTATCACATCATTTACCACTAGGATACGAGCTCCTGCTTCAATCCACTAGACTTACCGTGACAAAGTGTGGTCAAAGTTAAGTGTATGTTGGAATATGTCTCTCTCCAATTAAGGGATATGTTTCCTTTTCCTGCCTCTCGTATCTTCGTTAATATATGTTTCCTTTGATTCAGTTTGTATATATAACGTTGTAATCTTATTGGGCAACATACAAAAAAACCTTTACCCTAAACGGCTGCTCTCTTCCTCTCTAGTACTGTTTTGACATGGTATCATAGCCTATTTCATCTCTTTTTCATTAAAATTTCGTGTTTGAAGCAAGCTAGGAGTGACAAACCCTACTGATTCAACCGAAACATCTCGACCAGTTGTGAATCGTACCGAACGAAGGAAGACGATTTCACCTTATGACCTCACTTCGGCGTATAATCCAGGTTCGATTATCTCTTATCCGCTTCTCAATGGACGCAACTACGACGAATGGTCGTGTTCTTTCAAGACTGCTCTTGAATCAAGGATGAAGTTTGGATTTCTCGACGGAACAATCCCTAAACCTGGAGCAGATTCACCGGACTTTGAAGATTGGACTCCAATCAATGCTCTGTTGGTTTTATGGATAATAATGACTATCGATCCCGGGATCCGGTCAAACTTGTCACATCGACCTGTGGCGCGAGAATTTTGGGAGCATATCCGGAAGAGATATGCAGTGAGCAGCTGCCCTAAGAATCAACCGATCAAATCCGATGTCTCGAATTGCAAACAGGGAAATCTCTCTGTTGAGTCATACTATGGGAAGTTGACAAATATTTGGGACAGTGTTGCTAGCTATCAACCGCTAGGGTGTGCAATTACGGAAGATGCATCTGCGATTTGGCTGCACAGCAAGAATAAGACAGAGAGGATGATATAGTACAACAATTCCTCTATGGTCTCGATTTACAATTTGTTTGGATCGGTAAGATAAAATCTTAACTTGCGTGTTCCTTTACAGGGCTTAGAGGAGGTTTGCAACCTAGTCCGACAAGAAGAAGACCTATAAAGGAACAATAGAGCGCGAGAAGACAAAAGTGAGATCTCTGCTTTTGATGTTCAGACTCGCTCTCGTTATGTAGATTCCCGTAACAAGGGCAGGTTTGGCGATGATAGGATGGTCGTGTGTACCCACTATAACCGAACATGACATAACTCTGACAATTTTTTTTCTTTGCACAGTTATCTTGAATGGCGGGAAGATAATGCAAAGACAAGGTCAACCCCTGTACGTGGACGAGGAAGAGGAGGTTACAACAATGGAGGCTCGGGTCGTTGTGTTTCTCAGGGGACATCTCGTGCCAATGCAGTTGTGGCCCAAGCTTCAGGTTAAGTTGATCATGTGAATTATACCATCACAGATAGCGACCGTGACTCTATTTCCTGACTTAGAGATGAACAGTTGAGAACGGTGACAACATTGGTCAATGCTCGCTGTAATATCCTGTCTCAAGATAATGTCAACGGGCAGATTACAAGTCAACGGAAAGTCATCGGATTCCATTTTAGTAAATTTGGAAGCTCGAGGGTATTTTGGTAAACTCACCAAAAGTGAAGACGAGAAGCTTTGACGGGCCAAGTAATCTTATTTTATTTAAAATATTTCTTAGAAGACGGATAGCGCTGGAATAATAATTTTGGAGGCTTTACGGGCTGTCGGGAATGGAAACCGACAAAACCGAGAAAAAGATGGAAATGCCTTTAAGTGCTCCTATAATTATGAAATTTTGTCCAAAACTCTATTAAGTTATTTATGAGCTATGGCTAAAATTATTTGGCAATATTTTACTCCTGGATTAAGATATGATTTTTGGATCATTAAGGAGTAATTAATAGCCAAAAATTCAAAATAAAATTATGTGGGCTTGGA
>CM058231.1:24442705-24547859 GCA_030180135.1 Orychophragmus violaceus
AGAGTTAAAAAATAGAAAGTGTTTAAATAAGTAAGGGTATGCTAGTAATTTTAAATGAGTAGAAGTGTCCTAACACCTGAGAATGTATTTTCGTGTAAATCATAACTCCAAAAGTGATCTCTCATGTAAATATCTTTTTTTTCCATCTGGTGTTGTATATAAAAAACCAAGGAACCTAAAGAGTTCAAAAGATACACAAGTTTACTACAAATCACAATCCTCAACATAGAGGGGCTGTATCTAACATTAACCGACCAAATATAAAAAAGTTCAACACATACATTGAGTTTTACCAAAAATACATGGAAATTAATCAGAGACATGAGCTCTTTCATCATAAAAAAACTCCTTCAACCATGTCAGGTGACTTGTAGCCACATATGACTGAACCAAATCATAAGAAGTTACACTTTGAGCAATGAATGAACACCTCTATTTGACTCCATTGATTTCACCTTTAATCCCCATTCCTCCCCCAAGGTGCTCTAATCAATTTTGTTCCAAAGTATCTTAGGGAGGGCCACACTCTCGGTTTTAAGATTGCCCCTAGAATATTTCATCATGAGAGGAAAAAATTACATTATTCAGCTTATGTGCGCACATACTTTCAATGGCAAGCCAAGCTTAGGAATTTTTCTTCCAAAAGCTTTTCACAATGGGAAAACGCTCTTCTACTATGCAAGATGACTTTGTCTTCTTCATCCCGCAACACCCACGCCACTCCGAGGTGACCCTTCTTCTTTTTCCATGAATGACCCATGTTTAATTTCAACAAAGATTTTGGCAGTCGTTGTCAAGAAGAAGCTTCACGAAGACCAAATTAGACTCATGTTCCAGTCCGACCTATTGAGCTAGAAATAATTTCTCCGCCTCCTCTCTGATTTTGTTTAGAGTCTGAACAGGGTCAAACTGCTTCCCCACAAAAATAAACTTGTTCCAATTCTTTTAAATAATCCAGACGATCCACGAGAAACTTCTTCTTGTTGAAAGAGGGATTGAAAAACACTTTACCGATTGGAAGAGGTAGTAGAAGTTTACAAACATCGAGCTACCAAAGCATCCTTCCTCAAGCATTGGGAGTCCATAAATTTCCCAATTTTTTCTGGCTAGAGTACATGTAAACAACACATGATTGATCGACTTACCCTCCATATCACTGATTTGGCATCTACCATCTATCTTCATGCCTCTAGATGCAATCTTTTCTGCAACAAGGACTGCACCACTCAACGATATCCCCATAAAGCCTTAATCTTAGACAAGGTTTTGATTTTCTAGACACTTTCCTTCAACACATTGAGACTCGGTAGAGCAGTAGCCTCTACTATGACTTCTTGGAGTTTATTTGATAGGCTAGCCAATATCCAAATCTGATCGAGTAGAGACAATTTTTGTTATACAACCACGACCAGAAGTCCTCACTAGACTGTAGCGGTTTTGATTAAAGTATCAACCTCACATCCCCTAGCACAAACAAATCCTCTAGTAGTCCCTTTTTCCAGCATCTTCTCCCAACATCAATAAGGTCCTTAAGCATAAGGTTGACGTTGAAGAACCTTTTTAATCCAAGGGACTCTATGTTGGATCTCCTAGGATCTAGGGTTCGTTATATTGAAATTACCAACCTCGTTCTTACCTAGAACTGGCAGCGGAATGAGTGAACGAGATCAGTGAGCAACACAGATGCCTTGCCTCTACCAGATACACACGCACACAAGCTGGAAACGGGATTCTAGTGCCGGATATGTGGGATCTAAGAGTTTCTGGTGTTTCTGCTTTTCTGTCAGAGAGAAGAGAAGACGGCTGGGGTTCAGGTCGACCATATAAGACCTTATATATCGACCTGGAAATGACATCACAAACCGTCGGACAATCCCGGCTCGGTTACGTCATTAATTCGAAACATCAGTTTCGGAACCCGATGTGCAACGATCGACACACTTACTGTGTCGATCGACACACCTCCACGAAAAGCCTGCATCGATCGACGCACTCATGCATCGATCGACACACACATTGTAAAACTCTATGTAAATGTGTATCCAATACACATAAGTATGATCATTACCATAATGATCATTCCCACTTTCATGCTTCCAGTTTGCTTAGGTGTGTGACCCTATAGGATCATATAATACTGGCAGTAAGTCTACAACTTACAGACTGCAAGAGGCTTCTAGCAAAACATTGCAACCGCCCAGTATTATACGAATGTCTGATCTCGACACACAACTATCATTAGGAGTGAGTACAAGTGTGATTTCAGGACACTATCCCAACAATCTCCCACTTGTACTGGAATCATCAATTCCTATAATCCTTTTGTCTCTGTATCTCGATTTGGCATAAGGCAAGATTGGTGTCATCCTTATTAAGCCAACATCGTGTTTATCGAACTCCTGATCTCATACTGAACATTACAAACAACTGAACTACAGTTCGTTTGAGTGCGGCCACACATTCTCTCAGTATTCAATCTTCGATAGGCCCTGAGATATTTATCTCCCGTTATACAGGAGGGACAAATCCCATCTTGTTCTATCCCTGTTTCAACGCACACTTCATGATATACTTGAACAGTGCCGTTATAGTCGCCAGTTACGGGTCGACGTTTGACAAAGTCAAAGTGTACCAATTCATATGCAAGAAAGCATGATGAACTCAGGTCTAAGGACTATACTCTATAGTCGTAATGAGAACCTCTTATGACAAAGATATAACTATCTTGTAGACTTCTCATCAGCGGGTCATGTCCGATCATATGTTCACCAACATATATCTATGTGACTGACTGTGATACTCATATCATTGACTCCATGAAACTTAGTCAACAGTCACCTCACAAGCTAGTCTCTCGCGGTTGTTATTGTCCCACTTTAACAACCTCGACTAGGGACACATCATAATTTATGTCATTTGTTACTTATAGGGTTTCATGATCAAGTCCTCAACTTGATGGCCTATAATATGACATAAACTTATTTTGGGACCATTATTTAATTATCCAATAGTCAAAAAATGTTGATGTCAGTTTTTCATAAACATGACCATATCATATTTATCTGAACATCATAACTAAACTAACTCCCACTAGAATCAAGACCAAGTCTTCAGATGTCTAGTACCTACAACAACAGTGTTCAACTCGTGCTTAGGTTGTGAGAGATGCTGCGGTATTCTTGCTTGGAACCATTCCAACAAACCACACCACTATTCTTTAATGAGCACTATTCTACGGTTTTCTGCTTGGAAACCTTTCCAACAGACAGTGCCGTTACACAGGCAAAATGACATAACCAGGTGAGAACCGGGAATCATCTTTGTCTGTCTAACTACTCATAATTGATTCGTCTATTTCTCAGTTGTACAAGAACCTATCCTTAGTGTTTCTCAAACATTTGGGGATATTCCTTTACAACTGTCCAGTGACTCTTACTGGAACAAATTGGTATCTACTCGTCATGCTTTATGCGTCAGCTGCATTTAGACGAGCGCAAATATGACATTCATGATGGATTCTATTGCATAAGCAAAAGGAATCACACTCATAGACACTAGCTCAGCCAGTGTCCAAGACACTTCATCTTGCTAAGATCATTGCCATTAGACCTTTGGTGTGAAGCCATTCTTGGAATCATGCATATTGGAACTGTCCAGTACCTTATAATCATAAGGATTCTGACACGATCCAATTAGCTCTTCTGATCCATCTCAATGGATCCATATTCCAAGAACTCACGCGACTTCTCCCATGTCCTTCGTTAAATTTGACTTCCGACCCAAATCTTGACAAGACTTTAGCGTCGGAACGTTGTTTATGAGATTAAGTACGTTCTTAACATACAGTTTTAGAATTGCAATTACGCTCCCACTAGTTTACTTGTAAACGCACTGTTTCTATTCGTTCCTGATCGAGTCAAAGCCTTTGACCGTTTTAACAGAACATAGATTCCAACTCCAAGATGCTTGCTTCAACCGGTGAAGCAACATGCATAACTAGCCAATTTTCGGAGTTGGGGCTCACCTTCGCTTCTTTGAATTTCGCATGCTCGTCACTTTTCAATGATCAACAGATCACGGCAATCGGTCACGAGGAATCACCCTCAATTTAGTTATGGATCCTTTCGGATCTGCGAATTTCAGGCTCCACAGGTGTAGATCCTACAGCACTCTGTAGATCTAACCGCTGCTCTCCCTCAACAGGTTGAACAGCCTCCTGTGTTTCTCGAATTTCTTCGAGCTGTACTTTTACTCCCACTGTTCTTCTTGGAAAAACAGAGTTCCGAACAACAAAACTTTGTTCTCGGATTGGTTGCAAAAGTACTAAGCCTCGGTTTCCTTAGGACAACCAGCGAAGCAGCACTTATCAGATTTGGGTTCAAGTTTGTTTGTTGACGACTGTCTTACACAAACCTTGCAATCCCAATTAATCAGAAAAACGTATTTGGAAATCACCCAGTCCACATCCAATGTGGTGTTTTTTTCACTGATTCTGATAGAAAACTTATTTAGTGTAAACATGTTCATTTTAGAGCGTATTTTAAAAGAATAATGGAAGATTCATGTGACTCATCATTAATCGGAGCATATTCAATAAGATCCGATTCATTCTCTCAGAAACACCATTCAGGTTTTCTAGGAGAAAAGAGCTGTGATATGGCTTCACACTCAATTAGATGATCACTCAATTCTTGACTCAAGTATTTTCCTCCGCGATCTAATTGAGGATATCAATACTTCTGTCAAATCGGTTCTATACTTCATTCTGAAAATCCTTTGATCGTTTCAAGGGATTCTGACTCGTGTCTCATCAAATGAACACAGTCATGCTTATTGAAGTCATCAATAAGTTAATGAAGTATTGAATTTTTCCTTTGGCACTAATGCTCATCGGGCCGCATACATCAGTATGTGTAAGGCCCAACGAGCCTCTGGCCCGTTTCTTTAGCTCTGCTAAAGAAGCCTTAGTCATTTGGCCCAGCAAGCAGAATTCATGTCTCAATTGATTTATAATCAAATGAACCTGAAGCCCATAACTATGGAACTTCTGAATCCGCTGCGCTCTATTTGGTCAATTTGACTATGTTGAGGAAAAATCGAGTTCAAGTCATCAGACTTGAATCATTTGATATTTATGTTTAAGCGTATGTTGGTTTAAGATATAAAACCCTTTCAAAAGGGGTGCTACCATATGATATTTCATTAAGATCAAAAGAGCAAAAACTTGTCTTTTATCAGAATGAAAAACATTCAAATTCTTACAAAAAAAATGAAAGACATTTCTGCATAAAGCAGGTACATAGTAGCAATTACTTAATTCAAAACCAAGCTTGAAAGGCTCCTACAAGTGCATAATCTCTACGGCTTATGCAGCAACCATTGCTCCATACTAGGCACGCAGTTCCACTTGTCCTTTCTTCAATGTTCTACTGTTGTTTAGGCCCTGCATATTTCGAAAATATCAGTACCACAACTAGTATCCAATACATGTGTAGAACTTGAATTAATAACACAATACCTGAAGAAGAAGTACCATACATCTTCTTCATCTCTTGTGAATCTTCCAACAATTTAATGCAATCTCTCTTCCAATGCCCATACTCATTACAGTAGAAGCAATTTCTAACACCAGATGGGCCGGACTTGGGCTTATAAGATGACACAGGCTTATCCTGATTCCAAATCTGGACGGCCCTGCCTCTACCATTGCCTACACAAGATTTTTCAAATCTTTTACCCTGTATGATGTCTTGCTCTACTGTCGAAAGCATGTCATGCAGCTCAGTCAACGTCTTCGTCAAGTTATTTTTGATATAGTTTTTGAAAAACTTATCATAACTAGACGACAGTGACTGCAGAATGATGTCTGTAGTCAACTCTAAGCTGACAGGACAATCCAGTTTCCCCAGGTTATCAATGTAACCCATCAATTTAATGACTTGAGGACTCACTGGAGCATCCTCTGGTAGCTTACACCCAGTAAGAGACTTCACCATCTGGAATCTCTCAAATCGTGCCAGATCCTGAAACTTCAGTTTCAGGCTGGTGATCATCTCTATTGGCGACTCCATGTTCTCGTATTGACTCTTTAAGTCTGATTCCATGGTAGCCAATATCAGACCACGTACATCTACCACATCAATATAATGCTTATTCCAAGCATTATATACTGCATTCGAGCGATTGGCCCCAAGCCTTTCTGGAAGAGCTTTCTCAAGGACATAGTCCTTACTCTCCTGTTTGAGGATTAATCTCAAATTGCGATACCAATTCAGGAAATTTGACCCATTTAACTTGTCCTTCTCAAGGACGGGTCGTAACGAGAAGGTAGTTTTAGACATAGGCTGAAAATTTTAATCAAATAAAATTTTAGTTATGATTTAAGGAAATGAGGAATCTTATCCAATAAGAAAACTCGCATTATATTCAAACAACGTTTCCTCTATGAATATAATAATCCAAGATCCATACATCACTAAAATCCGAGTGGACGACTCGTCTTCACCCAGAGTTTAGCAATCTAGGTAAGCAAATCATTGCTAATTGTACTCAGTACAACTCTTGGTCGTAGATAAGACAATCCATGTCTCATCCACTCTGACGTCTCTGGGCCCAGATCTTCTGATAGCCCAGTCAAGTAAACCAATCTCTTCTGTCTCGTAATCACTGACAGTCGCACTGCAAGTCTGTCAATGACCACCTGCCTTACTCATGTTGCAGTGGATACCAAGGACTCCAAGACTATCCAACAAACGACACGAGTCTTGACAGTAGACAAGATTGGGCAAGGCATCAAGATCACTTGATATTTTGTTGAGGAAATGGAACTCTAAAAGTTTAGTAATTCAATCTCTTAGGTCATGCAATAGTTGATGTCAAGCACTCCAAGACCATCAACACTACTACCTGCCTTACTCATGTAATTGTGGACACCAAGCTCTTGGCAAGACTATCCAACAACGAAACAAGTCTTGACAGTTGACCATGTTGAATAACTAAGCTTCGATCTAACACACATCCAATGTGTATTAAATAGGTTTAGAACATTTTTAACTTTTAATTTCAATTTAGTTTTAATCGTTCTAATTTTAGTGGGTTAGGTCATTCGGTTCGGCTTCTTAATCATATGGTTCAAAACCAAACGATTACGGTTCGCATCGTCACCATATGCGTCGACTGACACATTTGGTCGACTCTCGATATGCAACCTAAAGATTATTCGAGATAACCGGTCAAATCCAATTTGACCAGTTCATCTAATCGAACCGATTCAACCAGTTTTAACTAATCGCGATAACCGATCCAATCCAATTGAGCCGACTTATCCTATTAAACTGATCTTAACCAATCTACCTTAACCAAGTATGATAACCAGTTCAATCCAATTGAACCGATTCAACCATCAAAAGGCATGTGTCGACCGACACTTAACCTGTGTCGATCGATACAATAGAGAATCAGGGAATTTTAATCGAATTAAACCGACATAACCATGCGAGACAACCGACTCAATCCAATTGAACCAATCTATCCTTTCGCACAGCCTGCGTCGATCGATGCACCCAGTGTGACGATCGAAACAGTGCGATTTCTAGATCGAAACCCAATGATTTAATAGGCAAATTCGCGATGCATCGATCGACACACCCAGTGCATCGATCGATGCTGTGCGAAAACCCTAAAATTATTTTACGCGAGTTTTCGTTCTGTGTCGATCGATGCACGCTGTGCAACGATCGACACGCTGCGACAAACCCTAAATTGTTTGCGAGTTTTCGCTCTGTGTCGATCGATGCACGCTTTGCAACGATCGACACGCTGCGACAAACTCTAAGAGTTTACGTGTTTTCGCTCTGCATCGATCGATGCATCCTTGCAACGATTGATGCACTGCGAAAAACACAGATATCGAATTTTCAACAGAAGATTTTAATCCGAGATTAACATGTTAAAACTCGATTTCAGCAGGCAATCAACAATTCAACAAACCCAGTTTTCGAATTAATTGCATCAGATTCAATAGCTAAACCCTAACAACGCTCTGATACCACTGTTGGATCTCCTAGGATCTAGGGTTCGTTATATTGAAATTACCAACCTCGTTCTTACCTAGAACTGGCAGCGGAATGAGTGAACGAGATCAGTGAGCAACACAGATGCCTTGCCTCTACCAGATACACACGCACACAAGCTGGAAACGGGATGCTAGTGCCGGATCTGTGGGATCTAAGAGTTTCTGGTGTTTCTGCTTTTCTGTCAGAGAGAAGAGAAGACGGCTGGGGTTCAGGTTGACCATATAAGACCTTATATATCGACCTGGAAATGACATCACAAACCGTCGGACAATCCCGACTCGGTCACGTCATTAATTCGAAACATCAGTTTCGGAACCCGATGTGCAACGGTCGACACACTTACTGTGTCGATCGACACACCTCCACGAAAAGCCTGCATCGATCGACGCACTCATGCATCGATCGACACACACATTGTAAAACTCTATGTAAATGTGTATCCAATACACATAAGTATGATCATTACCATAATGATCATTCCCACTTTCATGCTTCCAGTTTGCTTAGGTGTGTGACCCTATAGGATCATATAATACTGGCAGTAAGTCTACAACTTACAGACTGCAAGTGGCTTCTAGCAAAACATTGCAACCGCCCAGTATTATACGAATGTTTGATCTCGACACACAACTATCATTAGGAGTGAGTACAAGTGTGATTTCAGGACACTATCCCAACACTCTAATCACAGCTTCATCCCTTAACCAAGGGTCGATCCACACTCTAATACTCTCACCATTACAAACAAGCAGAGCAAGACCTTTGGCCACTAACGAGCGCCCATATAATAATCTTCTCCACGCGAATGATGGTCTTATACCTATTTTCGCCTCCAAAAAAGTGTGATCAGGAAAATATCTGCTCTTCAACAGCCTAGCCAACAAACAGTCTGGGTTCTCAAGCACTCTCCATTCTTTCTTAGCCAAAATATCTTGGTTGAAGTTCTTGATATCCTTAAACCCGACACCACCTTGATCTTTAGGAAAGCACAACTTATTCCAACTAAGCCAATGAATTTTCTTCTTATGTTCTTGAGAGTTCCACTAAAAATCTAACATTGTTGCCATAAGAGATGTTCATGTCACTTTAGGTAATTTGAAAACCGACATTGCAAAGAAAGGCATAGGCATTCCGATGGCCTTCAACAACACTTATTTCACTCCTTGCGATTACAGCCTCGCGAACCATCCTGAAACTATTCCTTTATACGCTCATGTATGAACGCCAACATCTCCACTTTGGAGCAACTAAAACACTCGTGAAGTGCTAAATAAGTGCCAGCTTCGCCTTCCTCGTGATGTTGAAAGTATTCCTAATGCTTATTCGGACAACTTGCTCAATCTGATCTCCAAAAGTGATCGAGGATTTCAAGACATTGATCCTCTGTCCCGCAGCCTTCTCGTGTAGTAGCATTACATCATTTAGAGCACCACCCTACTGGGAATCTTCTTTTCATAAAAACAGAGTATCGTCTGTGAACATCAGGTGGTGAATGACCGGACCTTCCTTAAAGAAGCTGATACCATCAATTTTTCCTTCTTCTTTATCTCGGTTTAGTAAATGAATGAGAGCGTCCGTGCAAAACACAAACATAAATGGCGACAACGGGTCACCCTGTCTTATCCCTCTTTCTGGTTTAATGAGCCCAAAAGGTTGGTCGTTTATAAGCACATAGAATGTAACCGACGACACACACCTCATTACCAGCTTGGTCCACGCATCAGAGAACCCCATCGCTTTCAAAATAGCCTCCAAGAAGCTCCACTGTACTCTGCCATAGGCCTTTGACATGTCTGACTTTATAGCCATGAATTCTTTTGACACCTTCGGACGAATCCTGAATTGATTCACTAATTCATGAGCTATAGCTATGTTATCCGAAATTAACCTTTCCTACAAAAAGGCTACTACGTTGGTGACACAATCATAGGAAGGAAAAGTTGCATGCGCTTCACCATCACCTTCACTACAATATTGTAGAGGACAAAACACAAACTTATAGGCCTAAGATCAGACATAGCCGTTGCATTTGGAATCTTTGGGAAAAGGCACAAGTGGGTGTAATTCCACTTTTTGGGGAAGATATCATTCCTGAAATACTCCTTAACCTCTTTGCATACTTGTTCTTCGATGAAATCCCAATATTTCTTATAGAAATAGCCATTCATGGCATCATATCTCGTGGCACTTGAGGGTTTGATTGAGAAAACCGCCTCTTTGATTTATGCACTTGTCATCTCTTTCATTGGGTCCACATTCATTCTCGTTGTGACTTTAGCTGGGAAATCATGGAAAATATCATCAAAACCAGTGGTTTTAGACGATTTGAACAAGTCTGTGAAGTACTTAACTGCCAGCTCCCCCTTTGAGGCATCTTGTCTCTGAGGCAATCCATTCTCGTCCAAAAGCACTTAAATAGCCTTCTTAGTACGGTTTTTCTTAACTGAAGCAAAAAAGAACTTTTTGTTACCATCACCATCTTCAAGGGATTTCTCCAGACACTTTTGGATCCAGAATGACTCCTCCTCCCTGTAAGCTTCTATCAGCTCTTTTTCACTTGGTTCAAGTACACCGTAGAAGGATGATCTGAGGACTGAACCCTTTCCAGCTCAATCTGTACCTGCACAATTTTGTCCCTCGAATTAACATGATTGCTCTTTTTCCAAGAATTCATTTCCTTTCTAAATCTTCGCTAACGCTCTGAAATCAGGCCAACTTCAATACTTCCCCATGCTCTACTTACATCTTCTTTGACATAAGGTTTTAACAGGAACATCTTATCAAACTTAAAATGCCCACAGTAAACTTCTTGTGACGCCATTTGATTGATCAAAATAGGTATATGGTCAGACCCGCGTTTATCTAAAAGCAGTTGGTTCGAAGCTGGGAAGGCTTCAAACCAAGCTTTATTACCAAAAACACCGGTCCAATTTGCATTGGATCCGATTAGTTCCTCTCATACCACCCCAAGTTACCCTTCCCTTTGAGCTCCTCCATATCACACGCTTTCAACATCAATGCAAAATCCTCAAAAGTTGAATCTCTTCTAGCCGGGCCTCCCAATTTCTCACCATTCTGAAGAATATAATTTTGTTAAAGTCACCCATCATACTCCATCTTCCTTTCTTATTTACACCGATTCTAGTCAATCTTTTCCAAAATTTATTCCTCTGACTAGCATCCGGATTGCCATAGACAAAAGAAACCAAAACCTGCTCACTGACGCAATAAATCATTACACCAATGAGGTTTTTATTAGCAAACTTAACCTCAACCACCGCACTGCACTTTTAAAATAAGGCTAAACCGCCGCTTCTACCTACCGGGTTAATAGTATATAAACGATCATACCCTAACCATTCCTGAAGATCCACCAAAACATTTATGTTATGCATAGTTTCCATTACGAACATGACATCCGGCAAATTTTTTTAACGCATCCCTTCAGTCTTGGGATGACCAAACCTTGTGACCGTCCCAAGTCTTGGCAATTCCAAGCCAATAGACTCATTAAATCTTGGGGGTGATCCCTCATTTGGGATCACCAATAGATGTGCGCGCTTAACGTCTTTGCTAATCCTGCTACTATCCTTCTCTAGTTTCCTTTACATAATCGTGCTCTTCAGGATTCCTTTTTTCTTATCTATGAAACCATCACTGATCTCAATCCCCTTTTTTTTTTTTTTTTAACTCTTCTTGACTTTGGTGGTCTCTTCCTAGACTTTGATTTGAATAGCATAGCCCCAGAGGAACATGCCTCATTATATACCGTTTCTATAACCGTCGAACTATCTATGGATCTTTACATACATCTCTATTTGAAGTCACCATAAGTTAAAATAGAAGAGCAATTGAGTTTAATATCATTTTTCCGTCTAAAGATATTTATATTACCATTAAAACTGAAACCAAAACATACAACCGGATAAACCAGTATAAAAGCCCGAAAGATTACAGGAAACTAAGCCCTAAAGTTTTAAGGGAAGCATAAGCCGTATAGCATACACAATACCGGGGACGAAATCCCAATAAAGGGAAACTAAGCCCAAAACAAAGGGACACAACCTAAAGATCAACACAAAATTACCAGAGAAACGAAAGAGTTGGGAGTACCGAATTGGAGAAAAGCATCTTGCCGACACTGGAAAGGAACAAGGGAGAACCCAACGACAATAAATTGCACTCCTGCATGAACCAGAAAGAGCCACGGACAACCAAAGAATATTCACACACTCCGCAGAAACGAGAGTATAATCCGATCGAAAAGCAAAATTACCCGGATATCAGCCTAAGACAATATACCGTAGAGTCTAAAATTGATAATTCGAGAGTCAAACTAATCCCACCAGATCGTACAAACCACAAGCCATGATGAAGTCAACACATAACCCCAACCACCACTAAACCAAACCAAAACAAACCTTGATCTACAAATCCACCCGAAAATGCCAAACCAAAAATCAGAGACGAGCACGCTTGACCAACAAACCGGGAAATCGCGAGCACAACCAATCGAACAAAAACCGCTAGCAACAACGACCCACGGAAGTGGCACTAGGGAAGCATCCACTAACAAAGCAAGAGGACCCTCAATGACAAAAAACACCATATCCAGCACTAAGAGACCACACCGCCGAAGGCCACCGCACGCCAGGAGAAGAACAGACCACAACCACCGGATCAAGCCACGAAACACCGCTGAATGAAGCTTGGAAGAATACGAAAGGACCGCTGAAGAGCCATATAACCACGACGAACATGAGACTTCCCGGTTCATGCAAGATGCACCGTCACCAGGAAGCCCACAGATGTAGAAGGCGAAGGAAAACGGTGAGCCTCAAAATCCGGGTCAAAAAAAAAAGAAAATTAGGACAAACGTCGTTTGAAAAGAAAACAACGAGAGTTTAACATCATGTTAAAACTAACAATTTTTTTGTGTATAAAATATCATGTTAAAACAATGAGAGTTTAATATCATGTTAAAACTAACAATTTTTTGTAAAATATTTGATTATTGCTTGTATTTCTTTAAACATTAAATTTCTTATAATATGTACGAAAGAAAACTTTTTTTTTAGATACGTGGTATCCCATCGGCTTTCTAGGCCTCAAGACTACAGTCCACGTGTGTATCTTGGAGTGGCCAAGTGGAGAATGTAGAACAAGTGGATCGAACCCTGAGTGTGGTGCACCCAGATCTCGTCTCCTTACCATTACATCAAGGCCATTTGATTTTTTATTTTTTATTTTTATTTTTTTCTGGTGTGCTACTGCAGAAAACATTAGATAGTAATTATATTAATTCCCAATTTTATTGTTGTTATAAATGTTTTTATCTTTGAATTCAAAAAGTCAAGATCTCAAAATGAATTAGAGATATATATAGAAGATTACAAAAGTGACACACGTCAAAATATGAGATGCTAAAAGAGGTAATCTTGTGGTATTTTTAGAGATTCAGTTAATGTAAGATATATATTGACTTTGAAAGTTTGAATAGAGGTAAATAATGTTTTTCTATTAAAATATTTCCTCATATGTATTTGACCAAAAATATAAAACCACCTTCTTATGAACACAGAACACTCACTTCCTTACAGTTGCGTTAGAAGAAAAGAAAGATGAACGGAGGAGGTAAGGTGGTCTGCGTCACCGGAGCTTCCGGATATATAGCGTCTTGGATTGTTAAGCTTTTGCTTCTCCGTGGCTACACCGTCAGGGCCACCGTTCGAGAGCCAGGTTTGTTTCCAATTCTCTATGTTCCTTTTATCTAAATCAAATATCATTTTTACACTACATATAGATATAGGTGGTATATCTATATTATAAGGTATGTACCTTAAAGTGCACTATGACATATATGTGCTTTTTTCTGCAGAAGATCAAAAGAAAACGGATCATCTTCTAGCACTTGATGGCGCAAAAGAAAGACTCACATTATTCAAAGCAAATCTACTAGAAGAAGGTTCTTTCGAGCACGCAATCGATGGTTGCGAAGCTGTCTTCCATACCGCTTCACCGGTTACACTCACTGTCGATGATCCTCAGGTTCGTCAACGATGTTACTGTGTTCTGAGTAACACAATCCTTACTAGTTTACATGATCAATGATTTACAGTTAGTAATCCCACATGAAATTAGAGAGGACATACAAAATAATACATAAATGACATGAGTTTATCCAGTCATATATAGTGAATTGGTTTACATGAGTTAACCATTACTCTGGATTTTTCAGGCTGAGCTGATCGAACCGGCAGTCAAGGGTACTTTAAACGTCCTAAAGACTGTTGGAACAATTATTTAATAAAGACATGTTAAAACATGGGCTTTATTAAAAAGTGTTTGTGTGAAAAGAAATGTGTTAAGCCCATAATGATATGGAAGGGAAATTTTCCAATTTGTGGAAACTTGCTAGACAAGTAAATTTCCAATTTGTGGAAACTTGCTAGATAAGTAAAATTTCCAGTTTGTGTAAACTTGCTAGACAAGTAAATTTCCATTTTGTGGAAACTTGCTAGACAAGTAAATTTCCATTTTGTGGAAACTTGTGAATCCCATATAAAGGACCCCTAAGCCTCTGTTTTAGAGCATCCACAACGAAAATCACACAGAGAAAAACACAAATAAAAGTTTCTTCAATTCTCTTCTATTTTTAGGTTAGTGTCTAATTTCGAGAGTATCGTAGTTCATATGTTCGACAGAACCGATATCGAGTGTTGCGATACGGTTTCATATGGTTGTATCCTGGGACTCATGAATCATGATTTAACCTGTCACACTACGGGTGATTCTTTGAGTTAAGGAAAGAGATCAAATCTCGCCTCCATATATTCTGATTTCTACTCCTTCTGTCCGATTGTTTTGATATCGTTTCCTTAACGTCTATTTTATTTTCGTGATTAAATCGCTTTTAACGTAGTGCTGTAAATCTTGGTTCTACAATCTTAACTCAAAGAAATCCGTTTCTGTTATATGAACATTAAACTGATTTTAATCGCGAGTAAATAAACGTTTTCAAACGATTTCTCTCCCGCTTATGATACTAAGAACGTTATCAACGCTGTTTTAGCAAGGATTCATTAATGTAGAGGCGGATTAAAACCTGTTTTCAAAACGGTCTTGAAGGAAAAAACGCAGCGTACTTCGCTAATCGTTTCATAGCGATCTTCGTGATTATTTTGTGCGTTTCACATAAGTTTATTGATTGCGATCGATAAACTTTTTCACTGCGATTTCTGAACGGTATATAATCGTTAGAATCGCAGTTTATTGAAACATAAACCCGATTATCAAACGCGTTATAAACGCTTTGACGAATGCTCTGCGGAGATTCGATATTAAAGAACGCGCTCTTAGCGGTTCTAATCGGTTCGATATTGGTTATCTAAATTGCGATTTAAATTCCGTATCGAAGCAAAGAGTGTATTCGGATTTTAATCGAATTCTCTTTCCGTTTAATTATTTATTAATTAAAACAGTATTGATTAGGGTTTCGAAAACCCTAAATATGTCAACGACATAATCGTTTATGAGAGAAGCGTTTAATCACTAGAAAAGTGAAGTGTTTGGGGTTTTGGTTAGTATATTAATTCAGTTTTGTTCTCATGAATGGACTAGAACTTCAATATGACTAACAACACTGATGTGATCATTTATGTGATTTGCAACAGATCTAGTGAGTCGATACTCCAAATCGCGGTTTGGAAGAGGTCAACCACTTGTGATCCCATGTGCCTTATGAACTAATATGAAGTTCTATGACAAGGCAAAGACAAGAGAATGGCTCAAGCCAATTTGATCAAGATAGACATGTTGTGTTATCTCTGAAGTCAATATGGTTGAGCATAGCCCACATGAGTGGAGGTATGATACCGGTGTGACGGTACATATATGTTCATGGAAAAATGCACTTTCAAAAGCTGCAGGTTGTGGTGATGTGGTGATGAAGCTCACTCTCACCAATTTCAACCATGTGTCAGATTTGCGGAAAATCTGAATTCACTGTCAATTTCGAAGCTGATTAGCTTGTATTGACAAAGAATAGTGTCTATGTAGACAAAGGTTTTGTTAAGGATGGGCTGATCCAAATTAATTTTGAGACAGTCGTACTTAATATTAATGTAACCAACGAAGGTGACATTAATGAAAAGAAACCAGTTGCTTATGTTTCAGAATTTCCGAACGTTTCGGCCATGTTATATTCGAGTCTATGATTAGATTGATGAACATGAATTAGATTCTGAAATACAAAATAAGCAAAGTGTGAAGTTTGTGTCCAAGCCAAACTCACAAAAACGCCATCACCAAGCGTAGTAACAACAACCGAACCTCTAGTGTGATTTAAAATCTGTGCAAACTAGAGTTGAAAAGAAGTACTTCGTAACTTTCATAGATGATTGCACTAGATACTGCTATGTGTATCTATTACGAAGTAAAGATGAAGTCTTGGACAAGTTAAAAGAGTACAAGCTCTAAGTTGAAAACCAACTTGATAAAACTATCCAAATGGTTAGAAGTGATCAAGGAGGTTAATACAATGAACCTTTCGATGCGTTCTGTAGAGAACATGGTATTATTCATCAAACAACCGCTCCTTACTCACCAGAGTCTAGTGGAGTTCTGGAACGAAAGAACCGAACTCTTAAGGAGATGATGAATGCAATGTTGCAGGAATCTGGGTTAGCCCAGAACATGTGGGGGGAAGCGCTGCTTACCTCTAATTACATCCTGAACAAAATACCACACAAAGTGACTGGAAAAACTCCATATGAACTTTGGAAAGGTAAAGTACCTTCGTACAAATACCTGAAAGTGTGGGGGTGCCTGGCAAAAGTTGCAGTACCACTCCCAAAAAATGTCACCATCGGACCTAAGACTGGATATGTGCATAATAGCAGTGTCTATCGTTTTCTGGTATATATAAGTCAGATATACCAGATATCCATGTGAACACGACAATGGAGTCAAGGAACGTTTCCTTCTTCGAATATGTGTTTCATGCAGGGATAAGGGAAATCCTAAGAGAACTCGTGATGAACGAGATGCTAGCAATGAGGCAAGCACTTCTAGCACTTCTATAAATGAAGTTGCAGAAGAAATTGAACTTAGACGAAGCAAGAGAGTTCGTAAAGAAAAGACATTCAGTTCATAGTTAATAACGGCATTTCTAACAGAAAGTGGGCCAAGAACTTTTAATGAAGCCATGTCTACTCCTGATGCACCTTCATGGAAGGAGGCTGCTAACAATGACATCAATTCCATTATGAAGAATCATACATGGGAATTGGTTGATTTACCGCAAGGGTGTAAACCTCTTGGGTGCAAATGGATCTTTACTATAAAGATGAAAATAGATAGATCCATAGACAAGTACTGACAAGGCCTATCCCGGCCATAGGGCCGGAACGGATTGCCACTACTTAACCGATTTCATCTTGAGGTTTCTTAAGAACCTCAAGTCCATTTTAGTCATACTTAAACGTTTTCCATTTCATTCATTCAACAAGTTTGATTCATAATAAAGACTAAGGCAAAATAGACATTTTATTAATAAGTAAAAGGTACCAAATACAACTGTGGTTCAATTCGCATTATGCTAAAGTATTCGGTCCTAAAACAATGTCTACCAAACTAACACCACTCGCCCCCAAGTCTTGTCCGCGCCTAGGTTCGATCATCATCATGATCACCTGAAAACAAACGAGTTCATGAGATTTCCATATTCATTTATAATCATTTTTATGCATCCTAGCAATATACTATATGATCCCATGAACTTTATAATATACAATCAATCTAACATTTCTATATTTCCATATTAATTCTAAGTTCTAAACATAGGCCGCTTTTAATTCCCGTTACACCAACCGCGAACCGCATGCACACTCGGCTCACGGTCGTGAGCGTGTGATCGCGCATTCTCGGCGTACGGTCCATGGTCGGATGCGTGGACTTACGGCCGTGGCGTTATATCGCGATTGTCCGGATGTTAGCGCGCGGATGGTTACTCGGTCGTGACGCGTACCGGGACGGACGCATCATTCCAATGCGCGCTAGACCTTACGGTCGCGCGGATGGATCGATACGTGCGTGTACTGCCGGCTTGACGTAACGATCGCGCGTCCATGCGCTGCGTCAACGGGAGACGATCCTCGATCATAACGCGGTCGGTCATGCGGTGTGGTCGCGTATCCGCGAACGGACGCGACTCTTCATGCGAACGGACGCGATCATTACCGCGGACTGTTACGACCGTTCCTTCGGTCCGCATGATACACCGCGGCCAACGATCGCTTGCGACAGTCCGTGGACCATCCGCGATCGCGCGCATCATACTTCGGCGGTTCGGCAAGCGGTTAAGACTCGCGGTTCAACGAGCATCTCTCCGGATACGTTTTCACGCCTTGGCCGATCCAACCTTGGCTTCTCGGGTCTCGGCTTACCGTCCATCCGACGAGCCGTTAAACCGTTCGAAGCGGTTCTGATCCTTGGGCCATTAGCGCTTAGAACCGCGCCTTACCGGTTGGCCAAAACATCCACGACCAAGGCCTTATGGCCGGTCGTGTAACCAACTTATAGCGCCTTTTTAGAAATAAGAAGAAGAGAGTTTTCCGGCCATAGAACAACCGGCTGTGACCGCTAGGGCTTGGGCCAAGGCCGAGAAGAAATGGTCCGGTCTCTAACCTTAGATACGGTTGCGGTTTTCCCATGAGTAGCCGATGCCTCTCCAGCCATCCTTGCTCCTCTTTTTGCGCTTTAAACCACCACCAAGACTCCTTAAACCGCCGGCCTTTCTCCTTGAAATCCGGCTTCTCTCTCTTTCTCTAAACTCTCGCTTTTGGCCTTTGCCTTTGTGGAGAATTTTGTGTGTGTTTGTGCCTTCTAAGCGTGCGCAAAAAATGAACAAGGGAAGGCCTATTTATAGGCTCTTCCATGCGCCAACCACCAAGGGGAGAGAGGTGTGAGTTGTGGACCGAATGGGTGAAACACTTGGTGGTACCCATTCGCTTGGTAACCGCTAGTCAGCTAGTGTCACTAGCTGACCTAGCTGGCCCAAGAGCTTAACACTCCGGCCAGCTGAGTTGAGCTGGTTGCCAGCTGACCTAGCTAGCCAGCTGGACTGTTCAGCTCAGCTGAGCTGACTTCCTCACTCCCACACTTAGCTGAGCTCCTTCCAGCTGAGTCTCAGCTCCAACACGCCTATGGGACACTTGGTTTAGTCTCTCCGGACTTCCCGTTCATGTTTTCTGGTCCCATGGCCGTCCCATCTTCCTTAGGCCGGTTGGGGGATACTACAAGTCTCCCCCCCTTGAAATGGATTCGTCCCCGAATCCGCGTCAAGGTTTTTGTACCACTCTGGATAGTCGGCCTTCATCTTATTCTCGGTTTCCCAAGTAATCTCCTTGATCCCATTATGGATCCATTCCACTTTGACCATTGGTACCACTTTCTTTCGGGTTGCTTTTTCCATCCTATCTAGGATTCGGAGTGGTCGGATTTCGATGGTCAAGTTTGGCCTAAGTTCTCTTGGAATCTCAGGTTCAACCTTGTCTTGATCCCCTAGACATTTGCGCAACTGTGAGACATGGAACACATTGTGGAATGCGTCCATCTCACTTGGCAAGTCTAACTTATAGGCGACCGCTCCAACCCGTTCAATGATTCGGAACGGTCCCAAATATCTGGGATCAAGCTTACCACGCTTGGAAACCCTGGCCCGACCCTTGAAAGTGTTCATCTTCAAGTAGACTTGGTCGCCTACTTCGAACTCAATGTCCTTCCTTCTCCTGTCTGCATAGCTCTTTTGACGGTCTTGAGCCTCTTTCATCTTGGCCTTGAGGAATCGGATTCGTTCCGTGGTTTCCTCTATTATGTCTGGTCCAACTATACTTGACTCTCCAACTTCGGTCCAGCATAGTGGGGTTCGACAAGGCCGTCCATACAAAGCCTCATAAGGCGACATTCCGATGCTTGTGTGATAACTGTTGTTATACGCAAACTCGGTCAAGGGTAGAAACTTCTCCCATGAGTCGCCCCATTCAAGAACACACGCCCTTATCATGTCTTCTAGGGTTTGTATCGTCCTTTCGGATTGACCGTCCGTCTGGGGATGGTAAGCCGTACTCATGTTCACTCTCGTTCCCAGGGCCTTCTGGAAGGCTTGCCAGAAATAAGAAGTAAACCGGCCGTCCCGGTCTGAAACTATACTTGATGGGATCCCATGAAGTCTCACGATCTCATCAATGTATAACTCAGCCAACTTCCCCACTCCGTCCATCTTCTTGATGGCCAAGAAGTGGGCGGATTTTGTGAGCCTATCTACCACAACCCAAATGGCATCTCGCCTGTTCCGGGTCATAGGCAAACCGGTCACAAAGTCCATAGCTATGTTATCCCATTTCCATTCCGGAATGGGAAGACTTTGGAGCAGACCACTCGGGACTTGGCGTTCAGCCTTGATTAGCTGACAGGTCGGGCACTTGGCCACCCAATCAGCTACATCACGCTTCATCCCAACCCAATAATAGTACCGTTTGAGGTCATGGTACATCTTGGTTTGGCCGGGATGAATTGAGAACTTAGACTGATGAGCCTCTCGTAAGATGACTTCCTTCAGTTCCCATACGTTTGGCACACAGACTCGGCCATTTACCACGATCGTCCCATTGTTGGAGATCTGGTATTCCGTATGGTTGTTCTCAGCGGCTTTCACCAATTCCTCATCATCTTTCTGAGCTAGCCGAACCTTAGTCAGAATATCTGCTTGGTCTGCTGCCCCTAAGCCAATTGGCACCTCTCCCACGGTCAATGCATTGAGACGCAAGGAACGGACCATTCCGACCAAAGTCTCTGCATCCCATTCACTAGCCACCTCGGTCCTTTTCCTACTTAAGGCGTCGGCCACGAGGTTGGCCTTCCCTGGATGGTAAGTAATGTCCAGATCGTAATCGGCCACTAGTTCCATCCATCTCCTTTGACGAAGGTTGAGCTCAGGTTGGGTGAACACGTACTTCAGGCTCTTATGGTCTGTAAATAGTTGCACTTTTGCTCCGTAGAGATAAGATCTCCAGATCTTAAGTGCAAAGACTACATCGGCCATCTCAAGATCATGAGTGGGATAGTTCCCCTCATGTTTTCTTAATTGCCTTGAAGCATATGCAATCACTTTCCCTTCTTGCATCAACACACATCCCAACCCATTGATTGACGCATCCGTGTAGACCACGTAAGGCACATCATCTTGGGGTTGAGTTAGAACTGGCGCCTTAGTCAACATCTCCTTGAGTTCCTTAAAACTCTTCTCCGCGGCATCAATCCACTCAAACTTCACGTTTTTCCCGGTCAGCTTTGTCATGGCTTAGCCATACTTGCAAACCCTTGGACAAAACGTCTGTAGTAGCCGGCCAGACCTAGAAAGCTTCGGACCTCAGTCGCATTTCTCGGTCTTGGCCAATCCTCAATTGACCGGATCTTCTCCGGATCAACTGCCACTCCTTCCGCCGACACTATGTGTCCTAGGAAGCCAATCCGCTCTTGCCAGAAGCTACATTTACTTAGCTTGGCATAGAGCTTCTGTTCCTGCAGCTTCTCCAACACGATCCTAAGATGTTCCCAATGTTCTCTAGGGTTCTTGGAGTAAACAAGTATGTCATCAATGAATATGATGACAAAACTGTCTAACCATTCCCGAAAGACACCGTTCATCATCTTCATGAACGCGGCTGGTGCATTTGTTAGACCGAACGGCATGACTACGAACTCGTAGTGACCATACCGAGTCCGGAACGCGGTCTTCCTCACGTCCTCTGGTGCTATCAAGATTTGATGGTATCCCGAAGCGAGGTCGATCTTGGAGAACACGGTCGACTTGAGTTGGTCTAACAACTCGTCTATCCGGGGCAATGGGTACTTGTTCTTGACAGTAACCCGGTTGATGCCTCGGTAGTCTATGCACAAGCGGAGGCTCCCGTCCTTCTTCTTGACGAATAAGACAGGCGCTCCCCAAGGAGAACTGCTCGGCCTAATAAAGCCTTTGTCCAGCAGTTCCTCTAACTGCTTCTTTAACTCAGCCATCTCGGCTGGGGCCATTCTATATGGCGCCTTGGATAAGGGTTTCGTTCCGGGTTCAAGTTCAATGACGAACGGATCAGACCGGTCAGGCGGTAAGCCTTCTAATGGTCTAAAAACGTCCTCAAAGTCCTTAACCACTGGGATTTCCCCAACCTTAGCCTCCGGCCCTACTTCCTTGATCATGATAGTGGCTAAGTATGCTTCACATCCCTTAGCCAATATCTTCTCTGCTTGGATAGAAGAGACGACCAAGCTTCCCGAGGTTGGCCGTATTCCTTGGAACACAACCTTACCCTCAGGTTTCTCGAACTTCACCCTTCCCCGGTGACATTCAATGGTGGCTCGGTTTTGACCGAGCCAGTCCATACCCAAGATCACTTCGTGATGTTTGAGTTGGACTACCACTAGGTCAGCCGGCATGCTCACGCCTCCAATGGAAACGGGCACATCTCTGACTAAACCTAACATAGGCATTACTTGCCCACCGGCGGCATTCACAATGCCTTGGCCGGCTGCTTGTTCACTTTGGAACAAGCCTTTCCCAATCATCCCGGGACTCACAAAACTGTGTGTAGCCCCGGAATCAAACAAGGTCAGTGTCTCTACGCCGCCTATCAAAACGGTCCCTACACATCGCCCTCAAATGTGTAAGCGCATCCCGCTTTTTCCCCAATATGATGCAATGCATTATTCAAATATTGAAGAAGGTTAGGGTTCCAGTAACGTACCAGTAATCGCGTCATATGATCCGGCCTCCCCTGAGTCCTTTACCAGTTCGTAAACCCGAGGTTTCACAGTTTGACCCTTGGCCGTAGCCGCGCGGTCTCCCTGACCCCGGTTCACTTCTGGCGCCCTTTGCTTCCCATCTTGGCGCTTGGGACACTCTCGGATGTAGTGCCCAGCTTGGCCACAGAGATAGCATGTCACTGGTCTCTCGGTCACCTCTTCACGCCCCTTATTCTGTGGACAGCTCCGTGACTCGTGGTCCTTGCCGCCACACTTCGCGCATGCAACATCGGCTTTCCAACACTTCCCTAAGTGTCGTTTGCCACATGTGGCACATCTGGCGCGGTCAGAGGAGGGAGCATCAGCCGTCTGATCTCTCTTCCTCTTTAGGTCCTTCCCGGGTTGACTGGACACCTTTTCCTTTGAACCAACGCGGTTCTCCTCAGCCAAATTGGCTTCCACCGTAGCTGCCCTCTCGACTAGCTCGGAAACACTGTTGTAGGTACAAACCGAGCAGTGGGTACGTAACTCCACTCGCAGGCCGCGAAGGAAGCGACGCACCTGTGCCGGCTCGTCCTCAACATCCCGTCCCACGTAACGTCTGAGACGGTCGAACTCGGCCTCATACTCACGGACCGACCTGCGACCCTGGACCAAGCCCAAGTATCTACCTTCCATACGATCCCAGGCCTCCGCCGGGAAGTACTTCCGGTTGAACTCTACCTCAAACTCCGCAAAGGAGTTGATGAGGCCCTTGGTGTGCCTGTCAACAGACAGCCACCAGTTGTGAGCGTCCCCTTCCAGGAAGTGGGTCGCTATGTCCTTACGGTAATCTTCAGGGCAACGGGTAGAACGGAAGTTCCGGACAAGCCGTGACCTCCATTCATCAGCCTCAAGTGGGTCAGCACTTCCCTTGAAGTGTTTTGTCCCCAACTTGGTGATGTGACCTAGAACGTTGAGGTAGTCCACCTTTCGAACCTTTTTAGGGTTCGGTGACTCTACCACTACTACGTCCGAGTCATCATCACTCAGACTCGCGGTCTCAGGAACCACGGTCCGCGGCTCACCCTCAGCCGGTTTCTGACCAGAAAGGCTCTGGTTCAGTACCGTGAGCTGGCCCATCACTTCCTTTAACATAGTCCACATCTGACCGACGTTCCGGACTGCTGTCAAAGGCTCACCGTCACCACCACCTGTGGCATCATCCATCTCATGGCCGGTCTCATCTCGAGCCGCATGAGATGAAGACTCACCCATATGCTCATCGTTCCCGGTTTGGACGTGCGGTTGTTCAACCCTAGTCCCGTCGGGAATCAGTGTAGCATTGGGCCCAGTGGCCGTTGGGACAACCTCAGGACCGGTTGCCCCTGGCGTGACAGGAGTGGTCTGGACTCTCGGGCCGTGGCCGGTCGCAGACGTCTCCTTGTCCTTATCTTTTGTCCTCTTGGACTTGCTTTTTCCAACCTGAAATTCAACAAGACAATTCCATATATATCCAATCAAATTTCAAATCCTAAACAAGTCTACTTACTATGCGGACAATTCGGACTTGGACGAGTGGTGTAGCCCCTAACCCCAGCCTAGGAAATAACTCCGCTCTGATACCAACTTGACAAGGCCTATCCCGGCCATAGGGCCGGAACGGATTGCCACTACTTAACCGATTTCATCTTGAGGTTTCTTAAGAACCTCAAGTCCATTTTAGTCATACTTAAACGTTTTCCATTTCATTCATTCAACAAGTTTGATTCATAATAAAGACTAAGGCAAAATAGACATTTTATTAATAAGTAAAAGGTACCAAATACAACTGTGGTTCAATTCGCATTATGCTAAAGTATTCGATCCTAAAACAATGTCTACCAAACTAACACCACTCGCCCCCAAGTCTTGTCCGCGCCTAGGTTCGATCATCATCATGATCACCTGAAAACAAACGAGTTCATGAGATTTCCATATTCATTTATAATCATTTTTATGCATCCTAGAAATATACTATATGATCCCATGAACTTTATAATATACAATCAATCTAACATTTCTATATTTCCATATTAATTCTAAGTTCTAAACATAGGCCGCTTTTAATTCCCGTTACACCAACCGCGAACCGCATGTACACTCGGCTCACGGTTGTGAGCGTGTGATCGCGCATTCTCGGCGTACGGTCCATGGTCGGATGCGTGGACTTACGGCCGTGGCGTTATATCGCGATTGTCCGGATGTTAGCGCGCGGATGGTTACTCGGTCGTGACGCGTACCGGGACGGACGCATCATTCCAATGCGCGCTAGACCTTACGGTCGCGCGGATGGATCGATACGTGCGTGTACTGCCGGCTTGACGTAACGATCGCGCGTCCATGCGCTGCGTCAACGGGAGACGATCCTCGATCATAACGCGGTCGGTCTTGCGGTGTGGTCGCGTATCCGCGAACGGACGCGACTCTTCATGCGAACGGACGCGATCATTACCGCGGACGGTTACGACCGTTCCTTCGGTCCGCATGATACACCGCGGCCAACGATCGCTTGCGACAGTCCGTGGACCATCCGCGATCGCGCGGATCATACTTCGGCGGTTCGGCAAGCGGTTAAGACTCGCGGTTCAACGAGCATCTCTCCGGATACGTTTTCACGCCTTGGCTGATCCAACCTTGGCTTCTCGGTTCTCGGCTTACCGTCCATCCGACGAGCCGTTAAACCGTTCGAAGTGGTTCTGATCCTTGGGCCATTAGCGCTTAGAACCGCGCCTTACCGGTTGGCCAAAACATCCACGACCAAGGCCTTATGGCCGGTCGTGTAACCAACTTATAGCGCCTTTTTAGAAATAAGAAGAAGAGAGTTTTCCGGCCATAGAACAACCGGCCGTGACCGCTAGGGCTTGGGCCAAGGCCGAGAAGAAATGGTCCGGTCTCTAACCTTAGATACGGTTGCGGTTTTGCCATGAGTAGCCGATGCCTCTCCAGCCATCCTTGCTCCTCTTCTTGCGCTTTAAACCACCACCAAGACTCCTTAAACCGCCGGCCTTTCTCCTTGAAATCCGGCTTCTCTCTCTTTCTCTAAACTCTCGCTTTTGGCCTTTGCCTTTGTGGAGAATTTTGTGTGTGTTTGTGCCTTCTAGGCGTACGCAAAAAATGAACAAGGGAAGGCCTATTTATAGGCTCTTCCATGCGCCAACCACCAAGGGGAGAGAGGTGTGAGTTGTGGACCGAATGGGTGCAACACTTGGTGGTACCCATTCGCTTGGTAACCGCTAGTCAGCTAGTGTCACTAGCTGACCTAGCTGGCCCAAGAGCTTAACACTCCGGCCAGCTGAGTTGAGCTGGTTGCCAGCTGACCTAGCTAGCCAGCTGGACTGTTCAGCTCAGCTGAGCTGACTTCCTCACTCCCACACTTAGCTGAGCTCCTTCCAGCTGAGTCTCAGCTCCAACACGCCTATGAGACACTTGGTTTAGTCTCTCCGGACTTCCCGTTCATGTTTTCTGGTCCCATGGCCGTCCCATCTTCCTTAGGCCGGTTGGGGGATACTACAAGTAAAAGGCCAGACTTGTGGTGCAAGGATTCCGACAAAAAGAAGGGTTGGATTACTTTGACACCTATTCTCCGGTAACGAGAATAACTTCGATTCGTATGCTGATTGGAATTGCAGCATTAAAAGATCTCGAAATCCATCAAATGGATGTAAAAACTGCTTACCTAAATGGAGATTTAGAAGAAGAAATCTACATGCATCAACCTGAGGGTTATGCTGCTCCTGGACAGGAGAAGAGAGTGTGAAGACTTGTGAAGTCATCATATGGACTTAAACAAGCGCCAAAACAATGGCATGAAAAGTTTGACAATGTAATGATGTCAAATGGCTTTCACACTAATGAATGTGATAAGTGTATATACATCAAAAGTACTCCTCATGGATACGCTTTGCTCTGTTTATACATCGATGACATGCTCATCACGGGAAGCAGTAAGGATATCATCAAACAAACTAAGAACATGCTTAGTGGGAAGTTTGATATGAAATACTTGGGACTAACAGATATAATTCTGGGAATTAAGATCACTCGAAATTACGAAGGAATAATCCTGTCTCAAGATCATTATGCTGAAAATATCCTAGAGTGGTTTAAGAACTACTCAAACGGGATAGCGAAAACTCCAGTTGACACTCAACTTCATTTGACAAAGAATTCAGGTGAACCTGTGTCACAGGTGGAGTATGCAAGAGTGATCGGGAGTCTAATGTACTTGATGAATTGTACTAGACCCGATTTAGCGCACTCAGTAAATGTACTAAGTCGCTACACGAGTAATCCAGGTCATACTCATTGGTAAGCCATAACTAGAGTATTCTGAGAAATACTAAGAGTTATGGGCTTCATTTTGGAAAAGAACCAGCAGTACTAGAAGGGTACAATGATGCTAATTAGATTTCAGATTCTAGAAACTCCAAATCTACGAGTGGATTCACTCTTGCTGGTGCAGCAGTATCCTGGAAATCTTCCAAGCAAACACTCATGGGCCGATCAACCATGGAGTCAGAGTTCATAGCTTTAGAAAAAGCTGCAGAAGAAGAAGAATGGCTTCAGAACTTCTTGGAAGATATCAGATGTGGGAAAAAACTAGTGCCAGCTCTACGCGTACACTGTGATAGTCAGTCGGCTATCTCACGGGCACTGAGTAATCTGTACAATGGTAAATATCGTCATAAACGAAGACGACATACGACCATTAGATATTTGATCTCAAGTGGTGTAATAACGATAGATTACATCAAGTCGGCTGATAATTTAGCGGATCCGTTCACAAAAAGCTTGCCGAGAGATCAAATTGTGAAATCATCAAAAGGAATGGCTTTAAAGCCTATGAACAAAGATGACGTTTGATGGACACCCCACCTATGTGACTGGAGATCCCAAGATCTAGGTTCAAAGGGAAAACAAAATTGAACTGATTCAGGATTGAGCACTATAACTCTGCCCAGTTCCTCGGATGATAAATAGTGCTATATGTGTGTGATGAGGTTAAGCGTTGGCTTTTAATGATTCCATAACTTTGTAATAGTGGAGTACAGACGGATACTTCTGGAAAGAAAGCTGATGGCAGATCACCTAGTGAGTGTGAAATGGGGCCGTTTCTAGGAGAATGAATGTAAGGCTATACTCTCCAACTTCACTCACGAATACCAGGCATGTTCAAGGCCACAATGAACACAATAGAGAACATAGTTCTACGAGAAGATGTAGCTGTGCGATATATGTTGTCTCGGTTTACACCAAAGTCCGGGTGGTTCAAGACATCGCGTTCACCTCCTGGCCAAGTAAACCCGACATATATCAAAAATGATTGGTTCAAGGCTGAAAAATGCTACCTATCAGATGCAGTTACATTTTCGTATACTCTCGAAAGTCTGTCTAGTCTAGTGAAGTCTAGTCTAGTCAAGTCTATCTAGTTCACTGAGTCTGTCTAGATAGTTGCATCTACATATGTTTAGATTCATTTTTATTCATGTGGGGGATTGTTGGAACAATTATTTAATAAAGACATGTTAAAACATGGGCTTTATTAAAAAGTGTTTGTGTGAAAAGAAATGTGTTAAGCCCATAATGATATGGAAGGGAAATTTTCTAATTTGTGAAAACTTGCTAGACAAGTAAATTTCCAATTTGTGGAAACTTGTTAGATAAGTAAAATTTCCAGTTTGTGTAAACTTGCTAGACAAATAAATTTCCATTTTGTGGAAACTTGCTAGACAAATAAATTTCCATTTTGTGGAAACTTGTGAATCCTATATAAAGGACCCCTAAGCCTCTGTTTTAGAGCATCCACAACGAAAATCACACAGAGAAAAACACAAATAAAAGTTTCTTCAATTCTCTTCTGTTTTTAGGTTAGTGTCTAATTTCGAGAGTATCATAGTTCATATGTTCGACAGAACCGATATCGAGTGTTGCGATACGGTTTCATATGGTTGTATCATGGGACTCATGAATCATGATTTAACCTGTCACACTACGGGTGATTCTTTGAGTTAAGGAAAGAGATCAAATCTCGCCTCCATATATTCTGATTTCTACTCCTTCTGTCCGATTGTTTTGATATCGTTTCCTTAACGTCTATTTTATTTTCGTGATTAAATCGCTTTTAACGTAGTGCTGTAAATTTTGGTTCTACAAAGACTTGTGTTAAAATGTCTTCTGTCAAGAGGGTCATTTTAACATCGTCCATGGCGGCAGTTATTGCTCATGAGTCCGCCTTTGGACCAAACAACTTCGTAGATGAAACCATGTTCTCTGATCCAAGTTATTGTGAAGAGAAAAAGGTCTTTGAATAGTGTTATAAGTCATAACAGAAGAATAAGTTCATGAGAACTCTCACATTATAGTTCTTACAATTTGTATTTTTATTTCTTCGTTTTTCAGCAATGGTATGCACTATCGAAGACTTTGGCCGAAGATGCAGCATGGCAGTTTGCCAAGACCAATGAGATGGACTTGATCGTAGTGAATCCAGGACTTGTAATCGGACCAATCTTACAGCCAACTCTTAATTTCTCGGTAGACGTGATTGTGAATCTTATAAAGGGTAAGGATCCTTTTAAAAGCAAACAATATAGGTTTGTGGACGTGAGAGATGTTGCTCTAGCTCATATCAAAGCATTCGAGACTCAATCAGCCAATGGTAGATATATCATTGATGATCCGGTTGTTGTGACATTAAACTACATTGAGAAAGTTTTGCGAGAATTCTTTCCTTACTTGTGCATTGGTGATGATGATAAGTGAGTTTTCTTTGCTTTTCTCATAAAAGTCAACGTTATGTTTTTGATTTGACAAATCAATAATATTTTTTTATTTTGATTTAATTTTTAGGAACAATGAAGACATTGAGCTTGATTTAGTGACATACAAAATGTGTGTGGAGAAAGTGAAGAGTTTGGGAATTGAGTTCACTCCTACAGAAACAAGCCTTAGAGATACTGTTCTTAGTCTCAAGGAGAAATGTCTTGTGTGATCCTCTTTGTTCTTTTGTTGTACTTTTTCTTTATTGATTGCACTATAATCGTGACAAGTTATTTAGACCATGTCCAACGGTGTATCTTAGGGGGGTTTTAGTTGAGTTTCTTAGGATTTTTTATTTTTAAAAAATTGAATAAGCTTAATAAAGTTAAGGATCGTTCCTTAATTAGGGACTTTAAGCAACCGTATCTTAACCATGTGTCACACTCTCATTAGTTTTTTTTTTTTTCATCTGTGACTCCCGACGATTGATGAAGCTCACCGTCGGTTATCGTCTGCGAGGTTGCTAGATTCTGGAGATGAATCCCTCGTAAATCCTTCATTCCAGTTACTTTGATGTGTTCTCGATTAGATTTGATTAGATTTACCGTTCAATCTTGTAAAAACTCTGATCGGACAAAGTCGCTTTCTATCCCTCATTGATTCCGACATGGCTTGGGGGTTTTCGTTCTTAATTCTCTTCTTGTTCGTCGTTTTCAATCTGGGTATGTTTTTTTTTTCCTGATATCTGTAGTCGTATCTTTTAATTTACTTCAGTTTCTGAACCCAATATCGGCTTTCTTTCTTAATATTGTCCTGGGTTTTCTCAGATTTTGTTACAGTGAGGGGTAAGCTAGTTTTAGAAGACGGGTACGAGGTTACAACGGTGGTCAACGGCCACAAGTCTGGTCTGAACCCACACACGGTTCATGCTTTACCAGGATCTTCCAATCTGATCGTCCTTGATTATTCCAACAACACATTCTACACTACTTCTTTTCCTCTATCCGTTGGTAAAAACACACAATTCCACTCTTTTTGTCAATCTTTGAATCGGATCATTATAGTTTTGTATGTAACTGAGTAGTAGAATCATGGGTGCATAAGTAAATGTTATGGCTTATGGCTTTGGATTGGAGTCAATTTGCTTTCCTGTCTCTCTGTAAATGTATATGAAAGTTGTAGACTTTACTATCTTTAGGTGATGATTTTCGAATTTTGTTCTGACTTTCTGTCACTTGCAGTTTCAGTTTCAATTGCAATGTGTGTTGTGCAGATAGTGTGATAAACCGGTTTGCTGGGGATGGGAATCCCGGTTATTTAGATGGTAGAGCTAGTAATAGCCAGTGAAGAAAGCCTCGTGGTTTCGGTGTGGATGCCAAAGGGAATGTCTATGTTGATGATAAGAACAATAAAGCTATACGCAAGATCAGCTCTTCAGGTGTTTAATCCATTTCTTGTATCCCTTTGCATCTTTTGTTTACTGGACTTGTGTTTTCTTAACTGGACTTCGTAGGTTATGTTACCACCATTGCTGGAGGAATCTCAAGAGATTTTGGACATAGAGATTGACCTGCACAGAATGCAACTTTCTCTAGTGATTTCGACATAACTTTTGTTCCTCAAAGATGTTGTTTGCTTGTTTCTGATCATGGAAACGAAATGATCCGCCAGATAAATCTTAAGGAGGAAGATTGCCTCCAGAACTCTCATACTAGTATGTTTGTTTTCCTGTAATCTTTTTGTAAATTTGATACACTATGCTTTTAGAAACTTTAACAGTTCTTCTGCCGCTGTTTTCAGATTTAGGGACATACTCTCTTTGGTCTATAGGGATTGTCCTTTCATGCTTTCTCGGTGTAGCCATTGGATTTGCTATTGGCATCTACGGATTTTGCTACTCGGGACATTTAGTGTTTCCAAATATATACCAATCCACGGCTGATAAAACCAAATTCAACAAAGCAGTGATCACATGGTAAAGCACTCTAATATTAAGCATTCGATGTCTTGATTCAGTTTCTAACAATCTATGAGATTTTTTGTGTGTGTTTGGCTACATTGCAGTTTCATATTATGTGTTTTGATAATATATATTTTTAATTTTAAAAACTCCAAATTGGGTAACACCAATGGAGGTGTTAAATTAGCAAAGGTTCTTAACTATTCCTAACTAACCAAAAAATTATTAAAGTATTCCTAAAAAATCCATGTTGGGTAACACCATTGTGTTTGCTCTTACATGTCTTAAGAATAATATAAAGATATAAAACATTTTCATTATTTAAAATTAAATAATTGGTCAGGTGTCGTAAATTCGAGTTTATCACGTAACGTGGCAAATGAAGGATTCACAGTTCCCAAGGCAAATGCGTTTCAAGTTTCAACCCTCTCTCTCTGCTTCTTCCAAAATCGAAACCATCTCTAAACTCGAAATCTGAAGATGATGGATCTGATCGTCGCTGGTTTCTCTCTAATGATGGGATTTGGTATCTTTGCTCTCATCGCGTCTGTCCTCTGCTCCGTCGCTTTCATCCACCATGTTAGAGCCGCTCCTTCCGACCCTGCTGTTTTAATTTCTCGTCGGAGATAATTATTCGTAAGAAGAGTTTTTACTTTCCAATTATAATATACTTTCGATGTTAATAATACAATCAAACACAAGTAACTAAAATTTCGCAAATCAATATTTATTGTTTTAATATAGCTGCATGCTTTGATTAGTCTCTGTAATTTACGGAATTAAATAATCCCATCCGGGTCGGAATCGAACCCGGCTCGATCTTCTCTTTATTCGAATGATATAAGAAAATAATACGTATGAAGAAAATCATTTATATTTGTATTGAACAAACATATATTACTAGTTTAGCTAGTGCCTTTTCTCTAGTTTTATGTAATCTTTTGTGATAACAGCATCTCAGTCCATGAGATTTATTATTAGATTATGTTTATTGATATTACAAACTAAACAACAAAAGGCTAAAAACTATAGTGGCTAGTTAGATTGTGGTGCCATTGCAGCTTCTTTCACTTCCTTGAAATCATAGTTATTGTTTTTAAAGGTCTCTGGGATGTTGTACTCAACAGTCGATGCCTCTTTTGCTGCGTTCTTGCTTACAAGAGATTCGTAAAGACCTTTGTCTAAATGCAAGTGGAGTGCATCACATGATCCAGACCAGCAAGTCAGCGGTTTGCAGTACATGGTCTCTCTGAAACCAATTCTGTCTCTACTACCACCACCGTTATACTGAGTTCCGCCGATACCACCACCGTTATATTGAATTCCGCTGCCACCACCACCACCGAAATTGACTCTGCCTCCACCGGCTCCTCTAATGCAAAGACCGGGAAGACAGAAGCCACCATCGTAACCAAAGTGATTTCCAGCAGACCATTTCTGAGAGTCTATGTTATGGGATTCAACTGCTAAGCTTAGTAAAAGTGTTAGTGAGAAGGAAAGGCATATCCATTTGAGTTGTGTCATTTTTGCTTTCGGTGTTGATAATTTGTAGGCTGAGAAGGCTCATTGGGTTTTATATAGACTTGTTTGTATGGTGTGTCATGCTTTTGTCATTAGGCAGTGAAAGGAGCAGAGAATATGGGGCATGGAATCTGAATTTGTTTTGGATGCAAGTGTCGTGGCCTCAAAATATGCTAAGTATTGTTGATTAATTAGTATTCACTAGATTTTGATGCGCACTGAACGCGGGACATTATTTTTAAAAAAAATTATTTATTAGTTTTCATATGTTTTTATCGTAATAATTAATGATGTTTATTATATATTTTAGCCATATAGTAATTGATATTCGTTGACCAAAAAAAAGTAATTGATATTCTATATTGTTATAGTTTTTGTTTTATTATGAAAAATTACATTATGTTTTTCATCATAAAAATCAATCGAGTAAAAAATCCGATTGGTGTTATGAACCGGTGATATTATAAGCGAAGACACTGACCATTCATATCAAACATGTTCTACGAAATGTATAAACAACACGCATACGTGTGAATGGTGACTAAAATTGTGCTATCTTTTTTTTTTTTTTTTTACTATTTTACCTTTGCAAAATCGCTACAACTCCATAATCAATTCTATTAAAGCATTAATGTGAACTTTAATATGTTTTTCAATGGGAAAATAATTGGAAACATGCAAATACAAAATATGGAGAATCAAAGTCAAAGTGTTTTAAAAGTTTGACAACCAAATATGTTTGGTGTTGCTGTTGTACGGACGCTGCTTAGATGTACAATATCATAGCGGATAGATTTAGAATAGCCAGTAAATTCTATTCACAACATAGACAAATTAGATTTGGTGGTTTCATCTTAGAGAGAGTGCAGGAAAGAAAAATGTTTTACCAAAATAAATTCATACCAAAGGTGAATGCCTGGAATTTAATTAAAAGAAAAAAGAATAACTGTTTTAGATGTTTAGGCGAAGAAGAATAATATAATTTATATATGTATGTACTTAATAGTTTGTATGCCTTAAATGTATTTAACAAAAAGATATGAAATTTACCTACTCTTGAAAATACATATTTCTACAATCTAGGTTACAGCCTGCTTTACAACAAAAGATAATGATTTTATAATATTTTTTGATAAAATAATAAATGTAAAATTTATGTAATTTAGGTTTAATATGTATTACATTGATTTGGAATTTTTTTTTATTTTTACAGAAAACAAATGTTCAGAATTTTTTTTTTTAATATTTAAATTTAAAATACTATATAAATATAGTTATAGATTTATGAAACTTTAAATAAGATAATTAATCAATTTAACATGTGTTGCATTGGTTTAAGTATATTTTTAATGTTTTTATAATTGAATTGATGTTTTTAACTCACCGTATTGATCTAAATATTTTGCATATTTGAAAAAACAACCCGTAAAAACTGTAATAATAAGAATGTTAATTATAACCGGATATGTCATATATTCGAGTAATACATTTATAAAGTTAAAATATATTGATCTAATTAATATTCTAACACCAAATTTCTTTTATCAATTAAGATGAATTTATATTAATTTGAATATTTTTTACAACATTTAAAAAACAATAATTAATAAATACATGAATTTTTGTTGTTTTATGTGTATAATTACTTAAATTGATTTTATAATTTTCAGAAATAATTATTTTATTAAGTCATTTAATTATATTTTCATCAAGGAATATATAAAAATTTATCATAGCATGTTAATTTATTTTTAGATCAAAATTTAATGAAAATTAATTTACAAACATTGTCCTTATATTCTCATGCCATTAGATAGCAGCTCTTGCATAACGGCTAGCCAAACTCGAGCACCTATGAATTGAAGATTAATAGCATGATCCAATCGCCTATCGAATAAGGACGTTTTTTAATTGTTTGAACAATATTTCTCTTCCTTGACAACAATAAAAATGAATCTTTATATTTTCTTATTAGTAATTAAAAGGTTCATTCTTTGTGCATCTCCTGTGAATGATGAGTGATGACCTGTCATAGTATCTAACTTTCACTCTTTTCTAATCGTAAAAATCTGTCACTTCCAAGAAGAAGAACAAAACCCATAATAAAAAGCCGAAAAAACCAAACTTATGTTTGAACAACAGCTAGTCAAAATCTATCCATCCATTCATACCAGGATTATATTGTTCCTTATTGCTAAGAATTGCTGAGAATAAAGGTTCTCCACCATTTTCTTTGATGAACCTAATCGAGTATGCATCCGAGTAACTTAGTTTGTTACATTATTGCATCATCATCCTCCACAAAAGCAAGCATTTCCAAAAAAACTCAGTTTACTTCCACAAAATCTTATTTTCAAAATCGTCTCCTAAGTCCCAAAATATCAACCCAGTAACCGATAAATACAGTAAACTATTTGATGTAAGCAAGAGCATGTAAATTGAATAAAAACAGAACATAAGAGAGGAAAAAAAAACAGAACAAAACTCAAACTGTATCAACCAGCTATTGATTCAATTCCCAAAAGGCCAGAGCCTCTGTTTATATGATAAGCTGGTAGACTACTATCCAAACAAAAGGCAAAAAGAAAAGGAAAAAAAAATGAATCTATACTTTTAAAAACACAAAGAAGAGTAACACTTTCATCAAATTATAGATTATATACACAACCTACTATTGAAACCAATCTCAATCAGATCGGAAAAGAGAGGGATAGTAGAGGAAAATAAAATGAAATATTACTTCAATGACTATGTTTCTAAGGAAAAAAAAGTATTTGTTAACTCTTTTATTATTTTTACATTTGCTATAGACAATACAAACATGCTTAATCATGAGAAAAGTTATTATTAAATCCCACACAACATATATAGCCCAAATGAAACATCACCAACTCGAGATATTAACCATCAAGCTTAAGTAATGTTTATTTAGTTATTAATAGTCCCGTAAGGCCCATATTCAGCATAACTAATAAACAAGTTAGTCCAGGAATATCTTAGAAAATTCATTACTAAAAGATAGCATGTACAACGGTTGTTCAATGTGAGGTAATTGGTTGATGGATCTAGTCCAGGAATATCTTAGAAAATTCATTACTAAAAGATAGCATATACAACGGTTGTTCAATGTGAGGTAATTGGTTGATGGATACTGTATCGGAGCATTTGTTGCGGCTTGATCGTTCGTAAAATACGGTGCTCCAATGAAGCTCGAGTTTAGGAGCAGTATAGAAGCCGTGAGAGCGGTATTTGCTCCAGCGTTACGCCAGCCAAAATCTTGCCGAGTCTCATTGGGAAGGCTTGAATTTTTCTCGACATATAGACGGTACTTCTGCCATAGTAATCGCTGTAAATTGTTAGCCCTAGCTATAATTAATGGTTTCTTGGCACAAGAACCCAACCATAGAATAATAGCATAAAACCAAGTAAAAGTTTATGATAGAATATTACCTGAAAATGACTGGCTACCTGGTGTTAAGTGAGTCCTTGGACATTAATATCTTTTTGCATACATTTGAGAATCATATTCGGAACGGCCTCTGCTTTTAGCATTTGTCGAAACGCAAAAAGTAAGATAATAAAAAACAAAAACTTAGAAACTGAATAATCATTGGGATTTTCGGCAAAAGTAACACTATTCCGCGTAGCATATACAAAAGTAACACTTTTGAGTTTGTTTTTATCCGGCTAACACTTTTTCACTGTTATATTAATAGAAACGCGATTATGCCCTTGTTTTGTTGAGTCACGACTATTGTGGCGCGTCGGCGCTGGGCTTTGGTTTAATTACGTGATCTTTACCTGCCAAACATGGCGCGTGAAGCTTGCCGTTTCTGACATTGATTTGATTTAATATATACTTTTTTCCCGCCATTCCTTAAGCAATTAATGCTTAGTAGGTCTAATCTGCCTATTTAATTAGTAGAAGCTGAGTTAATTAGAACTTATCTAACTTCATCACAGATCCAGGTTTCACCGATGGGTGGTTGTTGAAGACAGAGCTGCGGAATTAAATTCAGGGGAAGCACTTTATTTCCGTTTGAAATCTGCATTAATGACGGAGGTAAGAATTAATTCTTTTTGGTTTTTACCGTTTGGGATTTTGTTTTGTATAGTCTATCTATTTTGGGTCTACAGTTGACGTGTAGTTGTAACAAATTGTTGTTAAATATCCTTGGTGACTCTGTTTGTTACTTGTTAGTTTTTAGTATCTGAGGCAAAATATCATTCAGATCTGAAATATGAACGTATATTTGTTGTTTACTGTTTATATGAACGTCTGCTAAGCTGTTAAAGACTGTTAGGTAAATAAATCTTAGCTATGCTCTGTTCTTGTGAACGTATGCTGATGTCTGTTCGAAACACTGTCCTGTTGAGGTTTCCTTTGACTTCTTTGCGTGTGAGTTTTATACACGTTCATAACTATCTATTTTAATGAACGTTCACGACTGTTAATAAATTATCTTTTGCTAAACATTGAGGTGATTTTGCTAACAATTCATGTTTTATATACTTTGATCAGGTTCACCTTGATCCTGTGTACGTGGTGGCCGGGAAGTGGAATCGTTCCGACAGTGGAGAGTGGGAATTCAGAATTGATTACCGGGCATACGGGAGATGCATAACATTACGTAACGATGACACAACTGATTCATACAAGTCCAGTTTGTTGAAGGAATTCGAGGGTGAACTTGGAACAAGCTGCAAGCTGTCGTATGTGGCACCTGGGAAGATGAGTTCAATAGCAGCGTCGAAGATGCCACCAATATGTATTGGTAGCGTAGATGGACTGGAGACTTTTAAAGTGATTAGAAGAAAAAATGAGGGGATTAATTTATATGCGGAGTTTGGAGAGGGTGGTAACGCTGTGTTACGAAGCAGTTTGACAAAAGAAGCAAAACAATCTGGGATGGACATACCTCCGAAACTTAGTCAAAGTGGTGGAGAGGAAGTTAGCGTGGTGTTGAAGAGCATGACAGAGGCAAAGGAAAGACATGTGGAAGTACCGGCGAAAGCTGGTCAGAGCCGTGGCGAGTGTTCTTTCCAGGAGTTGCTTTTTAGCCAAAGCGCGAGTAGTGTGTTTGGAGAAGATTGTTCAAACTGTGGTGGAACAATTTCAGGCAGCATTGTGGCATTCCTGGCTAAAGGGGAAAATTCGACTGCTGAAGCTCTTCAAGCTGCGGAAGATGTTGTTATTCCGACAGTTGATACATTTGTGAAAGAGACGCAAACATTCGATGACCTTGATTATAATGGTGAGGACGAAGAAAACGAAGCCATTATATCTTTGAATGGTGTTGACCAGGATTTGGATACTATTATGCCAACGGTTAGCGAGAGGTCGTCCAGTACCGAAGATGGGTCAGGCAGCGAGGACGAAGAGGACGATGACCATGAAGGGACCTCCGTTGAACAGACACCTACTGGACAGACACCTACTGAACAGACACCCACTGGACCGACACCTACTGATGCAGGTCCTGGGCATGAGTATGATTGCTTCGATCTAACTCAATGGACCCAACAGCTTAATAGGGCGTTCGAAGATGTTGAAGAACCGGGTCACGACCAAGAAGAAATGGTGTCTTCTCTAACTCAGAACACAATGGAGCCCACACCTTCAGTGGTATGCTGTTGAGCCTACAGAATATATATGAGGATATCCGCGATCAAGCTACCATGTTTGCGCAAGATGCTCCACCTATGTTTGACGACGAGATAAAAGGTGGGAAAGATTTCAGTGATATTGATATAATCGCGGAAGATGATGGAATATATGTTGGGCAGTTGTTCAAAACCAAGAAGGATTTATAGGTAACTATGTGTGTTTATGCTATAAAGAGGCTGTTTCACTTTCGTACTCCGCGGTCCACACCACAAAAGATAGTTATGGAATGTGTTTACCTTCGGTGTGATTGGAGGGTTTTTGCTAAAGTGGTGCCCTATTCTTCTTATTTTGAGATAAGGAAAGTTGAATTGCACCACTCTTGCGACATTAATACTAGAAACGAGAACAGCAAGCATGCTACTGCACGTGTTATAGCAGAGCTGTTGAAGAAAAAGTATGGGAATGGAAGAAATGGACCTAGGCCGAGAGACTTGCCTTTATTGCTGATGGAGGAGTTGTCAATTACTGTCTCATATTGTAAAGCTTGGAGAGAACGAGAGTTGGCTATTGAGTCAGTCCACAGATCCGCAGAGGGCAGCTACAAGTTACTTCCCGCGTATTTGTATTTGTTGCGCCAAGCTAATCCAAGGACGGTCTACAATCTGCATAGCATTGATGTAGAAGAAAATGGGAAGATGGTTAAGCGGTTTCAAGTTTGTTTTTCGCATTTGGTGCTTCCATCGAAGGCATTCCGTAGCTACGGAATGTGGTAGTTGTGGACGCGACTCAACTGCATGGTAAATACTTGGGTGCATGATAACAGCGAGTTTCCAGGATGGTAACTTCCAGATTTTCCCCATTGCATTTGCCGTTGTCGACGGTGAGAACTTTGATTCGTGGGAGTGGTTCATGCGCAACTTGGTCGAGATTGTCCCTGATTCCACTGATCTGGTCATTGTCTCAGATCGTCATTCAAGTATATATCACGGAGTTAAGAAAATCTACCCCCTGGCCAACCATGGAGACTGCGCTGTTCATTTGGAACGCAATGCAGGCCAAAAGTTCAAGGTAGAGGGGATAGGTGAACTAGTTTCGAATGCTGCACGGGCATATAGGCACAACCACTTCCTCGGTGCTATGAACTAGATATGCATACACAGTGCTAAGTGTGTGGAATGGTTAGAAGGCATAGGCTTTGAACATTGAACACATTTCCATGGAAAAGGGGAACGGTACAATCTGATGAGCAGCAACATTGCCGAGTCCTTGAATGCTGTGCTCGCGAAAGCAAAAGATTTTCCGATAACTTCGACTGTTGAGTTCATAAGGACAATGCTGATGCGGTGGTTCTGTCTCAGACAAGACAAGGTAGCGAAGAGTCAGTCTGTAGTGACCCCGAAGGTGGATAAATTGCTGCTTACGTTGGCGGACAATGCTACAAAATTGGTGGTTACTAGAGCATCACAGTGGAGTGTGCAAGTTACATCCCTCACCAGTAGGATTTACCATGTTGCCTTAAACACTGGTGAATGCACATGCAAGGTTTACGACAAGCTAAAGCTACCTTGCTGCCATGCAGTTGCCGCCGCGAAATTTCTGAAACTGAACCCCGTGACCTTATGTCACAAATGGTATGCGCTACAGACATGGAAGCTTGCTTATGCGGGTAGCGTACTACCCGTCCCCAACTCCGCTGATGCTGATGAGTACGTACCGGAAGAGCTGAAAAATATGGACCTGCATCTACCGCTTACGAGGAGTCCCCCTGGAAGGCCGCCAACTAAGAGAAAGAGATCTTTCTTCGAGCTCTTTGTAAGTTGTTAAGCTCAGTTCAAAAAGGTCGAACCAGAACATTTGACTAGGACGGTTGTTGTGTATCTTTGCAGGGTGGAAAGGAACCAACCAAGAAAAAGACGCCAAACAAATGCGGAAGATGCCGCCAGCCAGGACATAACAGGACCAATTGCAAGAATCCTATCTGATATGGTGTTGGAGGTACTACGTATGAATGTTCACTTTTTGGTATGTACGTTCATAAGTTTGTTATGCACGTGCACGTATTCTTGTATCTACGTTCATAAGCTTGTTATGACCAGCTTTGTATTATCGCTATGTATGAATGTCGGGAGATTTTGGAATGGTCGTGTATAAGTTTGTTACGCACTTTGACCTGTAAGGATGTGGTATAATATCACAAGACTTGTGTAATCGCTATATTTTATCATCGGATGTTTTATAAATGAATGTTAATGCAGTGTTTATCTACGTTCATATGTTATTACGTACGTTCACATGGTTGTCAAGTACTTTCATACGGTTATTATGTATTTCCATTTTGTTGATATAGATGGACGCTCATAAGCCGTCCATGGACACGTTTGCAAGACACGATTGATTACCTTTCGCCCTTAACCCTCCCCCTGCATCTAAGTTGATGAAGATAATGGGTCTGGTTCCCGTATGCTGTGTTATCTTGGTTGCTTGCAGTAAACTATTACTATGGTTTGGGTCGTATTATTTAGCGGCAACATTGGTTAACTGAGAGTCAGAACTCTGTTTCATGAATGTTTAATCTAAAACAATCCTAGGGTGATGTGTCCGTTAAGCGAGAATTTTAAATGCCACGTGGAAAAACTATGGTTCGCGAATTTTCAATTTTGTAAAATTGTAATATCATTTACGAGATTCAACAATTGCTGTTAAATCTGCGCGTCCTGTCACTGAACATTTGTCATTGAATCTGTGCGACTGGTCATTGAAAAGGGGTATCGATATGGGTGAGATGTCATTGAAAGCTGCATTGATACGTGTGAGGTGTCTCGAAAAGTTGCAAGGTTTGACTGGTCAGAGAGAAGTTGCATCGGTTCACTAATTTGACCGTTCACTGAAGAAACTCTTTAGCGTGTATAAATATATCCCCGAAGTCAGTGAGAAAAAATTCATTAGGTTTCACCATCTTTCTTCCTTTCAGAATCTTCTAATTAAGGTAAGAACGTAACATATACAGTTATGCAAAATTGTTTTGAATTTTGGTGTAGTTTTAGATTTAACCAGTTTATTGGCACACGATATTGTCGACATTTCAAAGAGCTGTGAAGAAGGCAATGAAGAGTTTGGAGAAGAATCCACTTCCTTTTGCTAGCATGGGTCCGGTTGAAGGCGATATCAACAATTGTGAAGGCATAATGATGGGTCCTGAAAATTCTCCCTACTCTGGCGGCGTCTTCAATTTTTGTCTTTGGTTTCCTTTTGAATATCCTTTTAAACCACCAAGGTTTTATTTCAAGACAAAGATATATCATTCAAACATTGATGCCATTGGGTACGTTTTACTACCCAAGTTGATTTCTAGGAACGAGTGGACCTATTTGGACACCGTTCCTCAACTTCTGGAAACAATTTTTAATTTGCTGAAAGAACCAAAAGTCGGAGAAGGTGACCATGTTGTTGACGAAATAGCCGACATCTAAATATCCGACAATGTTGTCTTCCAGTCACTTGCGGAGTCGTGGACTAAGGAGCACGCCGGTTGCTGAAGTATCACCTTTTTAATATCTATGTTTTCATGCTTCTTTTTTCTTTTGGACGTAATCTATGTACTCACTGTTTTAAGGATATTTACTGTTTTTTCATCCTCGCCTCTTTCTCTCCCTATAAAATTGAAAACACTTTAAAATTCGAACATTCTTTCCAATCGTTTCAAAATGAAACACTGGCCGATAGTTGAGGTGGATATTGGACCCCCCCCCCCCCCCCGAAAATGAAGGAAAAAATAAAGGGTTGTCTATCATGGACGTTCATAATATTATTATGTACATTCACATAGCACCTTGTGCACGTGCATTACAATTTCCGGAGAATTGTATGTGCATCTAATCAACAATTAATAAACTAAAGGACAATAGACAAAGTGATTTAAGCAAGGCTGAAGTTCTTATTTTTAAAAGTTAAGACAACAGAGCGAAAGTGTAGGAGATACAGAAAATCCAACAGCTAATATACTCAGGATCTCCGTCCGATCGGAAACGGCTCCCACCGCACGGCGGATTTGGAAAAGCGTAGGACAAGTTGTAGGTTCCATCTTTTCGCGTTCCCAGATCACCAACCGCCGTTAGTATGCGTCCTGCTAGGTCAGACGAGCATTGTACGTCCACCCACCAGCGCAAGTTTTCTAGACGTTGTAATCCCTCTAACCAGTTGGCAGTCAATATTTTCGTCACGCCTTCGGAAAATATGATGTAGGGACAGTCCTATGGGGCTTGACCAAACAAGAAAATTGCTCTTCGCAGATCCAGCTCTGTCATCAGTTACCACAATCCCTCTAGCAATAAGGCAGTGGGGTTCTTCGCGAGCAAACACCTACTCACTAGTACCAACAAGAGACCCTTTTACAAGATTAACGAAAAAACCCTATTGTATCATGCATCTTAGATTTCCACGTTCACATATGTTTAAGCAGTTCACTAACCTTTGAAAAAGGGGCGTGCATCATTTCTTATGGAAGCTCTGGCGGCGTTATCCACGAAGGAGTCTATGTTGACGACTCGCAGAACGCTCCTCTCGTTAGCTATGCGATTTGTGGTCTTATTGACTCCCATAAGCAGCAAGAGATCAGTATAACTCGAGCGGGCAATGCGAGCAATTATGCCGCGGTTTACCTCGTCAGGAAGCTTGGAGAACATTTCCCTCCCTTTACCCAACACAGTAGGATGATTTGAAAGACTTGTTGATAAACAGAAGATCGAACTCCACTCGTTTTTATAGCGGAGATGGGCACTCTAGTGGTTGGATGTGGTTGCAAAGATAATAAATGTCTCTAACTATTCCACCCATTTATTACTTACAAATCTGGTTGTCTACTTAATGCATATTAGATATTTACTTTTTTCTTGCTACTTGATAAGCACGTGGCACATTAGGTAATAAAACATACTACATCATCGTTAAATATTAATAAAAAATAGTTAAAGTAAAACATATAACAAAATCCACCCATTTATTACTTACAACTCTGGTTGTCTCTTTAATGCATATCGGATATTTAGTTTTTCTAGCTACTTGATAAGCACATGGTACAATAGGTAATAAAACATACTACATCGTCCTTAAATATTAATAAAAAACAGTTACAGTTGAACATATAACCAGCTTAAATTTAAGATATTTCGAAAGACATAGTGAACGTCTATGGGTGGTAATGAACGTTCACAAAAGCTGTACTATCTCACATAATACGAAAGTTTGCATCTGACCCTCACTGTCTACCACATAATCATTAGCTTCTTAGCCACGCTTACTGCGAAGCAGTTCTCGCAGTCAAGTTCCCCTATGTAATCAAAACCACATGCGCACTCTGGGCCGTGAAACCTAGGCGATTTGAAAGTCCTACAGAACCCCGCGTATGGCCTGCTCATGGACACCCCCTCATAGCCCTGACCGCCTCCACCATCCAACGCGCAACGCATCCCGCAAAAACTATATCGTCCCACCAACGCAATGTCTCCAAGATATCTGAGCCCTGGTCAGACCTACCTACCATTAGATGGCACATTCCCCTGGCTAGAACGTTGTATGGACATGAAGTGAGGCCTCGTTGCAAAATGGTTATGGCCATATCGCAATCACGTTCAAGGAAAGCCACACGGACCCCTTCCATGAGGAATGCCGTGGGATTTCCACCGTCTAGGCACCTACCAAAGTAGGGCCAAAGTATGGGGTTTTTTGTGGTTTCTTCTCCATAAATAAAATATCAAATCGGTTAGGGGACAACTAATGTAACAAGTCTATTTACCTTTCGAAGAAAGCCCTGCCCGTGCTACTCATACAAACGTATTCGGTATTGAACATGAAGTGGTCTATGTTTGTCAACTTCAGGACTTCTGGTAAACGAGTGTAATGATACATAAGTTTGTTGGCTAAACTAATGGAAAGGAAGTCAACGATGTGCCTGGACCTCGCAAGACGTTCTATGATGTCGAGTTGGAGCGGTTGAGGCAAAAGAAGCATTATTCGTGGAGAAAAGTAGAATTCAATTGGTATAACCGGTTTAAGGAGTAGTTATAAGGTAGATGCTAATCCCATTTAGAGGGAGTGTCTATAACCAATGGAGTGTCACTAATATTTTAACATGATTTGACATATACCTACAACAAATTTAAATACCATATTTATATGAAGATAGAGGTAAGATAGTAAGTGTCGTTAATACCGATTTGACTTCAAACCACTTTATTTACTACTTATTAATGGCTATAATCAGCCCATAAAAATTAAGGGGCATGCAATTGATAGCCTTCATAATTGCGCATTTACTTTTGTTTCACAGTGGAGATGCCGAATTAGTTTACATTACCAATGTAAAACGTTTATGAACGTCCATAAAAAAATATTGTACACCAAAATTATACCAGCCGACGATTTCATGCATTTAGGCTTGACTATTTACTGTAAATTTTATCAACAAAAATGTAGGAAAATGACAAACATAAGGTTTACATCGAAGGAAACACCATCTTCTATAACGGAGTAATTATGTTACAATCTGTGAACGCATAAGAGGATTCGTGAACGTTCACTAGCTACCAAAATATTTAGATAATTAAGCCGATTCATTCTGAAAACGTGCAAGTTTTACCACATAAGCCTGAGCCTGATAGATACGCTTCGAGCGAAACAGTGTGTGCATGAGAACCACCCGTTGATATCAAAATCACATTCACAATTTTCCTCGTGGTATCTTGGAGGCATGTACCTTCTGAAGAACCCACCATCGAGTCTTAGTGGATCCCCATCCCTCATAGCCGATACCGTGCCCACAATCCATCTCCCAAGCCCCGATGCAAACACTATATCTTCCCACCAACGCAAGCTCTCCAAGATGTTAGACCCTTGGTCTGACCTTCCGTTCATCAACTCGCACATTCCTCTCGCAAGCACATTGTATGGAAATGTCGTGAGGCCTTGTTGTAAAATGCTAATTCCCCTCTCGCAATCCCACTCGACGAAGGCAACACGAACGCCTTCCATCAGGATAGCCGTTGGATTTCCTGCTAGAAGACATCTGCGACATGTATATAGGGATGGTTATGTCAGTGGGAAGTATAATTAATAAACTATAAATATTGCTCGTAGATGTTGTGTTACCTCTCAAAGAAACCCTACCCGTTCTCCCTATGCGGACGCACGTCGATCTGATCCGGCACAAATGATTCGTTTAAACTACCCTCTAACCCCTGATGGTTTCCGACAGTTGTGGCAGCTGCGTCCTGCAAAACAAAGGTCCACAAGAATATGAATGTTCATATAGTTGTGTGATCGTTCATAGATGCATCTGATTGTTCACAAACATACCGTATCCGCCATGGGGGTTTGAATGTTTTCTCCGTCTGTTGTTCTGATCACGGGATCCTGCAGATTTGTTTTCACTATAGTTGCCTCTGACCCCACAGGCTTACCGACAATTGTAGCAGCTACGCGCTGCAAAACAAATGTGTTAACAGAAATATGTACGTTCAGAGATTTGGGTCTTAGTTCGTAGACAAAGTTTCAATCAATACCATTTCCATCATGGCATCATGGACGATTTCCTCAGCCGTGGTTGCGGCACCTGGCTCCGTCGTTTGGTCATAACCCGACGTAAAGTCCAAATTTTCTGCATTCTCCACTTGGTCCGGCGCCGTTTCGCCAACCAAAATTATCTTCTCGGCCGAGGCTTCAGAACTCTTCTTCTTCTTCTTCGAAAATCTTTCATGGATATGTTTTTCGCGTTTTCTAGGTTTCCCAGAAGTCTGAGATGTTCCAACACTCTCAAAATCTTTAGCGGAAGGGAGATTATCTGCCGCCTTATTCCCTTCATCGACCGGGGCGGTGTCATCCGGGACATCTTCCTGCCGAGTGAATGTTCATATATTCATTAATGCACGTTCACAAATAAACATGAACGTTCACAAATTACGTGCTGCAATGTACGTAAACATGAGTATGGGTAGAAAAGTCTTATACCCTCTCCAGCGCCTCATTATCAAACTTCTTCCGCTTCGAAGTCCGTACAGCTATATGACTCTTTCGCTTACCATCTCCATCCGAAGGGATCTTCACGACACCCTCTTTCCGTTCAGCCGACGGTAAGTTATCCGGCAAATCCGGTGGTGAAACATGCACCTGAGCAGGCTTTCTCTTCTTCATAAGAGGTTTGGGATTGGGCTTCTTCCGTTTAGAAGCCGCCTTACGAGACGTTTTGGGACTTTCATCAACAAAATCCTCCTACAAAACCTCCTATAAGAATTAAACATTTAAACTTGGATAAATAGATAATACAAAATGTACGTTCATAACGAGATTTACGGGTTCACAACAAACATTATCGTAAGTTTCTTCTCTTTCTGCTTTTTACTGGTACTTCCAACGGAGTCTGATACTCTCGCGGAACTCCTAGTACGGCCTATATGGACAACGCTACCACTACCACGTCCTGTTTGGGAAGGCTTCATGGTTGGATTCTCGACCACGTTGGGCACCTCTGTTTTAAAATGAACCCGTCTTTCTTTATTCTTTTCCCCACTAGGATCAAGGCTCCCCTGTCCAGGTTCCTTCCTCCTCTCCCCCGCCTTATCCACCCTAACTAAGTTGTTGTTTTCTAAAAGGTTGTCAATTACACTCTTGAAATATGCCTCCATCTCCGGACGCCACTCTTTAACCCACAAAGATCTGCTACATCCAACTGCCACGGCATCATCAATAACCGTCTCGCGCTTCTTAACCAACCAGCCTTCATCCATTCTAGAGCAGTTCCTCTTAGGCGAATGACATGCGTCACCATCGTCATCATCGCTCCTGGCTCTCTTCTTTCCCTTTCCCTTTGGTTGACTCTTCTTACGTTCTTTCTCTTCTTTGTTCTTCGCATACACTTCCATCTCCTATGGTGTCAGCACCCTAGGCCACGAGCTGTCTCCTCCGGGCCAAGACCTACGATTGAGCTGTACAGACGCATTCCCCTCTGTCAGTATTACCTCCAAATAAGCTATGCACTCATCCTCCTCCTCATCATCATCACTCCATTTCCACGTTTTGGGATCCACTTGTTCATCGGAAACATGAAGAATTGAATCTATAGTAAGCTGCAAAGGTAGCATAAATTTGTCAATTAACAAGGTATACAGCAACCAAACTCCCATAAAACTAGCTAATATGTACACGTTTACACCAGAATATTTATGTGTCTTATAGACGTTCATAGCAAAAATATGAAATTATGAACGTTCACACATGAAACTAAAATAGGTCTAAATGATCGTGTATCATACCTCGGGAAGGCTCTCCACATTCATGAGATCTTTGTAGTCGATAGTCTTCTTTTTATACAACCCACTGCAGGAACGAGGGGTGAAGTCTAGCTCAACAGATGCACATGTGAGCTTAGCCTGTAGCTCCTGGATTGTTTCAAGGGAAAGCAGCTGAATTGCTATCGGGAATCCTCGCATGCTTATCGAGGGCATTGTCACCCTATCCTTCATTCCCTTATTCCTTACCATATTCGTGAAGTTAACCATTGTTAACTCAAAGGCCTTCCAGCCCCATGAATAAGATAAAAACTTCTCCACATCTTGGACAAGTTCAACGGTTTTCCGGGAAACCTTTCCGTTCTGATTCTCTACGGCAACCACACCGTCAGCAAGTATGACTAGGGCTAGCTCAACCTGGTATCCCCCTCCATTTTTTCCCCAGATTTCAGACGGTTGATGAGCTGATCTATACTCCCGTCTTTGCCCATCGGCCCCGCCGCAATCAATGAGTCCCAATGATTTGGAGCAACTATTTAGAAGCAGAAAACATGTTTATTAAATCATCTTAGTACCCACTCTACTGAATAAGTTTGGTCCCACATACCTTACGGTGCATCGACGTGCTGCTCATCGGTAAGGTTCACGGCCTCACCCTCGTTTTCTTCTACCACCCTTTCTGCCGCTTCCGAATTGCTTTTCTCGTAGGTGTCACATTTCAATCCAGTTAACAGATAAAACTCTCTTAAAGAGAACTTGATCGGCTTAGGGCCGAAGATAAACCAACGCTCGTGACGCCTATTACACTGCAGCTGACGTGTGAGAAATCCATGTACCAATTGCCCCGAAAATGCCAGTCGCCTCAAAGGTATATCGAATAAATTCCCAAACTGCGACTTCATGGTCTTGTCCATCTCCAACTTTTGATCTTTGAGAGCAAGAGATAGTTCCACTAAATAGTCGGTTTTAGAATAGGAATGGAGTTTCCTCCTTGTTGGATAGTGATTGCGAGAGAACCACCTCTCCGGTAACAGAGGGTCACAAACATCGTCGTCTGGCTCAAACGGTGGGATATAATCTTTGCCAAGGTTAACTGTGTGCAAGAACCAATAACAAGTCAATCATTCGTTCTATGAACGACCATACATGGATAGAATGTTCATATCTGATTTAATATTACATCCTACAAACAAATTTTCATTTCAAGTACATACAACGAAGCGGGAATCAAAAAACCAGATGAAATTAACAGAGAAAACGAAACTAAGAAATTATTCGAGCCAAGTCACAAAGTAGATTATTACAAGCTTCAAATTCAAATTGAAAAACTAACCCAAAACCAAATCGAGAAGGCGTAATGGTAATCGATACGATTTCACTCAGCATGCACCGAAACTAGATTAACAATTACGAAATTCTAATACGAATCCGCTGAACCGCCATAACTTCCAGACTTTACACCAGAAACCAAAAAATTGAAACTTTGAGAATTTCTTACCGGAATCCGCAAAACCGTCACCATTGTCTCTCCGAATAGCCATTGATTCTCGGAAACCGTAAACCCTAGGTTCGTAACTGTCTTTGCGATGAAGAACAGTGAACAGTTTACAACCTCTTCGTCTTTCTCCAATTCTTCTCCAGAATCGCGTTTAATTTCCAAAAAGGTAAAAACGATTACTCTACCCGTTCATATTTAAGTTTAAACACTTTATTTTAAAATTATGGATTAAAAAAATAGGGAAACTTTTAGAACATCCCCACTCGCAGTCAAATCAACAGTAGTAAAATAATTAAACAAATTAAACACTTAAACAAACCCACATGCGCTCTGATATTGCCACGTCGGCTGTCTAGAGGCAATTGCGACATAACCATGCTGAAAGTGCCACAGACTTCATGACACCGACGTAATGTGTCAGTCTTACCATAAGAGCGATTAAGTGTTACCAAGCCCAAGTTCTGATAATCATTCAGGGTCAATGTGAATAATTACTTTTTACGATGGCCTTTTCAAACGTGTGGCGAATCAGCACTCCAGACCACCTGCCGTTTCTTGTTTTGTTCTCCGCTATCTTCGACGACGTCCTTGGAGCCTTCTTCATTGCTTTGATAGAGATCTTGCAGATCAGGTGATTCAACCGAACCAAAACCGGATTTTTGACATCCTCTTGCAATAAACATGCTGCCATAGAAGTTCAATGACCTCTTTGCTCACCGGCTTCAAAAGAAAGTCACACGTGCCATACTCAAGGGACTTCGTCATGGTTTCCTTCTTGTGGTCTTTAGAAATGACTTACCATGCACGAACAATTTCACATGAAAAGATAAAACAAAATGGAATATATTACAACAAAGATGTTTTACGAACTTACTTACTACTGGTAGTATCCATCTCTTTATCGATGGTATTGATCAGAGGTTCGAGTTCATAAGTCTCTGGGAGATGTTCAAGATCCCAAATCACTAAATCGATCTCATGCTTACTCTTCATCAAGAAAGCAATAGCTTCATCTCCATTTCTAAAATCGTTACCGAGATATCAAAATAAACCTTAGTTAAACCTAATCCGCCAAGAAAATATCAAAAGAACTTGTGATTATGAAAACTAACAAAGAGAAAAAATAAGAGGAAGAAGAAGAAATATAAGCATAGGACATCGCCGTAAATCTTGCGTCAATTTTTTTCGTTGCATAATTTGTGATTAGGGCTAAGAATAAAAGAAAGGACAAAATTGGTCGTTAAGATTTCATGGAAAAGAAAAGATTTTATGGAAAAAGATTTCATGCCATAAAATCTGCTTATTTTCGGGAAGAATAAATTTCATCAAATCATTGGATCCAATTTGCATTTTTAAATACCAAAATAACCTTAATGATTTAATTAATTTGTGTCTAAATGATAGAGGCAATTTTAGTAATTAAATGATAAAACAACGGCATTCTCTAAAATTTGGTCTAAATTCTCTATAATTTAACTGAAATTTTAGTTACATCATTAAACCTCAATTACATTTATAATAAAACAGAAATAAGAGATAATTTAAATCTGAAATGATCCTAAAATCAATAATTAATATAGGTTCCACCTATTTAACTTACATAACTAGATTTTGATCCGCCGATCGGCGGGTATAACTTTGTTTTGATGTTTATTGATTTTTTTGTGGTAAATAATATATTTTTAACTGATAATATGTTTTCATAACATATTATTAATATTAAATTTAAATTTTTGAGATACGTTGAATATATATATTTATATATAGGTTTTATAAAGTTTCTTTTTAGTTCCTTTTGTAAATGATAATGATTCACGCTAATGACGTACAATTTTTTTTATATAGCATGTAGATTTATATTGATAAAAGTAATCTATCTTATTTTTGAAACATATATTCTATTGTTGTTTGTTAAAGATTTGAGCATTTTTATCTTTGTGCAGTAGTTAGTATAATATATACACTGTGTGTGTAATATGGTGATGAATATATATTATTAATCCAAAATAATTAATTTTTATGTATATTTTTATTTTATGTTTGGAATATTTTTTAGACTTGATTTTTTTATTATAAAAACTGAATTATATTCTATTTAATACTTTATTGTAAAAGTGAATTTTTTAGACTTGGAATATTAGTTTTACACTTTATTGTAAAAAATAATTTTAATTTTCTTGGAAATAATAACTTCTATTTCTCCAACTAATTTTCGTCTCTAAATTATCAGTTTATGGGTTAAAATTATATTTGATATATACAAATGTATATTATTAAGCATATTACGATAAAAAGATATTAAAAATATGATGGTTCTCATTTACTGTGGACGGATATAATATATATTTATAAATTCTAATATGTTCTATTCTATATATTTCCATAAGTAGATGTGGAGGTTTGAGATTTGTTGACAATTTTATTGTCTAGGTGATGTTATTATTATATAATTTATAATTGGTTTGTAATATTAGTAGATAGTAAAATTTAAATTTGTTCGTTTAAACCCATTTGTATTTAAGATCAATTTAGATCTGTCCGTTTAAACCTTATCAAAATAACATATGCATATATAAATCCCCTATGTTCTGTTTATAAATTTATTTTTAAATTAATACAAAATATAGAAATTTAACTTTGTATATTTCTCTACACATTTTTATTCTAATTTAATCAAATACTTCCCTATTTAAGACAAATATTTTCTTGCAAAAGTTATTTAGTAAAATATTTATTTTTGGTGGTTTACTTTTTAAAAAAATATTCGAATTTACACAAAGATGTTAAAAGGGCAGACTCGACCCATTTAGACCCGTTCATATTTAAGATTCATTTAGACCCGCTCATTTAAATCTGTAATAAATAACACATACATATTTAAATGCGTATAGGTATGTATATAAATTATTATTTTTTAAATTTTAATAGAAATTAGAGATTATAGCCATGAAATTTTAGTGTATATATTTTGTTAAAAAAATTGTAAATTAGTGCTAACTAATAAGGTTTATTTGTTATGATATTTTGTAAAATTTATTGTTGAAATATTTAGTAATTAAAATAATTTTAGAAATCTGATTAAGTAACAGTTAGAAATTAGGTTTAGTGGTTTGTAACAATATTTTTTTATAAATTACCTTAAAATATACATGACATCAATTTATTAACTTTTAAATCTTACATTTCAAATGAAAAAGTAATGTACATTAAGGAATTTGAAAATGCTATATTTTGGATTGAAATCTATAAAATTATATAATTGTTTTTTAAATATGGGTTTTAAAAGTTTACACTTAGACATAAATTTTCTAAGCCCTTTGATTTTAGAAAAATTTGATAAATCAAGCCCATGATTTAATGCCCATTTGAGAAACCCAATTAACAATTTTGACAACAACAAAGATTTTCAGACATTTTTGGGGTGTGTGAGAAAAAAAGAAGATAATAGGTAAGTATTGTCGAAGAGACGATTTCCTTTTCCTCTTTAGATCCAGAACTGATATCATGCCTGATAATCAATTGAAGCGGTCAGAATCGAGCTCTGTAATGTTTAAATCCTCTAATCGTTCAAGCATGTGAGTTATTAGGTTATCTTCCTCTATTTTGATTTCTATGAATCATTTATCTAATTTCTGGTCTTTTTCATCTGGAGAGCATGGTCGTGGAAAAGGAGGTCCCATGGAACCTGTCGGCAGATAAAATCCAGCATCCTGAGCTATCATATCTACCTCTTCACCTACTCTTCTTATGATTCGTGAAGGTGGTGAGTTCTTGAAATTGTTATATTTTTGGGATGGATTACATATGGTCACTATTGAATAATGTTTGCAAAGAACATCTGAAACCTTTATTCATAAATAAAATTTATGATGAGTTTGATTCTTCTGTGTGATATATGTGTGTGTGTGTGTGTGTGTGACCAAAAAAAATATATCGATTCAGAATCATTATATGATAGGAAACTAAATTGTGATGTTTATAAGGATATAACGCTTGGTTTCAGAGTTAGACTCTTTAACTATTCTATATCATTAATGTAGACGAAGGAGTTTCTCAATTATGATATCAATTTTGATTTTGTACTTTTTGCCACTAATCTTCTTCAATTCTATTTTTGTTTCTTTTCTTGTAGGCCATTGAGCAAACCGAGACCAAATTACAAACCAACGTATTGTTGGTTCACATTCCAATTTTTCAATGTAAGTTAAATCTAACTTTGGTTTTAAAAGATAGTAACTTTAATAGTGAAACAAAGTCAATATCACCATTAGATTTAAATTAAAATAAAATAAAATAAAAGTAAAACACAATGTTCAGAACTTAAATGAGATGGAAAACAAAATAATACACAAAAAGGAGCACATAGTTCAAACACTCTTCTGGTTTCAAGTCTTGAAGATGATTATTTTTCTTTCTCATTCTTCATTACTTTCTTCAGTCATGTTTTCATCATTGGCTTGTCGTGTTGAAAAAATAATAATAATAATTGTTACTTAATTTTCTTAAACAATTACCAAATTATGAACAAACAAAAGAAGTACAATGTAATGATTCTTACATTATAGTTCTGAAATTATTAACTTCTGAAAATTCCGGATCGAACCAAAACTTTGGTAAACCTCCTTCACTGATAACTTCTAATTAACATAAGAATATATAGACTTGAATACTTTAAAGGTATTCAAGTCTATTGTAAGTGTAAACATAAAACAAACCAAAGCATAACATAAATTGATCCCTAAATATATTTAAACTTATCAATTTTTATATTAGTTAAAAGCAATTTAAATAACAACACTTACTCAGAATCTCGAAGCCTAAGTCCTAGCTTCTTTCTTTACCATTGACTTGAAGAGTTTGGATTTCTTTCATATCAACCACTTTTCTGATAATATATATGAACCAACAAAAAGTAGTTTGACATCAATAAGATTAGTGAAATAATAATGAAATATGAAGATAGTCTAGCAGTTGCTATTGTCGACATTTTGGGATAAAACCGAGAGACATGAATGCTAGAGAAAAGTTGATAGGTGATGAAAGTACAAAATGATATCTGCAAAAATGTGTATTTATAGAGTAGAAATGGTTTAGGGATGTTAAGATTGGGAATATACTATACAGATTTTTCGAGAAATTTAATTAGGATTTATTGTTAGTTTTAGTTTAGTTATGGTTTTAGAGTAGAAATGGTTATGGGATGTTAAGATTTGGAAGATACTATAAAGATTTTTTAAAAAAATTTAATACATAATTCTTATTAGTCACGTTTTAGTTTTAGCAATTAGTTATGGTTTGTATATATGGTTGGTGTGATATTGCTAAGATTAGGAATATGGTAATATGTTAAATTCGAATGTAAGGTTTGTTAGATATGGTAATTTATTGTTTTGTGATTGTTTGGTTAGAAAATCTTAATTGTTGAAACTGTTAATGTATTGTAACTCTTTTTATGTCTTGATACATTGCTAAGTTTATGGAATGAATTTATATACTTAATGTTCAAAAATTATAGTAATATTCGATTTTAATATCGTTGGCTTGATATCTTTAATTTTAGGAATACGATTATTGCTTCTATAATCGTATATTGTAATATCGAATTGTCAAAACCAATTTATTATGATAATGCAAAACCGGTTTTGAAGATTTCTCACTTATTGTTCTAGGTTGCATACCAAATGGAAATCAAGGACTGGAAAACCAGTTTATAAATCAAGGTCATGATTTCAAATGCCGATAGATTGTTATTGTTTGATATGAAAACCGGTTTTGTTTATTATAATACCGGTTTGTCAAAATTGATCTATTATGATAAAGTAAAAGCTAAACCATTTTTCACTTATTGATCTAGGTTGCACACCAAATGGAAATCAAGGTCAAGAAAACGTTTGTAAATAGGAAATCCAATTTATTTCGTTTGATATGTGTTTTGCAAAGACTCTTCTAACCTTAATGAACTGAAAAATCAACAAAGTAAATGAATGGCATTCTCTGTAAATAATTGAAAAAATTTGGGTAGTTTCTGTTTTGTACTTCTGCTTTAATAGTATAGATATTTGTTTACATTTATACTTGACGACACTAAAAAATACAAAGTACTAAGAATACATAATCATGGTGAAAGAAATACAACTCAAAAGTTCCATCAAGCATGAATAGCATGAAGGTGCCAAGGAATAGATGGGAAAAAGGATATGTTAACATGTATCTTAAATAATTAGTATCAGAAGCAAAATTATGAAACATACCATGACATCGAATTGCTCTGGTTTGGCTACAAGTTGCATGCAGCAGTTGTCGATAATAATCTCATTGTAGGTGATGCCTGGATACTTTTAGCGACCTCTCGACAAGATTCCAAGAACAAACCATCAGCAAGTTTCATGATGTTAGCCTTGTGAACTGCTGTCACTTTCTTCCTGTTGTTCAGGTAAGCATACTCAAAAGCATACTTTGCTACACGCTCCGAACAAAACTTGGTGATCACCTAACATAGAAAACAATGATTGGATCAGATCGAAGAAACAATCATGGGATCATATCGTTTCAAGTTTGCTTATTGTTGGGCTTTGGTGATGAAAATCATTAGTTATGACTTAGCCCACGGCTGGGTATGTCATTTAGGAACGGACTTGTTTTTATTGGGCTAAGGTTTAGTTTAACCTACTTATCCTTGTAATAGACTTAGTATATAAAGCTAAGCATGTGTGGGATTAGGGGTAAGCCGTAATCTCAAAATCAGAGAGATAGAGAGAAACCCTAATAGCTTGTAATATGTGGTTGTAGTGGATTACTGGAAAGCTCCAGGCCGAGACGTAGGATCACACATCGTGACAACTCGTTAATTATCGGTGTCTTATACTTTATTGCTCAAACAAACAAACAGAAGTGAGATCCAAATCTCTACAAAGTGGTATCAGAGCGAGGTGTGAAGCTTCGGGAGCAAGGGCAGAGTTAATTCGGTAAGGTTTCTTCTTTGAATCGCGACTAAGGAACAATAGTCGATGAGGTTTAGATTTGTTGAGGGTGACGACTAGGCTTTAAAGGCCGAAGGTGTTTTATGGGTTTTGTGTCGATCGACACACGGTTCTACATCGGTCGACACACGGTTTTGCATCGATCGACACTAAGTTTGCTTCGATCGACACACAAGTCTGTGTTCGACAGTGATCCTGTTTTTTTTTTTTTTTGCTATCATGGAAAAGTCAGCAAAGGTGAAGATTGCTACTTTTGATGGTCAGGGAGATTTCTCTATGTGGAAGAAGAGAATGTTAGCTCACTTGTCGATCCTTGGTTTAAAGGATGTGTTGTCAGAAACGCCAACACCGTCAAAGATGACGATCAAGAAGGATGAGTCTGCAGATGCGTTTGCAGAAAAGGTTCAGTTGGAAGAGGCTAAGAAGGAGGAGCGAGCTGAGAAAGCGATGAACGTGTTGATCCTCAATTTGGGAGATCATGTCCTTCGGAAATTGGAGGAGTGCAAGACTGCAGCTGCGATTTGGATAGCTCTAGAGAGGCTATACAATACGAAGACTCTTCCGAGTCGGATTCATCTGCAGCATCAATTCTATACATTCAAGATGGTGGAGTCTAAGTCGATAGATCAGAATGTCGACAATTTCTTGAAGCTTGTATCAGATCTGTGTTGTGTGAAGGTGTCTGTTACAGATGAAGTAAAAGCCATACTTCTTCTGAGTTCTTTGCCATCGCATTATGATTCTATGAAGGAGACATTGAAGTATGGTAGAGACACTCTCTCTATGGATGATGTGATAAATGTAGCAAAGTCAAAGGAAAATGAGCTTAAGGAGAAGGGTATAACAAATTCTCAGAAGCTTGGAGATGCGTATTTGGCTCGTGGAGGATCAGAGTTCAGGATGTCTGGACAGAGATCAGATAAGAGCATATCAAGGTCAAATTCGGGATCAAGAATGACCTGCTGGTACTGCAAGAAGGATAGACATAAGAAGGCTGATGGTTATGCTAGGAAAAAGAGCATGGGCGATGATGAAAGCACTGAAGCAGCAGTGGTAATTGATGAATCAGCAGGTGTCGATGCATTAACAGTCTCTGAAAACTGGCATCAAGAGAGGTGGGTGATTAATTCAGGATGTTCTTATCACATGACCTCAAGGAGAGACTGGTTCGATACATTTGAGGTCCTTACGTCAGGACAAGTTCTACTGGGGAACGACTATTCTGTTGGGGTTAAGGGAATAGGTTCAATTAACATCAGAGCACATGGAGGCACGGTGAAGACATTGGCGAATGGCAGGTATATTCCCGAGCTGAAAAGGAATCTGATATCTAGAAGTACGTTAGATAAGCTGGGATTTGATCATGCTGGTGGGAAAGGGAAGACAAGGTTCTATAAGAACAGGAAGTTGGCTCTTCAAGGTTCCCTGACTGGTTCTCTGTATTTTCTAGATGGTGAGACTTTAGTAGGATGATATATCATGGTTTTTACCGGTTTTAGAGCATGATATAAGTGTGTTTTAGAGTCTTTTAGTGTTTCTTTAGAGTCTTTTACAAGTGTTATTAGATATATACACGTTTGGAGCGGAATTGGAGTTTATGGAGCTTTTTGGAGCATTTTGGCGTTTTGACCCGAGAGATAGAGTAATGCATCGATCGACACACATCGTGCATCGATCGACACACTAGCGAGATGGGCCTTCCTCGGCGGTTTAATGAAGAATGAAGAATTCACAGTTTTGCCCAGAAGTTCCTGATAATTACAAAGAAGCCCCAAGACGTGATTAGCTTATATAATTAGGTTTTTACATCAGTTTTTACTTACGCTTTCATACTTAGAGCTGAGAGTTTTTAGAGCTTGGGGCTGATCTAATCTTGTACTGCTTCCTGCTTTTTGGAGAAGATTTCGAACCCCTTTACTTCTATATTCTCTTTTATGCAATCTATTAATTCATTGATTATGTTTTCATATTCTATGTCTGAGTAGATTCATAGTTAGGTTTAGGGATTCTCATTAAGAATTTTATGACTTGCTAGATTTATTTATTTCAGTTAAGGATTCATATCAATAATTGTTCTTCGATCTAAATTGTGCTTGAACACTAGTTTCTAACCTGATCACTTAGAATCTAGATCTTAGGTTGTTAAATTGACACGAAAGTGTGGTTTAGAATCTGAACTATTTAGGTTGAGCAATTGAATTACTCGCAAAGAAATTTGGTTTAATTGAATTGTGAACATATCAAACTTAATATTAAAGCTAGTTTAATCTGTTAGGAATTACAAAGAAATTTGGATTTCTACAATTAGGCTTAGAGAATTCTCACAACGAAATTTGGTTAATTCTATATCCGTGTTTGAGTTCTAGAACTGTACTTAATTTCATCCTGACTGAATAATTTATCTGCTTGTCTGATTTCCTGAGAACTCCCTAGACTTAGCGATTTTAGTTAATTGCCTACAAACCAATCCTGCTACTGATTTACTTTCTTGCATTGCTTTTAGTTTCTCATTACATTGCTTTCTCCTAGTTTAACTTGACTGTTCTTAATCTATCGTTGCCTAGAGTCCTTGTGGATTCGATACCCTAAAGTACTACATTCACATCACTGTGCACTTGCAGTTAGAATAGGGATAATTCTTGATCTATCAAGTTTTTGGCGCCGTTGCCGGGGACTCTTTGGAGTCTTCGATAGATTTGAACTTAGGGTTTAGACTAGGATTTTTATTTTTGTTTTGGTTACTAATTTTTCTTTGTTTTTCTCTGTCGCAGGTTTGACATTCGCCTAGCATCGATCGTTGCATCCTTTTGTGTCGATCGTTACTAAGCGACTGAGTTGAGTCGATCGTTGCACTTTAGCATCTATCGTTGCACTGCGATTACAGACGATTTATGCAGACGCGTGATACCAGAAGTAATCCGAACTTGAATCTCGTTAATCTCAGACTTGAAGAGCTTGCTAGACTAGAGAGGACTAACAGGAAAGTTCAAAGAGCAAGGATGGTTCAAGAACGTCTGATTCTGATACCCGATGCTCAAGGTACCCTGAGGGACCGACAAAACAATCCGTACAATGCTACTGGGCATAGGATTGATGCTGAAGGGAATGTGATTCCTGAGCCTGAACAAGAGCAAGTACAAGGCCAAGGCCAATGACAAGGTGAGAGGCAGATGGTTAATCCTCCTGCTGCTAATGAGAGGACCTTAGCTGACTATAACCGTCCGGATGAGTTTCATGCTAACCGGTCAGCTCTTGTGCCTCCTGGTTTTGAGAGGAATGACTTCGATATCAAGACCATCTACTACTCTATTCGGAGGCAGAATGCCTTCCATGGTTTTCCTAATGAGCAGCCAATGGACTATATTGATGAGTTTGAGGACATAGTCACTGGGATGAAGTATGATGGAGTGAACTATGACTATATGTTTCTCAAACTCTTCCCCTACTCTCTCGCTGGAGATGCTGCTGCCTGGCTGAAACAACTTCCACCTGGGAAGTTTACTACATGGGACGCTATTAAGAGTGAGTTTCTGAGACACTTCTATGATGATGCTCGCTCTGATCAGTCGAGACAGGACATTCTCACTTTCTCCCAAGGTCCTATAGAGCCTCTTAAGATTGTCTGGATGAGGTTTAAGAAGTACCAACGTGACTGCTCGCATCATGGATTCACTGAGGTAACATTGCTGGGCATTTTCTTTAGAGGTATAGATCTCCCATACCAGACCGCGTTGGATAATTCCAGCAATGGAAATTTCAACACTAGGACTCCTGAGCAAGCTAAGCAACTGATAGATAACTTAGTAAGCAGTAATAGTTGCAAGACTGCAGATAGGAGAAGGAAGGAATCTGGTGGGAAGATAGATAATCTGGAGATTGCTGATATTAGGACTAAGTTGGACACTGTCTGTAATTTGCTGGCTGGGAAGAAAGCTGTCCATTTTGCTCAAGATGTTGAAGTGATCCAAGCTGAAGAAGATGGCCAGGAAGAGGATGTGAACTACATTGGAGGATTTGGTTTCCAAGGAAACAGGTTTGGAGGACAACAGGGTAATAGGTTCTTCAATGGTGGACAGAAGAGTGCTTTCACAAGCAATCAAAACTCTTATGGCTTTGGACAGAATGGTGGTTTCCAGAAGCCATTTCAACAAGGTAATCAGAGGACTTATGGATCTTCCTCTTACCAAACACCTCCTGCTGCTAATGCTCATGAGAGCAAGATGGAGAGTATGATGGAGCAGTTGCTGAAAGGTCAGACCAAGAATGCTGTAGACTCCGACAAGAAGTTAGGAGCTGTGTATGAGGATCTGAATGGGAAGTTTGAATCCTTGAGCACACATATGAAGGAGCTTGATGCTAAGGTTGCGAGGACTGCTGGATATGTTCAGAGGCCAGATGGATCTTTTCCGGGACGGAGTGAAGCTAATCCTAAGTATCAGTGCAATGCAGTAACATTGAGAAGTGGTAAGGAGCTGTTTCCTGCCCAGAAAAAGCAGTTAAGTGTTGAAGAGATCGTGGAAATTGAAGAAATGGAGGATGAGATCCGTGGAATTCGCAATGCATCGATCGACACACCTCAGCAACGGTCGATGCAAAGCGAAAACAAAGATGATGAGCCAAAGCTCGACGCAGAGGTCGTGACACAGTCACCCAGCGACGATCGATGCAACACTAGCAACGATCGACGCAAAGCGACTGCAGAGAGCTCAGACGCAGAAAAGCTGAAAAAGTTGAATGAAAGGGTCTACAAGCCTAAGGTACCTTTTCCTAAGAACCCCAGGAAGGCTAAGAACGATAAGCAGTATGCCAAATGCAAGGAGATCATTAAAAAGGTGAAGATCGAAGTGCCTTTGATTGACTCTATGGAGACTACTCCTGTGATGAAGAGATGTCTTAAGGACTTACTTGCTGGTAAATGGTCTAATGAGGAGAGTGCAATGATGATCACAAAGGTATGTAGTGCGGTGATTTAGGGCAGAATTCCTGAGAAAATGAAAGATCCAAGGAGCTTTGTGTTGGATTGTGCTATCTACAGGGAAAGATTTGAAAGATCTCTATGTGATCTTGGTTTTAGTGTGAACCTTATGCCCTTCTCTGTTGCTAAGAGACTTGGGATGACTGATTTCCTGCCCACTAGGATCTCACTTGTTTTAGCAGATAGAACAATCAGAATTCCTGAAGGAATATTGGAGGATGTGCCTATAATGATTGGCCAATGTGTGATTCCTACTGATTTGTGGTTCTGCAGTATGGAGAGGAACCAAAGGATCCACTGATTTTGGGTAGACCTTTCTTAGCTACCGTGGGTGCGATGATTGACTGCCAGAGAGGTAAAATAATTCTGAATGTGGGTGATCAGAAGATGAGCTTTGATATGGACAAACTGGTGAAGAGACCAACCATCGATGGACAGACCTTCTATGTGGACACACTCAGTGATTTGGCTGTAGAATACTTTCATAGGTCACATGCTGAGGATCCACTAGAGAGAGCCTTACTGAGCTCTATAATGGAGCTGGAACACCTGCAAGACGAGCCCGCAATCTGCTATGCGAGGCTAATGGACTCTGCTGAGCAAGTGATGCAATTGGACGTGTCTGACGAGACATTGCATCGATCGACACCTTCAGGGCATCGATCGTTGCATGTCGACAGAGACTGGACAGAGGAAAAGGCTCCGAAAATTGAGCTGAAACAACTTCCATCCGGGCTAAGGTACGCATTTCTTGGACCTAATTAAACTTATCCAGTGATTGTTAATGCTAGTTTGAACAACGCAGAGCTCACTTTACTGCTAAGCAAGCTGCGCAAGCATCGCAAAGCTCTTGGCTATTCTCTCGATGACATTTCAGATATCTCTCCGGAGCTGTGCATGCATCGGATACATCTTGAGGACGAGTCTAAGACATCTGTTGAGCATCATAGGAGGCTTAATACTAATCTTAAGGATGTAGTAAATAAGGAGATCATGAAGCTCTTAGATGCTGGGATCATCTATCCTATTTCGGACAGTGATTGGGTTAGTCCAGTCCATGTAGTGCCCAAGAAAGGCGGATTTACAGTAGTGAAGAATTAGAAGAACGAGCTGATTCCTACAAGGATTGTGACTGGACACCGGATGTGCATAGATTACAGGAAGCTCAATGCTGCGACAAGGAAGGATCATTTCCCTTTACCCTTCATTGATCAGATGCTGGAGAGGTTAGCAAATCACCCTTACTATTGCTTCCTCGTTGGATATTCAGGTTTCTTCCAGATTCCCATCCATCCAGAGGATCAGGGAAAGACCACCTTTACTTGTCCATATGGCACATTTGCTTACCGTAGGATGCCTTTTGGACTCTGCAATGCACCTGCCACCTGAAGGAACTGTTTAGTTGATCCTGATTTAATTCACAGATTCATATCAACCTAAACATACAGATCTAGGTTCTCTTGTTTAGAAACATTAGATGATCTCACCTTTTACCTGTTTGTTGCAGCGGAAGGAATAGAACAGGTCAGAGATCAGAGAGATACACCAAGGGATGAATCCTCCAAAGGTTCACACACGCACGCTCGGGAATTGGCTGCTAGACCAGACTGAGAGGAGGCGCAGAGAAAGAGGAAAGGTGGCGCAAAAGCTGAGAAGAATTAGAGAGCTAGGTCTGATTTTATTCATTAAAATCCCTCCTAGTTCTCATGGGCTTTTGGGCCCAATTCTCAGTTCTGATTAAATCCCTTGGATTTAATCAGGCCCTTTAGTCTCTTCAAGTACAGTAAATGCCTAGCACTTTTACCGTACTTCTGCTAAACCGTTCCTTCGTGATTTCCCGTTAGCTTAGGCGTGTGACCCATATGGGATCATATAACAAAGGCAATAAATCCGAGATTTATAGATCATGAGCGGACTCTAGCAAGCCATCATGACCCCCAGCATTATATGACTTATGTCTGATCATTGACATACTCTTACTTTCTAGAGACAGTACCGAGATTACTGGACACAATTCCAACAATCTCCCACTTGTACTGGAATCTCTGTATTCATAATCCTTTTGTCACAATATCTCGATTAGTCATAAGGCAAGATTAGTGTCATCCTTATAAAGCCTAATCTTGTTCATCGGACTCTGATTTGATACTGACAATCCAAACGACTCGGGACAGTCCGTTTGAGCATGGCCATGCATTTTCCAGTATTCAAATCTCCGATTGGCCTAGAGATATTCACTCCATTTATATTGTAGGGACAAATCCCATCTTGTTCCATCACTGTAAACTACTCATTTCATGATGTACCCAAACAAGGTCCTTATAACTATCGCAGAACGACAGCGTTAGACAATGATCAAAGTGCATCAGTCCATGTGCAGTCACATGCATGCGAACTCAGGTCTAAGGACTATACTCTATAGTCGTAGTAAGAATCTCTTATGACACAGATATAAATATCCTGAAGAGTTCTTATAAGCGGGTCTTGTCCGGTCGTATGTTCCCAAACATACACCTATGTACTGACTTTGATGCCGCGCATCTATGACACACTGAGACTTTGTCATAAGTCACGTACCAATCCAGTCTCACACGGTTGTTGGTGTTCCAATTTCAACAACCTTCGACTAGGGACAGGATGATATAAAACATTTATCAAATATAGGGTCTCATGATCAAGCTAAATGACTTCGATGACTCAAGATCAAGTCATTTACTTCGATGACCTATAAAATGGTTTATATCACTTTGGAACGATTATTTCATCACAGTTAAAATAATCTTGAAATAATAATTTCATTATTAAACATCTCAAATGTTTTATAAGAACATATCAATAACTAAATAAAGCCCTTTACTAACTCCCACTGAAATTAAGACTATATCTTAACTTCACTTATCCTACAGCTACAGTCCGTGACTCGTGCTTAGGGCTAAGGAGTGGCTTCGTTAATAGATTAGCAACGTTCTCATTCGTTGAAACTTGCTGATCTACTTAACATCTCTGTCATTTATCTCACGGAATAGGTTATACCTATCCTCAAGGTGTTTGGACCTCTGATGTGCAGCTAGTTTCATCTATGCTGGAATCACATCAAGTTCAGTGATGAACTCTTCTTTCCAAACAACCTCTTTCGCCGCTTCCCAAGCTGCGAAAGATTCAGCTTAAGTCATGGAGTCAGCAACAGTGCCGTGCACCGCCAAAACAAACACAAGATATAACCGGACTGTGACCGGAAATCATCTTTGTCTGTTGGAAACTTGCCTTTCAGACTCTATCGACTTATGGCACCTTACTTTCTCTGTAAATCAAGAACTTATCCTTAGTATTCCTCAAATACTTTAGGACATACTTTAGGAAACTTGATTCTTTCTGGATTTGACTGGTCTTTATTTGTCTTGCTTAACATTAAAGCAATATCAAAACAAGTATGTTTCATGGCATACATGATAGATCCAATTGCCGACGCATATGGAATCTCATTCATGCATTTAAGCTCAGCAGTTATCGTAGGATACTGTATCTTGCTTAACTTAATGCCATGTGACATTGGCATAAAACCCTTCTTGGATTGCTCAAAACGTGTAGGACTTTGTCAATTTAAGAATCTGACTTTGTCCTATCAGCTCTTTTGGATCTCTATCTTTAGATCCAAAATCCAAGAACTACGTGGCTTTACCCATGTCAATCATAAAACCAACTCCCAAGCTAGTCCTTTACCGACTACATCGTTGGGACGTTATATCCGAGAATCAGTATGTCATCGACATACACTTTGAGAAATGCAATATTGCTCCCACTTATCTATTAGTAAACGCACAGTTCCATTTCGTTCCTGCTTAAGTCAAAACCTTGACTACTTCAACAGAACGAAGATTCCAACTCCGATATGTTTTGCTTCCATCCATGAATGGATCGATGAAGCCAACTTACACAAAATGTAATTCTTCGGAGTCTGGGCTCACTTTCGCTACCTTGAATTTCGCAGATTCGTCGCTTTCAATGATCATCAGATCATGCGAACATTCAATGATCATCAGGCTGAACTAATGACGACTGATTCTTTCATATCTGCGAACTTCAGGCTCCACAGGTGTAGATTCTACAGAAATCTGTAAATCCTTCCGCTGCTCTCCCTCAATAGGTTAAGCAGCGTCCTGTATTTCTCGAATTTCTTCGAGTTGTACTTTTACTCCCACTGTTCTTCTTGGAAAGTAACTTCCCTTCTTAGATAACAGAATGGTCGTAAAAATACTTTTTACTCCCACTGTTCTTCTTGGAAAGTAATTTCCCTTCTTAGAAAACATAATGGTCGTAAAAGTACCGAGCCTTGGTTTCCCTTAGAAAACTTCGAGTTATGCTTTTACTCCCACTGTTCTTCTTGGAAAATAACTTCCCTTCTTAGAAAACAGATTGGACGTAAAAGTAACAAGCCTTAGTTTCTCTAGGACAACCAGCGAAGTAGCACAACTACAAATACTCAGTAAAGACAAATTTGGATCGATTTCAATCCACATTAACGTGGTGTCTTTCAACTGATATTTGTGGAACTATTTCAGCGTAAACTTAGATATTTTAGAGCGTTATTCTTTAATAATATCATGGAAGATTCGTGTGACTCATCTTTAATCATTTCTAATAAGATCTGATTCTTTCTCACAGAAACACCTTCAGGTTTTCAGGAGAAATGAGCTGTGAAACGATTTCACACTTCATTAAGATGATCACACAATCAATGACTTAAGTATTCTCACTCGTGATTTAATCCAGAGTCTTAATACTTTTGTCACTTAGATCCTATACTTCATTCTGGAACTCCTTCGACCATGTCAAAGAATTCCGACTTGTGTCTCATCAAATGAACACAATCACACTCACTGAAGTAATCAGTAGAGACAATGAAGTACAGGAAATTTTCTCTGGCATTACTGCTCATTGGGCCACATACATCAGTATGTTCCAGGTCCAATAAGCCTTTGGGCCTTTCTCTAGCTCGGCTAAGATAGGCCCTTTTTCCTTTTGGTCCAGTAAACAGAGTTCAAGTCTCATAAGATATCTTATCAAATGAGCCCAACAGTGCATAACTATGGGATTTCTGAATCCGACTTACTCTATGTGACCAAGACTTTTATGCCAAGAAAAATCAGGTTTAATTCATCAGATTTAAACCAATTCGGTATTTATGTTACATTTAGGCACTCTTTGGTTTAAGATATAAAACCCATTCCATGAATAGGGTGCTACAATTAATATTTCATTAAGATCAAAAGAACAAAACTTGTCTTTTATCAAAATGAAAAACATTCAAATTCTTACAAGAAAATGAAAGACAACTCTGCTTAAAGCAGGTACATTGTAGCAATTACTTAATACAAAAACAAGCCTCAAGGGCATCTACAAGTGAAAACCCTACGGCTGAGGCAGCATCCCAAGCTCCTTCCAGACTCGCAGTTCCACTCGCCCTTCCTTCAACGTTCTACTGTTGTTTAGGCTCTGCATATTATCACAAATATCAGTGCCACAACCAGTATCCAATACCTATAAGGTAGAACTTGAAGTAATAACATGAATACCTGAGGAAGTAGTCTCATACATCAACTTCAACTCCTCATCATCTTCCATGAATTTAATGCAATCTCTCTTCCAATGCCCTGTCTCCTTACAGTAGCAGCACTTACCAACGTAAGAGGTATCTGACTTGGGCTCAGAAGACACATGCTTGCCATGATTCAAAATCTGGACAACTTTGTCTTCACCCTTGTCAGCATTAGGTTTAGTAAACCTACCCTTCTCCTTCAGGAGATGATTCAGGGTACTCTTCACGTTTGGCTCAACTGTCTTGAGCATATCATGCAGTTCAGTCAGCGTCTTCGTTAAGCCTTTCTTGATATAGTTCCTTCTGAACTTATCATAGCTTGACGGCAGTGACTGCAGAATGATTTCAGTTGCCATTTCTTGGCTAACTGGATAATCCAGTTTCCTCAGGTTATCTATATAACCTATCATTTTACTGATATGAGGACTTACTGGATGATCATCTGGTAGCTTGCAGCTAGTGAGAGACTTAACCAACTGGTATCTCTCCACTCGTATCTGCTCCTGAAATTTCAATTTCAGGCTGCTGATCATCTCTATTGGCGACTCCATGTTCTCATATTGCTCCCGCAAGTCTGAGTCCATGGTAGCCAATATCAGACCACGCACATCTACCGCATCATTATAATGCTTATTCCAAGTATTATATACTGCATGGGAGGCATTGGACCCGATCCTCACGGGGAGAGCTCTCTCAAGAACATAGTCCTTTCTCTCCTGTCTGAGGACTAGCCTCAGGTTCCGCGACCAAGTCAAGAAATTTGATCCGTTCAGTTTGTCCTTCTCAAGAACAGACCGGATCGAGAAAGTGTTTTGATTGTTTGTGCTAGTCATAACTGAAATATAAGATAAAAGGATTTTAGTTAATATGTTCAATATGATTAATCTCGTATTAAAAGATAATATGATTAATCACGCATTATATTCAATAACATCAGTTACCCTCAATAGAATATAATGATTCCAAGATCCACATATAACTAAGACTAAAGTGGGCCACTGGCCGTCACCCAATCTTAGCTTATATCGGTAAGCCCTATATCGGCTAATTATATCCGTGATATAACTCTTGGTTGTGAATCTGGGCCCGAGGTCCAATCCACTCTTATGTCTCAAGGCCCGGGACTCCCGATGGCCTAGTCAAGAAAACCAGACTATACAGTCATGTAATCATTAATGTCTGGGACTCCCAATGACATTTATGAATCACAAACTGTCTTACCCACGCAAAAGCAGACATCCTCACACTGTAAGGCCATGAATGCAATTGAATGGGCTTTGACAGCTGACATAGCCTGGACAAGACATCCAACGCTTGATATTATTTGAGGTTCGTAGGTTTATTAAAAATTCATTCCCAATATAGAAGATTACTATTTTGGGAAACTTTCCATTTTTGGAAACCTACTATTTTTGGAAACTTTCTAAAATTGGAAACTTTCTAAAAACGGAAACTTTCTAACTTTAGAAATTTCTTAAAATCCAAAACCCGCAAATTCAGAAACTTCTATTTTAAGAAACTTTCTAATTTCAAAATTTCGGAAACTTTAATTTAAAATCGACTTTATAATTTTATAAAATAAATTTTAAATTGATCTGAAGAAAGACTCAAATAATTGGCCCAATTGTTTTAACTTCTTGGCCCGAGGCCCAAGAATTGGTCCATGTCCAAGACATGACCCAATTGTCCAATTAAATGACATAACCGGTCTGGTTCATTAAAATTGGTCTAACCAAATTTTAATTACTACGATGACCACAATTGTCAACCGGTTATTTACTAAACCGGAATTTCTCAATTTATTTGGTCCAACCAAATCAAATTAGAAATTCCTGGTTTAGGCACTAAATCCAATATTTCTTTCGACATTGGATTTCTTATCCCGGTTTAACCAGATTTAATAAAATTATTAAAATCTGTTTATTAAACCAGAACGAATCAATTTTAATTAAAATTTTAAACCGAGCCTTGAACCGAACCGAATTGGTCACGAACCAAACCGAGTTGGTCGTGACCTAGTTTCCTTCCCAAGAAACTATCGTCCAGCCGCTCAGCCGCGAGCCAATCGATCCGAGATCGAGGCGATGTTCAGCTGCGGTCGGGACGATCCATCGGAACGTTCGGGACGGTGCTGGCCGAGTCGTCCACGAGCGAGCCACGATCCGGACGGCGTGAAGCCTCACGCGATCGAGCAAGCATAGGGACGGTCGGGACGTGAGAGAGGGGGAACGGGACGATCCGCGGGACATGATCCGTCTGTCGATCGGGACGAGCCACGATCGGGACGCGATCGATCCGATGATCCGACCCAACCGGCCACCTCTCGGCCAATCAACAAACCCGAGTCATATAGCTCGGCTTGTGATTTCTTTAGTGTGTTTAGGATTCAAAATTGTTTCTTAAGTGTTTTATCTTATCAGTAATTGATTCAAAACACTTCTAAACAAATTAAACAACCTAAACATGAATCTAAAACAAGAAATCCTAAGAACCAATGGCTCTGATACCACTGAAGGAACTGTTTAGTTGATCCTGATTTAATTCACAGATTCATATCAACCTAAACATACAGATCTAGGTTCTCTTGTTTAGAAACATTAGATGATCTCACCTTTTACCTGTTTGTTGCAGCGGAAGGAATAGAACAGGTCAGAGATCAGAGAGATACACCAAGGGATGAATCCTCCAAAGGTTCACACACGCACGCTCGGGAATTGGCTGCTAGACCAGACTGAGAGGAGGCGCAGAGAAAGAGGAAAGGTGGCGCAAAAGCTGAGAAGAATTAGAGAGCTAGGTCTGATTTTATTCATTAAAATCCCTCCTAGTTCTCATGGGCTTTTGGGCCCAATTCTCAGTTCTGATTAAATCCCTTGGATTTAATCAGGCCCTTTAGTCTCTTCAAGTACAGTAAATGCCTAGCACTTTTACCGTACTTCTGCTAAACCGTTCCTTCGTGATTTCCCGTTAGCTTAGGCGTGTGACCCATATGGGATCATATAACAAAGGCAATAAATCCGAGATTTATAGATCATGAGCGGACTCTAGCAAGCCATCATGACCCCCAGCATTATATGACTTATGTCTGATCATTGACATACTCTTACTTTCTAGAGACAGTACCGAGATTACTGGACACAATTCCAACACCACCTTCCAGAGATGCATGATGTCCATATTCATTGATATGATTGAGGACTTTATGGAGGTGTTTATGGATGACTTCTCAGTCTATGGGTCATCTTATAATGAGTGCTTGGATAATCTGTGCAAGATACTAGCTAGGTGCGAGGAGAAGCACTTAGTTCTTAATTGGGAGAAGTGCCAATTCATGGTCAGAGATGACATTGTACTTGGACATAAAGTGTCTGAAGCAAGGATCGAAGTAGACCGCGCTAAGATCGAGGTAATGACTAGCCTTCAGGCGCCTAATTCTGTGAAGTCCGTAAGGAGTTTTCTAGGACATGCTGGTTTCTATAGACGGTTCATCAAAGACTTCAGTAAGATTGCTAGACCACTAATTGTTTGCTGTGTAAGGATACCAAGTTTGAGTTCAATGCAGATTGTCAGACTGCATTTGAACAGATCAAGCATGCATTAGTGAGTGCTCCTATAGTTAAGCCACCATATTGGGATCTACCTTTTGAGGTTATGTGTAATGCGAGTGACTATGCTGTAGGAGCTGTTCTGGGGCAGAAGAAGGACAAAAAGCTTCATGCTATTTACTATGCCAGCAAGACACTAGATGATGCACAAAGAAACTATGCCACTACAGAGAAGGAGTTGTTGGTTGTTGTCTTTGCATTTGAGAAGTTCTGCTCCTATCTTGTTGGCTCCAAAGTGATTGTACACACTGATCATTCAACCCTGAAGTATCTGATGCAGAAGAAAGATGCTATGCCAAGATTGTTGAGATGGATTCTGTTGCTTCAGGAATTTGACATTGAAGTGAGGGACAAGAAGGGAGTTGAGAATGGAGTTGCTGATCATCTTTCAAGGATGCTGGTTGAGGAAGACGTGCTCATTAATGATTTCTTACCTGAGGAGAACGTCAATATGATCGGAACAATGTTCAGATGGATTTGGACAGAAACTTACAAAACTGTCAGATTAATCGCACTGCGTCGATCGATGCCACATCTGTGACGATCGATGCATGTGTCGAGAAGGCAACGATCGATGCTTCCTTCGGCGACGATCGTTGCAGTGCGGATATGAACCCAGAACCTTTCACGGTTCAAATTGGAGACTATGTCTTCGAAGTAGATGCTGTCGCAACCACCGATCGACCCTGGTACGCAGATATAGCTAATTACCTGGCTGCAGAGACTTAACCGGATGATTTGAAGGGGTATGCAAAGAAGAAGTTCTTCAGGGAGCTCAGGCGATATGATAGGGTCTAGTTTTAATCCTATTCTACTGCAAGTGCACAGTTAAGTGATTGTAGTATATAGGGTATCGAATCCACAGAGACTCTGGTCTCGATAGATAAAGAACCGTAGGAATTTAAACTAAGAAGAAAGCAATTTGTATTAAACTAAATAGCAAAGCAAGAAAGTAAACAAGTAGCAGATTGTTGGTGGTGAAAGCAGTTAATTAGAGGCGCTAAGTCTAGGGCGTTCTCAGGAAATAAGACAAGCAGACAAATCAATCAGTCAAGATCTAATTAAGCACAGTTCTAGAACTCAAATCACGGATATAGAATTAACCAAATCTCTTTGCGAGAATTCTCTAAGTCTAAGTGCAGTAATCCAAATCTCTTTGCAATTACTAACAGATTAAACCAGCATTAATTTCAAGTTCGATATGTTCACAATTAAACTAAGCCAAATCTCTTTGCGAATAATTTAATTGCTCAACCTAAATAGTTCAGATTCTAAACCACACTCTCGTGTCGTATTTAGCAACCTAAGATCTAGATTCTAATTGATCAGGTTAGAACTAGCATTAAACTCAATTTAGATTGAAGAACATTCTATTCATGTGAATCCTTAACTGAATTAAATAAGTCTAGCAAGTCATGAAATCTTTAATGAAAAACCCTAAACCTAACTATGAATCTACTCAGACATGATTAATGAAACAGAAATCATAGAATTAATAGATTGCATATAAGAAATTAAATAGATAAAGGGGTTCGAAATCTACTCCAAAATAGATGAAGTACAAGATTAGATCAGCCCCAAAAGCTCTAAAAATCCCTTAGCTCTAAGTATGAAAGCGTATCTAAAATAAACACCAAAATCCTAATTATATAGGCTTAATCTCGGCTGGGGCTTCTTTGTAAATACTGAAAACTTCTAGGCCAAAGTGCAAAATCTTCATTCTTCATTAAACCGCCAAATCGGCCCATCTCGCTAGTGTGTCGATCGACACCAAAGGTGTGTCGATCGATGCATGATCTCAAAAACGGACAGTCAGCTCAATCTCTCGTCCAAACACTCCAAATGTCCCAAAAATGCTCCAATATCTCCAATTCCGCTCTAAACCTGATTAAACCTGTAAAAGACTCTAAAAGAACACAAAAGAACACTAAAACACAATTATATCATGGCATAAAACCGGTAAAAACCATGATATATCAACTCCCCCACACTTAGCCTTTGCTTGCCCTCAAGCAAAACAGAGAACTAGAATATAGTGAAGAGGTTTGAAAACTCTTCAGAAACTCTTTTCATCTTAGAAGCAGCAACACTCTGATTCCCTTTAGTAAACCACATGAAAGAATCAACCTGCAGATATCAAGACCAACATATACTTCCCCCACACTTAGCAACTGCCCTAAGTAAACTCCACAATCACATTCACGCATTCAAATTCTCTCTACTAACTTCTGCAAGTATTTAAGTGCCGTCTCACCTAAGGAGTATCGATCAAAGGCACATGGATTCTTACCTTATCAGCTCTAGACCACCATACTATCTTTCTCTAGTCCCTTTCTTCTCTTTTCCCTTCCTTAACATTCTGATTTTTCCCCATTAGGTATCATTTTATTTTTTTTATCAGTGCTCTTCCCGTTAAGGGGTGTACTTTGGACACATTCCATGGATGCACAGGATATGAAAGTTGTAGCTACCATTCCCATGACCACTTCGGAGTTACTAACTCATCCTCAGTTTATTATCTTTTTTTTTGTGGAAGGGGAGAAGGGAACTAAATATGACAGGTTTACAGGCTGTGTCAGAACTAACAAGGGAATCCGACACAAAGTATACCAAACCCTTAGGTGAGAAATCTAAGTCAGTATTAATGTTGAAGTCAGTAAAAGGATCCTCTGATACCTGAAGCGATGTGGGTGTCCTCAGTAGGTTGATCCATATCTGGGTTTTCTAATAGTCAGAGATAATCTGCAGCTTCATCCCAATGGTTACTTAAGTTCCTGCAAGTGCTGCTAATCTTCTCAAAAATTCATTGTTTCTTACTTAAACAATTTTGACTCAATAAAACAAATTTTTAAAAATTTAACTGACTCTAAGAAAACAAAAGAAAGAAGTTAGTAGAACCTCCCCCACACTTAAGACACACTGTCCCCAGTAGTGTCAAGCGAAGGATTGGCAAAAAGAAATAAAAAATTTGTTTACGGAATGGTTAAGTTCTGTCGGGTTTTACCTCTGTCGCTCAGGCATCGATCGTTGCACTAGGTGCATCGACCGTTGCTGTGCGATTTTTCATTGTAACGATCGACACAATGGTGTGTCGATCGACGCACTGCGTTTCGTCCGAGACCTGCAAACAAAAACTCACCAAAACCAGAAACAAAACGTAAAATCCTACAAAAAACACTAAAATTAAAATGCAAAAACGAAAACAGTGGGTTGCCTCCCACTCAGCGCTTGTTTAACGTCAATATCTTGATGCTTCAACTGATTTAGGTAGAGGGTGCATTATCCAGAGGCAGAATCTGACCTTCATGAATCTCGGCCTTAGCCCAATAATGTTTCACCCTCTGACCATTCACAGTGAATTCAATACCGTCCTTGCCAGTTAGAACGACAGCTCCATACGGACGCACCTCTTTGATTGTGAAAGGACCAGACCACCTTGATTTCAGCTTACCTGGAAACAAATGCAAACGAGAGTTATACAAAAGTACCTGATCCTTAGGCTCAAACTGTCTGGTGATAATCTTCTTGTCATGATATGCCTTTGTCCTCTCCTTGTACAGCTTTGAGTTCTCATAAGCAAAATGTCTAATCTCATCCAACTCATTAAGCTGCACTAATCTCCTCTCTGCAGCAGTCTTAAGATCAAAGTTCATCTGTTTTACAGCCCATGCTGCCTTGTGCTCAAGCTCTACTGGCAGATGACATGCTTTTCCATATAGCAGATGGAATAGAGTGGTCCCAAGTGGTGTCTTGAATGCTGTCATGTAAGCCCATAATGCATCATCCAACTTTGCTGCCCAATCTTTCCTTGTATTTCCAACTGTCTTCTCAAGGATCTCCTTAATCTGCCTGTTAGAAACCTCGACTTGTCCACTGGTCTGAGGGTGATAAGGAGTAGCGACTCGGTGATGAACTCCATGCTTCTTCAGCAGCTTCTCGAAGACCTTATTGATAAAATGAGATCCTCCATCACTAATTACTATACGAGGTACTCCAAATCTGGGGAATATGATGATCTTAAACAGCTTAATGACCACCGAAGAATCATTGGTTGGACTAGCTATTGCTTCTACCCACTTAGACACATAGTCCACAGCAACCAAGATAAACTTATTCCCATAGGATGAGGGAAAAGGACCCATGAAATCTATGCCCCAGCAATCGAAAACCTCAACTTCCAGAATGAAATTCTGAGGCATCTCATGCTTCTTACTGATTTTCCCTCTCCTCTGATAGGCATCACATTGAGAGATGAAAGAATGAGTGTCTCTAAACATTGTAGGCCACCAGAAACCTGCTTGCAGAACCTTAGACACAGTCTTGAATGTAGCAAAATGTCCAGCATAATCTGATCCATGACAGTGGAAGAGGATGTCTGGAACTTCTGATTCAGCAACGCATCTCCTGTAGAGACCATCCGAACAGTGCTTATAGAGATAAGGCTCATCCCAGTAGTACCTTCTAAGCTCCCTAAAGAACTTTTTCTTTTCATAACCCTTTAAATCGTCTGGTTCAGTCTCAACAGCGAGGTAATTAGCTATATCTGCATACCAGGGTCGATCAGTAGTTGCTACAGCTGCAATCTCAAAGTCGTAATTCCCAATTCTGATCCTGAAGGACTCTCGGTTTGCATCAGGTATGCATCGATCGTTGCGTGTACATGTGTCGATCGTTGCTTCCACGATACTTGTATCGACCGTTGCCAATGTGGCATCGATCGACACAGTGCGATTGTCCCGACAGTTCTGTAAGTCTCTGCCCAAATCCATCTGAAAAATTGTACCAATCATGTTGACGTTTTCCTCAGGCAAATAATCATTTATGGGCACGTCTTCCTCAACCAGCATCCTTGAAAGATGATCAGCAATTCCATTCTCAACTCCCTTCTTGTCCCTCACTTCAATGTCAAACTCCTGAAGCAACAGAATCCATCTCAACAATCTTGGCTTAACATCCTTCTTCTGCATCAGATACTTCAGGGCTGAATGATCAGTATGAACAATCACCTTGGAGCCAACAAGATAGGGGCGGAATTTCTCAAATGCAAAGACAACAGCCAACAGCTCCTTCTCCGTGGTTGCATAGTTTCTCTGCGCATCATCTAGTGTACTACTAGCATAATAGATAACATGAAGCTTTCTGTCCTTCTTCTGTCCCAGAACAGCTCCTACAGCAAAGTCACTTGCATCACACATAACCTCAAAAGGTAGATCCCAATCTGGTGGCTTAACTATAGGAGCACTCACTAATGCATGCTTGATCTGTTCAAATGCAGTCTGATAATCTGCATCGAACTCAAACTTGGTATCCTTACACAGCAAAGCAGTTAGTGGTCTAGCAATCTTACTGAAGTCTTTGATGAACCGTCTATAGAAACCAGCATGTCCTAGAAAACTCCTTACGGACTTCACAGAATTAGGCGCCTGAAGGCTAGTCATTACCTCGATCTTAGCGCGGTCTACTTCGATCCCTGCTTCAGACACTTTATGTCCAAGTACAATGTCATCTCTGACCATGAAATGGCACTTCTCCCAATTAAGAACTAAGTGCTTCTCCTCGCACCTAGCTAGTATCTTGCACAGATTATCCAAGCACTCATTATAAGATGACCCATAGACTGAGAAGTCATCCATAAACACCTCCATAAAGTCCTCAATCATATCAATGAATATGGACATCATGCATCTCTGGAAGGTGAAAGGTGCATTGCAGAGTCCAAAAGGCATCCTACGGTAAGCAAATGTGCCATATGGAAAAGTAAAGGTGGTCTTTCCCTGATCCTCTGGATGGATGGGAATCTGGAAGAAACCTGAATATCCAACGAGGAAGCAATAGTAAGGGTGATTTGCTAACCTCTCCAGCATCTGATCAATGAAGGGTAAAGGGAAATGATCCTTCCTTGTCGCAGCATTGAGCTTCCTGTAATCTATGCACATCCGGTGTCCAGTCACAATCCTTGTAGGAATCAGCTCGTTCTTCTAATTCTTCACTACTGTAAATCCGCCTTTCTTGGGCACTACATGGACTGGACTAACCCAATCACTGTCCGAAATAGGATAGATGATCCCAGCATCTAAGAGCTTCATGATCTCCTTCTTTACTACATCCTTAAGATTAGTATTAAGCCTCCTATGATGCTCAACAGATGTCTTAGACTCGTCCTCAAGATGTATCCGATGCATGCACAGCTCCGGAGAGATATCTGAAATGTCATCGAGAGAATAGCCAAGAGCTTTGCGATGCTTGCGCAGCTTGCTTAGCAGTAAGGTGAGCTCTGCGTTGTTCAAACTAGCATTAACAATCACTGGTAAAGTTGAATTTGGTCCAAGCAATGCGTACCTTAGCCCGGATGGAAGTTGTTTCAGCTCTATTTTCGGAGCATTTTCCTCGGCCCAGTCCCTGTCGACTTGCAACGACCGATGCTTAGTTTGTGTCGATCGTTGCATCGTCGCGTCAGACACTTCCACCTTCATTGCCACTTCAACCGAATCCATCAGTCTTGCATAGAAAATTGGTGGCTTGTCCTGCAGGTACTCCAGCTCCAATATAGAGCTCAGTAAAGCTCTTTCTAGTGGATCTTCAGCATGTGACTTGTGAAAGTATTCTGTAGCCAAATCACCTAGTGTGTCAACATAGAAGGTCTGTCTGTCGATGGTTGGTCTCTTTGCCAGCTTGTCCATATCAAAACTCATCTTCAGATCACCCACATTCAGAACTATTCTACCTCCTTGACAGTCAATCATCGCACCAGCTGTAGCTAAGAAAGGCCTGCCTAAAATCAGTGGATCCTTTGGTTCCTCTCCATACTGCAGAACCACAAAGTCAGTAGGAATCACACATTGGCCAATCATTATGGGCACATCCTCCAATAATCCTTCGGGAATCCTGATTGTTCTATCTGCCAAAACCAGTGATATCCTAGTGGGTATAAAGTCAGTCATCCCGAGCCTCTTAGCAACTGAGAAAGGCATAAGATTCACACTGGAACCAAGATCACATAGAGACCTTTCGAATCTTTCCCTGTAGATAGCGCAATCTAGTACAAAGCTTCCTGTATCTTTCAATTTCTCAGGAATTCTGCCCTGAATTACTGCACTACACACCTCATTGATCATCATTACACTCTCCTCGTCAGACCACTTCCCAGCAATCATATCCTTAAGACATCTTCTCATCACATGAGAGGTTTCCATGGAATCAATCAAAGGCACTTCAACTTTCACCTTTTTGATGAACTCTTTACATTTGGCATACTGCCTATCGTTTTTAGCCTTTCTGGGATTCTTGGGATAAGGTACCGTAGGCTTGAAAACCCTCTCGGTCGACTGTTTCGGTTTCTCTGGTTTTGACCTCTCTGCAGTCGCCTTGCATCGACCGTCACTGGCATTGTGTCGATCGTTGCTGGGTGACTTTGTGACGACAGTTTCTTCGTTATCGCCTTGCATCGACCGTTGCTTGGTGGCGTCGATCGATGCATTGCGAATGTCACGGATCCCATCTTCCAATTCTTCAATTTCCACGAGTTCCTCAACGCTTAACTGCCTTTTCTGGCCAGGTAGCAACTCCTTACCACTTCTCAATGTCACTGCATTGCATTGGTACTTGGGATTAGCATCAGTTCGCCCTGGGAAATATCCATCCTCCCTCTGAGCATATCCAGCAGTTCTTGCAACCTTAGCATCAAGCTCCTTCATGTGTGCGCTCAGGTACTCAAATTTCCCATTCAGCTCCTCATAGACTGTATCTATCTTCTTATCGAAGTCTGCAGCGCTGTTAGTCAGACTTTCCATCAGCTGTTTCATCATTGCCTCCATCTTACTCCCATGAGCAGTGGCTGCAGGAGGAGTCTGATAAGACGAAGATCCATAGGTTCTCTGAGTACCTTGTCCAAAAGGCTTCTGAAAACCACTAGTCTGTCCAAAACCAGCTGAGTTCTGATTGCCTGCGAAGGCACTCTTCTGCCCTCCATTGAAAAATCTGTTTCCCTGCTGATTACCAAATCTGTTACCTTGAAAACCAGATCCTCCAATGTAATTCACATCTTCTTCCTGAGTGTCCTCCTCAGTCTGAATTACCTCTACATCTTGGGCAAAGTGGACAGCCTTCTTACCAGCCAGGAGATTGCAAATTGTGTCCAGCTTAGATCTAAATTCAGCCATTTCCGAATTCTCTACACTTCCACCAGATTTCTTCCTCCTATCATCCATAGTCTTGCAACTGTTGCTGCTCACTAAGTTCTCAATCAACTGCTTAGCTTGTGCAGGAGTCCTGGTGTTGAAGTTTGCATTACTGGAGTTATCCAGCGCAGACTGATATGGCAGATCTATGCCTCTGAAGAAAATACCTAGCAATGTGACCTCAGTGAATCCATGGTGTGGGCAGTCACGCTGGTACTTCCTAAATCTCATCCAAGCAGTCTTAAGAGGCTCAGTAGGACCTTGGGTAAATGTCAGAATGTCCTGTCTGGACTGATTGGAACGCGCATCATCATAGAAGTGACGCAGAAACTCACTCTTCAGGGCTGCCCAAGTGGTATACTGACCAGGTGCCAGTTGCTTCACCCATGCAGCAGCGTCTCCAGCGAGACTGTATGGAAAGAGTTTGAGGAACAGATAATCCTGGCAGACTCCATCATACTTCATGCCATTGATTAGGTCCTCAAACTGATCAATGTGATCCATAGGCTGCTCCGTGGGATGACCATGGAGAGCATTCTATCTCATCAGCGAGTAGTAGATGGTCTTGATCTCAAAGTCATCCCTCTCAAAACAAGGAAGTACTAGAGCTGACCGGTTTGCATGAAACTCATCCGGTCTGTTGTAGTCAGCTAAAGTCCTCTCATGGACAACCATCTGTCTGTTTTGGGCCGGTCTTTGACCTTGGTTCTGCTCCTGTTGCGGTTGCTCAGGAGGATCGGGGATTACATTCCCTTCAGCATCAATCCGTTGCCCAGCAGCATTGTACGGATTGTTATCTCGGTCCCTCAGGGTACCTTGAGCATCAGGCATAATGATTAACTTCTGTACCACCATCCTTGCTCTTTTTTCTCTTCTGTTAGTCCTCTCTAGACGTCCAAGTTCTTCAAGTCCAAGATTAACGAGGTTCAGGTTTTGATTACTTCGAGTTTCACGCGTCTGCATAAACTGTCTGTAATCGTCAAGCAACGATCGATGCTAGCAGTGCAGCGATCGATTCAATCTCAAAATCGCCTAGTGACGATCGACACAAAGGTGCAGCGATCGACGCAAAGCGAAATCGGTACCTGCGACAGAGAGAAAACAGAGAGAAATCAGTAACTTAAAATAAAAACAAAATTAAACGAAACAAAAATAAAAAATCCTTGTAAAAACCCTAAGTTCGATCCTATCGAAGACTCTAAGAGTCCCCGGCAACGGCGCCAAAAACTTGATAGGGTCTAGTTTTAATCCTATTCTACTGCAAGTACACAGTTAAGTGATTGTAGTATATAGGGTATCGAATCCACATAGACTCTGGTCTCGATAGATAAAGAACCGTAGGAATTTAAACTAAGAAGAAAGCAATTTGTAGTAAACTAAATAGAAAAGAAAGAAAGTAAACAAGTAGCAGATTGTTGGTGGTGAAAGCAGTTAATTAGAGGCGCTAAGTCTAGGGCGTTCTCAGAAAATCAGACAAGCAGACAAATCAATCAGTCGAGATCTAATTAAGCACAGTTCTAGAACTCAAATCACGGATATAGAATTAACCAAATCTCTTTGCGAGAATTCTCTAAGTCTAAGTGCAGTAATCCAAATCTCTTTGCAATTACTAACATATTAAACCAACATTAATTTCAAGTTCGATATGTTCACAATTAAACTAAGCCAAATCTCTTTGGGAATAATTTAATTGCTCAACCTAAATAGTTCAGATTCTAAACCACACTCTCATGTCGTATTTAGCAACCTAAGATCTAGATTCTAATTGATCAGGTTAGAACTAGCATTAAACTCAATTTAGATTGAAGAACATTCTAATCATGTGAATCCTTAACTGAATTAAACAAGTCTAGCAAGTCATGAAATCTTTAATGAAAAACCCTAAACCTAACTATGAATCTACTCAGACATGATTAATGAAACAGAAATCATAGAATTAATAGATTGCATATAAGAAATTAAATAGATAAAGGGTTTCGAAATCTTCTCCAAAATAGATGAAGTACATGATTAGATCAGCCCCAAAAGCTCTAAAAATCCCTTAGCTCTAAGTATGAAAGCGTATCTAAAATAAACACCAAAATCCTAATTATTTAGGCTTAATCTCGGCTGGGGCTTCTTTGTAAATACTGGAAACTTCTGGGCCAAAGTGCAAAATCTTCATTCTTCATTAAACCGCCAAATCGGCCCATCTCGCTAGTGTGTCGATTGACACCAAAGGTGTGTCGATCGTGTTGGAATTGTGTCCAGTAATCTCGGTACTGTCTCTAGAAAGTAAGAGTATGTCAATGATCAGACATAAGTCATATAATACTGGGGGTCATGATGGCTTGCTAGAGTCCGCTCATGATCTATAAGTCTTGGACTTATTGCCTTTATTATATGATCCCATATGGGTCACACGCCTAAGCTAACAGGAAAATGTGTAGGAACGGCTTAGCAGAAGTACGGTAAAAGTGCCAGGCATTTGTCGTACTTAGAGAGAGATAAATGGGTCTGATTAAATCCAAGGGATTTAATCAGATTGGCATTTGGGCCCAAAAGCCCAAAAGGGAAAGAGAAGGGTTTTATAAACTAAAACCCAAATCTCTTTCTCCCCAACCCTAAGCCCCAGCCGCGATCTCTCCTCTCTCTCTGCGCCTCCTCTCCTGCTCGGTCTAGCAGCCATTTCCTGTGAAGCGTGTGTGAGCCTTTGGAGGATCCATCTCTAGGTGGTTCTGCTGATCTCAAGCCATACCTTCTCCTTCCGCTGCATAAACAGGTATAAGGTGAGATCTGATATTGTTTCTATTCAAGAGAACCTAGATCTGCATGTTTAGGATGATCTGAATCTGGAATTGAATCAGGATTAACCTAAACAATCCTTCAGTGGTATCAGAGCCAGGTTCTTAGGAATTCTTGTTTAGATTCATGTTTAGGTTGTTTAATCTGTTTAGAAGTGTTTTTGAATCAACTACTGATAAGATAAATCACTTAAGAAACAAGAATTGAACCCTAAACACACTAATCAAATCGCAAACAAGCTATATGACTTGTTTTGTGATCGGCCAAGGTTTGATCCGATCGACCAAACCAATCGCATGTATCGACCAAACCGATAGCATGGATCGGTCGATCAATCGACCAAGAGGCGTCCCGAACGATCGCGTGGAGAAGGGGCCGATGATCGCATGGATCGTGCGATAGCCGATCGCATGGATCGCGTCTCGTCCCGCCAGCATCGTCCCGCGATCGTCCCGCCTGACCCGAGCTCTCCCGGCTGTCGCGTCCCGTCCGCAGCTGGGCATCGTCTCGATCTCGGATCGTTGGCGCACGGCTTGCGGCTGGACGATCGTTCCTTGATCGCAAAGCTAGGGCAACGTGATCGTGAACGGTTCAATCGGTTCGGTTCGGTTAATGGCTCGGTTTAAAATTTTGATTAAAATTAAACGTCTCGGTTTAATAAACAGATTTAATAATTTTATTAAATTCTGGTTAAACCGGGATAAGAAATCCAAAGTCGAAAAAATTGGATTTTGTGACTAAACCAGGATTTTCTAATTTGATTTGGTTGGACCAAATAAATTGAGAAAATCCGGTTTAGTAAATAACCGGTTGACAATTGTGGTCATCGTAGTAATTAAAATTTGGTTAGACCAATTTTAATGAACCAGACCGGTTATGTCATTTAATTGGACAATTGGGTCATGTCTTGGACATGGACCAATTCTTGGGCCTCGGGCCAAGAAGTTAAAACAATTGGGCCAATTATTTGAGTCTCATTCTTCAGATTAATTTAAAATTTATTTTATAAAGTTATATAAATCGATTTTAAATTAAAGTTTCCGAAATTTTGAAATTAGAAAGTTTCTTAAAATAGAAGTTTCTAGATTTGCGGGTTTTGGATTTTGAGAAATTTCTAAAGTTAGAAAGTTTCCAATTTTAGAAAGTTTCCAAAAATAGTAGGTTTCCAAAATAGAAAGTTTCCCGAAATAGTAATCTTCTATTTTGGGAATGAAATTTTAATAAACCTACGAACCTCAAATAATATCAAGCGTTGGATGTCTTGTCCAGGCTATGTCAGCTGTCGAAGCCCATTCAATTGTATTCATGGCCTTACAGTGTGAGGGTGTCTACTTTTGCGTGGATAAGACGGTTTGTGATTCATAAATGTCATTGGGAGTCCCAGACATTAATGATTACATGACTGTATAGTCTGGTTTTCTTGACTAGGCCATCGGGAGTCCCGGGCCTTGAGACATCAGAGTGGATTGGGCCTCGGGCCCAGATTCACAACCAAGAGTTATATCACGGATATAATTAGCCGACATAGGGCTTACCGATATAAGCTAAGGTTGGGTGATGGCCAGTGGCCCACTTTGATCTTAGTTATATGTGGATCTTGGAATCATTATATTCTGTTGAGGGTAACTTATGTTATTGAATATAATGCATGATTGATCATATTAAGTATAATATAAGATTAATCATATTGAACATATTAACTAATAACCTTTTATCTTATATATTTCAGCTATGACTACTACAAGCACTCAAAACACATTCTCAATCCGGTCTGTTCTCGAGAAGGAGAAGCTGACTGGAACGAACTTCCTGACGTGGTCAAGGAACTTGAGGCTGGTCCTCAAGCAGGAGAAGAAGGATTATGTCCTTCGTGATCCTCTCCCCGAGAGGCCTGCTAACAATGCCGCCAGGACTCTGCATAATGCTTGGGAAAAGCATTCGTCAGATGAAAATGATGTGTATTGCCTTATGTTGGCGACAATGACTGCTGAGCTGCAAATGCAGTTCGAGAGTGTGTTGTCACCAATTGAGATAATGGCAAGCCTGAAATCGCTTTTTCAGGAGCAAGCAAGGACTGAGAGGTTTCAGACAGTTAAGAACCTCTTAGACTGTAAGTTGGCTGCGAATGCGGCAGTGAGTCCTCATGTCTTGAAGATGATGGGTTATCTCGATCATCTTCAGAAACTAGACTGCCCTATCAGCCAGGAACTTGCTTGCGACATCATTCTGCAGTCATTACCTGCAAGCTATGATCAGTTCATTCTGAACTTTAACATGCATGGCTTGAGTAAGACATTGCCTGAGCTTCACGGAATGCTCAAGACTGCAGAGCCCAACTTGAGGAAAACCGCCAAGGACCCCAATGTGCTTATGGTGCAAAAGGGCAAGGGGTTTAAGAAATCCTCTGCTAAGGATAAGGGAAAGGCCAAGGCTGTCCAAGTCGCGGACAAGGACACGCCAAAGCCCAAGCCCAAGTCCAAGGCTGGGCCAACTGACATATGCAGGTTCTGTAAAGAACCAGGGCATTGGAGGAGAGAATGTAAGAAATTCCAAGAAGGTCTAAAGGAATTGAAGAAGAAGACTCTCGAGACTTCTTCGACAGGTATTTTTGTTATAGAAGTTAATACAACTACTTCTGATAATACCTAATGGGTTATGGATACTGGTTGTGGGGCTCATATTTGTACTAATATGCAGGCACTCAGCAACAGTAGAAGGCTGAAGCAAGGACAAGTGGAGCTACGAGTTGGGAATGGAGCGAAAGTTCCAGCACTAGCTGTAGGCACATACTTGTTGTCTTTACCTTCGGGATTGATTTTAGAACTCAATAATTGTTATTTTGTACCTGCTATAAGCAGAAATATTATTTCAATTTCTTTGTTGGATTTGGAAGGTTATGATTTTTCAGTTAAGAATAAATTATGTTCCTTCAATCGCAACAATTTGTTCTATGGTTCTGCCCCTCTTACGAATGGGCTTTACATACTCGATCAATCCGCGCCAATTTATAACATTAATACCAAACGGTTCAAACCTAATGAGGAGAACCGAACGTTTCTATGGCATTGTCGTTTAGGGCACATCAGCGAGAAACGCATCAAGAGGCTCCATTCGAATGGACTTCTTGGCTCATTTGACTTTGAGTCATGTGAGAAATGCGAATCATGCATGATGGGCAAAATGAAACGGGCCCCCTTTAATAAACCTAACGAGAGGGCCAGTGACTTATTGGGCCTGATACACACTGATGTGTGTGGCCCAATGTCCACAAATGCAAGAGGAAACTATCAGTACTTCATTACCTTCACTGATGATTTCAGTAGGTATGGATATGTTTATTTGATGAAACATAAGTCTGAATCTTTTGAGAAGTTCAGAGAATTCCAAAATGAAGTACAGAACCAACTTGGCAAAAGCATTAAGGCTCTTCGGTCCGACCGAGGAGGAGAATACTTAAGCCAAGAATTCAGTGATCATCTAAGAGAGTGTGGGATCGTATCCCAACTCACTCCTCCCGGAACACCTCAATGGAATGGTGTGTCTGAGAGGAGAAATCGGACCTTATTGGATATGGTTCGATCTATGATGAGTCACACAGACCTTCCAATATCCCTTTGGGGATATGCTCTGCTAACAGCAGTGTTCACTCTAAATAGAGCGCCATCGAAAGCAGTAGCAAAGACACCATATGAATTATGGACTGGAATGGCTCCAGTACTGTCTTATCTTAGAATTTGGGGTTGTGAAGCCTATGTCAAGAGATTAATCTCAGACAAGCTTACACCAAAGTCTGATAAATGCTACTTCATTGGTTATCCGAAGGAAACCAAGGCTTATTACTTCTATCTACGTTCCGAGAACAAGATCTTTGTTGCCCGGGATTGTAACTTTCTTGAGAGAGAGTTTCTCTCTAAGAAAGACAGTGGGAGTAAGGTACTGCTTGAAGAAATTCAAGATGAACAGGATACTGCTCAACCTAATGAGGAAGAGCAGCAGGAGGACCTACAAGAACTTGTAGAGCCTGAACCTGTAGTACCTGAAGTTCGAAGATCCGGGAGGATCCGTCACGAACCCGAGAGATATCAAGGATTCCTCGTGACTGACTGTCATGATCTTCTGATCATTGATGGTGATGAACCATCGAACTTCAATCAAGCCATGATGGGCCCAAATTCCTCGAAGTGGCGCAAGGCCACTGATTCCGAAATGGACTCCATGTCGGTCAACCAAGTGTTTTCGTTGGTTGACTTACCCGCTGGCGTAAAAGCCATCGAGTGCAAATGGATCTTCAAGAAGAAGATTGACGTGGATGGAAATGTCCAGATTTATAAAGCCAGGTTGGTGGCAAAAGGTTTCAGACAAGTTCACGGTGTGGATTACGATGAAACCTATTCACCAGTGGCTATGATGAAATCTATTCGGATTCTTCTAGCAACTGCAGCTTTTCATGATTATGAAATTTGGCAGATGGACGTGAAAACCGCCTTCCTGAATGGAATTCTGGAAGAGGATGTGTATATGACACAACCTGACGGTTACATAGATCCAAAGAATGCTGGGAAAGTATACAAGCTTCATAAATCCATTTATGGATTGAAGCAAGCATCGAGGAGCTGGAATCTTCGTTTTGATGAAGCGATCAAGCAATTTGACTTCATCAGAAACGAAGAAGAACAATGCGTGTATAAGAAAACTAGTGGGAGCAAGATAGTATTTCTTATTCTGTATGTCGATGACATACTGCTTCTCGGAAACGACATTCCAATGCTGAAGTCCGTAAAGGACTGGCTTGGAAGTTGTTTTTCCATGAAAGACATGGGTGAAGCCGCATACGTTCTTGGAATCAGGATCTACCGGGATAGATCTAGAAGGCTGATAGGCTTGTGTCAAGACTCATACATTGACAAAGTCCTACAAAGATTCAGCATGAAAGATTCCAAGAAGGGCTTCACGCCAATGGTACATGGCACAACGCTAAGCAAGAAGCAGAGCCCAACGACGGCTGCTGAGCTTGAGCGCATGAAGAATATTCCTTATGCATCTGCAATAGGATCTGTCATGTATGCCATGATCTGTACTCGTCCTGATGTTGCTTATGCATTGAGCATGACGAGTAGATACCAGTCAAATCCAGGTGAAAACCATTGGATTGCCGTAAAGAATATCTTGAAATATCTAAGACATACTAAGGATAAGTTCTTGGTGTACGGTGGAAGTGATGTGCTTAAAGTCAGTGGATTCACGGACGCAAGTTTCCAGACAGACCAAGATGATTTCCGGTCACAGTCCGGTTATATCTTTTGTCTAAATGGCGGTGCAATCAGTTGGAGAAGCTCCAAGCAAGACACCGTTGCTGATTCCACTACAGAAGCTGAATATATCGCCGCCTCAGAAGCTGCGAAGGAAGCTGTTTGGATACGAAAGTTCATTATTGAACTAGGTGTGATACCAGATGCGGCTGAGCCTCTGGCACTGTTTTGTGATAACAATGGTGCTATTGCTCAGGCAAAGGAACCAAGATCACACCAGAAATCCAAGCATGTTCTAAGAAGATTTCACTTGATACGTGACATCATTAATAGAAAGGAAGTCAAGATCAGCCGAGTTCAAACAGATGATAACGTCGCTGATCCGTTGACAAAGCCACTCCCAAGGCCTAAGCTCGAGTTCCTGACTGAAGCTATAGGCATTAGAGACATTGAAATGTAATCTAAATTTGAGTGGGAGTTTGAGGGCTTTATTTAGTTATTTGATATGTTCTTGTAAAACATTTTTATGTTTAATGAAATTATTATTTCAAGATTATTTTAACTGTGATGAAATAATCGTTCCAAAGTGATATAAACCATTTTATAGGTCATCGAAGTAAGTGCCTTGATCTTGAGTCATCAAAGTCATTTAGCTTGATCATGAGGCCCTATATTTGATGGATGGCTTATATCATTCAGTCCCTAGTCGAAGGTTGTTGAAATTGGAACACCAACAACCGTGTGAGACTAGATTGGTATGTGACTTATGACCAAGTTTCATGGTGTCATAGATGCACGGCATCAAAGTCAGTACATAGGTGTATGTTGGGAACATACGACCGGACATGACCCGCTTATGAGAACTCTTCAGGATATTTATATCTGTGTCATAAGAGATTCTCACTACGACTATAGAGTATAGTCCTTAGACCTGAGTTCGCATGCATGTGACCACACATGGACTGATGCACTTTGATCATTGTCTAACACTATCGTTCTGCGATAGCTATAAGGACCTTGTTTGGGTACATTATGAAATGAGTAGTTTACAGTGATGGAACAAGACGGGATTTGTCCCTCCAATATAAATGGAGTGAATATCTCTAGGCCAATCGGAGATTTGAATACTGGAAAATGCATGGCCATGCTCAAACGGACTGTCCCGAGTCGTTTGGATTGTCAGTATCGAATCAGAGTCCGATGAACAAGATTAGGCTTTATAAGGATGACACCAATCTTGCCTTATGACTAATCGAGATATTGAGACAAAAGGATTATGAATACAGAGATTCCAGTACAAGTGGGAGATTGTTGGAATTGTGTCCAGTAATCTCGGTACTGTCTCTAGAAAGTAAGAGTATGTCAATGATCAGACATAAGTCATATAATACTGGGGGTCATGATGGCTTGCTAGAGTCCGCTCATGATCTATAAGTCTTGGACTTATTGCCTTTATTATATGATCCCATATGGGTCACACGCCTAAGCTAACAGGAAAATGTGTAGGAACGGCTTAGCAGAAGTACGGTAAAAGTGCCAGGCATTTGTCGTACTTAGAGAGAGATAAATGGGTCTGATTAAATCCAAGGGATTTAATCAGATTGGCATTTGGGCCCAAAAGCCCAAAAGGGAAAGAGAAGGGTTTTATAAACTAAAACCCAAATCTCTTTCTCCCCAACCCTAAGCCCCAGCCGCGATCTCTCCTCTCTCTCTGCGCCTCCTCTCCTGCTCGGTCTAGCAGCCATTTCCTGTGAAGCGTGTGTGAGCCTTTGGAGGATCCATCTCTAGGTGGTTCTGCTGATCTCAAGCCATACCTTCTCCTTCCGCTGCATAAACAGGTATAAGGTGAGATCTGATATTGTTTCTATTCAAGAGAACCTAGATCTGCATGTTTAGGATGATCTGAATCTGGAATTGAATCAGGATTAACCTAAACAATCCTTCAGATCGATGCATGATCTCAAAAACGGGCAGTCAGCTCAATCTCTCGTCCAAACACTCCAAAAGTCCCAAAAATGCTCCAATATCTCAAATTCCGCTCAAAACCGTATTAAACCTGTAAAAGACTTTAAAAGAACACAAAAGAACACTAAAACACAATTATATCATGGCATAAAACCGGTAAAAACCATGATATATCACGATACTACTGGGATGAGCCTTATCTCTACAAGCATTGTTCGGATGGTCTTTACAGGAGATGCGGTGCTGAATCAGAGGTTCCAGATGTCTTATTCCACTGTCATGGATCAGATTATGCTGGACATTTTGCTACTTTCAAGACTGTGTCTAAGGTTCTGCAAGCAGGTTTCTGGTGGCTTACAATGTTTGCGGATGCTCATTCCTTTGTTTCTCAGTGTGATGCCTGTCAGAGGAGAGGGAAAATCAGTAAGAAGCATGAGATGCCTCAGAATTTTATTTTTGAGTTTGAGGTTTTCGATTGCTGGGGCATAGACTTCATGGATCCTTTTCCCTCATCCTATGGGAATAAGTTTAACTTGGTTGCTGTGGACTATGTATCTAAGTGGGTAGAGGCAATAGCTAGTCCAACCAATAATTCTCCGGTGGTTATTAAGCTGTTTAAGACAATCATATTCCCTAGATTTGGAGTACCACGGATAGTGATTAGTGATGGAGGATCTCATTTCATTAATAAGGTCTTCGAGAATTTTCTACAGAAGCATGGAGTTCATCACCGAGTTGCTACTCCTTATCACCCTCAGACTAGTGGACAAGTTGAGGTCTCTAACAGACAGATCAAAGAGATCTTAGAGAAGACAGTTTGGAAGACAAGGAAGGATTGGGCAGCAAAGCTGGATGATGCACTATGGGTTTACCGGACTGCATTCACGACACCACTTGGGACTACTCCATTTCATCTGCTGTATAGAAAATCATGTCATCTGCCAGTAGAGCTTGAGCACAAAGCAGCATGGGCTGTAAAGCAGATGAACTTCGACCTTAAGACTGCTGCAGAGAGGAGATTAGTGCAGCTTAATGAGTTGGATGAGATTAGACATTTTGCTTATGAGAACTCAAAGCTGTACAAGGAGAGGACTAAGGCTTATCATGACAAGAAGATTGTCTCTAGACAATTTGAGCCTAATGATCAGGTACTTTTGTATAACTCTCGTTTGCAATTGTTTCCACGTAAGATGAGATCAAGGTGGTCTGGTCCTTTCACAATCAAGGAGGTACGTCCTTATGGAGCTGTCGTTCTAATCAGCCAGGAAGGTAAGGAATTTACTGTAAATGGACAGAGAGTAAAGCATTATTGGGCTAAGGCCGAGATTCCAAGAGGTCAGATTTTGCCTTTGGATGTTGCACCCTCTGTCTGATTGAGCTAAAACGTCAAGCTATTGACGCTAAAAGAGCGCTGAGTGGGAGGCAACCCACTGTTTTGTTTTTGCTATTCATTTTTGGTCTTTTTGTTAGGATTTTACGTTTGTTTTTGGTTCTGGTGAGTTTTGTCTGCAGGTTTTGACAAAATCGCAATGCAACGATCGACACGGTCCTGTGTGTCGATCGTCACAACACGAAAATCGCATTGCAGCGATCGTTGCGGTCCTGAGAAACGATCGACTCATGACTGATATTCATACATTTCATGCATTTAGACTTTTATATAGTTCTTGTTTTGACTTCATTTCACCATCATTCGTACCATTTTGTTGATCATTGTTGCATCTAGAGTTTAGAGGTATCTAGGATTAGGAGTAGGCACTTTAGGCTTGTATTTGGAGTGTTCTTGGTGTTTTTCAGGTGCCTTGGAGTTTAGGTGTGTCTAAGGAGCAAAAGAGGACCTCAAGGGATGAAGAATGGAGCTCAAAGGATGAAGAGGAGAAAAAACAGGGAATTCGTATCGGCCAGCGTATCGGCCTAACAGGTCGATACATCTCCTCGGCCAAAAAACAGGGAGTTCGTATCGGGCAGCGTATCGGCCTAACAGGCCGATACAGTGTTCGTATCGGGCAGCGTATCGGCCTGACAGGTCGATACAGTTTCCTGTGAAGACCATTTCCAGACAGCTTTATTTACGAAAATGCCACTGCGTGGCTCCCAACTATAAATACTCATTTTGTGGGATTAAAAACCCTAAGCTACCTAAGCCTTAGTTTTGCTTTCTCTTAAGTTTTTGTTTATGATTTTGGGTTTGTAAACTTTAGATCTTGAGTTTTAATTAAGTATTTATCTTGTTTCTCTTAATCTCTCTTTCTATTTATGATTTCTCATATCTTTCTTATGATTAGGGAGTAGAATTTTTGGGTTTTATAGATGAGGTTGATTTAGGTGGTTTAAGTTATGATTAGTGATGCTTAAGACTTGATTATGAATGATCATTCTCTAATTAGTTGATCTCTATGATAGATTGCAAGGAATTGTTGAATCTAGATGTTAGGCTTTTTCATGCCCGAAAGGTGTTCGATGAAATGCTTGAATGAACTTTTTAGAGGATTTTCACTCTTAGCCTAGGAGATTAGTTGTCTAAGGTGATTATTGGAATTGAGAACTTGTTTACATTGCTTGTTTTTCTCTTAATCACAAATGAGAATTTGATCTTGATTAGGGATTAGACAAAGGGATTAGTGCCAAGAGATTGGATTAGTCTAATGATTAGTGTTTTTAGCCTAAGGATTTAGCTTTGCTAAAAGGTATTTGATGGATATTAATGCATGCTTATCTTGTAATTTGCAAATGAGAATTGAATGATTGCATGATTAGCATAGGAGTTATGAACATGAAAATGTTATTAGCTTAATTATGATCATTAGCCTTATTTAGCAATGTTTGATTGATTGAAGCATCATTGATTATCTCTAGACCACCTAGTCTCTATAGCCTCATCCTAGGACCCTTCTTTTAGCTTGTTTTCCTTCTCGTTTAGTGTTTTGCTTAGTGTCTTGTTGCTTTCTTTGCTTTCTTGTTTTGATTTTTGTTTTGGTGGTTAGATAAACCCCTTTTTATTGGATTTGCTTAGCTTTAGTAGTATCTTGTATTCTTGATTGGTTGTTCTTCTTGCCTCCCTGGATTGATACCTTAAGTACTACAATGATAGGAGTAGACTTGAGGAATTGAACTAGAACCTATAAAAAGTCTATCATCAATCTGGCGCCGTTGCCGGGGAGGTGTAGCAATAGCCATTAGGATTTAGATTCTACTTTAGACTAAGCTTTTATTTTGTTTTTACTTGTATGGTTACTAACTCTCTTTCAAGTGTATGTTCTTTTTGCAAGGTACAATCACAAAGAAGAGAGCATGGCTTCAGAGATAGCTTCAATGTTGAGGGCTATGCTAGAAGCTCAAGAAAGAGAGATGGCTTAGGACCCTACAAGTCATCATGGTATTGAAAGACCATCCACTTATCAAGGTGATCTTCCAAATGAGTACTCTTCTCATGAGTACCAATATGGATATGGTGATGGATACCAATCTTGGAGCATGGAGCATGAGCATGAAACTTACTCCCCCCAATCATGTGATGAAGAGCTTCTCAACTTGGCAAGGATGGCATTGGAAGGACAAGAGAGATATAATGAGAGCATAAGGAATACCAACACTGTCTTTGCTCAATTGCCTCAAGATGCAAGGAATTTTGAGCCAACACAAGAGGAGAATGCTCAAGTCCAAGATCAATTCTTGAAAGAAGCTTACTCTTCCCGATCATGTGATGAAGAGCTTCTCAACTTGGCAAGGTTTACATTGGAAGGACAAGAGAGGTACAATGAGAGCTTAAGAATGATCAACAATGACTTTGCCAATTTGCCTCAAGATGCAAGTATTGTTGAGCCAACACATGAGGAGAATGCTCAAGTCCAAGATGAGATCTTGAAAGAAGCTGAAGAGACTATCAATGAATTTGAAATGCTTCTTGGTTGTACTGTTGGTGAAGACCTTGTGATAAGGTATGATGATGAGGATGAGGAAGAGACAAGCATGATTGATTCAACCAATAGCAACAATGAAGGAGTAGGAGAAGTTGTGAGAGATGAGAATGAGCCTTATGACGATGAGTTGGTTGTTGAGTGCAAGGACATAAAGGAAGAGAGCACACAAGATGAGCCCTTAATCTTGGAAGAAGAGCCAAAGCAACTAAATCTCAAGAGAGAGCCAACTGGAAGAAATCCTATGGAGAAACAAGATGGTCCCAATGAAGAATCCTTGAAGGAGGATGAAGAAGATGGATCACCAATGGCTCAAACCTTTCACAACTACCTTGATATAATATCCACCATATCACCAAGCTTTCATGATCCAAGGAAGATCCCTTTTGAGGACATAAGGATGAATGAGTTTAGGGGGTGGTTCTACAGTGAGTATGATCCCGGTGATACAAACTCATGCCACATCCCTAACCAAAAAGAGTGAAGGGATAGTCAAGCTTAGTGACTCAAAAAAAGCTCACTTGGGAGGAATTCCCATGTATATCCTTTTTGAGGAGCTTTGGGATAAATGCAAAGAAGAAGGGAATGATTTTTGGGTGCAAAGGGACTTTAATGATAAATCAAAGGATTATGAAGCCTATGCAATGGTCTAAGTTTTGGGGAAGTCTCATGCCAAATCAAAGATGCCTCCACCTCTCATTCCTCCTCACCATTACACTCTCCAAGTAACACTCCAACCTTTGTAAATATTTTGCTTCTTTTCTTTTCTTGCATTTGTTTGTTTTCCCGGTCTTTCCTCCTTCTTCTTTCACACAAGGGACTGTGTGATTTAAGTTTGGGGGAAGGACCGATTGCTAATCTCTATTTTCCTTTGATCTTATTTTAATTCTTGCATTTTGAGTCTCATGCATTCACTTATGGCATAGAAAACCCCTAAAAATCGAAAAATTTCAAAAAACATCTTTTTTCAAAAAGAAAGCATTTAGTTGCAATAGCATCGTAGGATCGAGTCTAGTTGCATCATATAGGTTGTTTTGCATAGGGAGCTATGATTTAATTTCCTCGTAAGGTTTAATTGAGTAAAACTTGTTTCAATTGCTAGCTTTTAAGCTAGATAGATCACACTAGGTTTGTAACCCGAGTAAAGCATGAAAGTTAGAACGAACCCTACTTTGATTGCTTGCTTTGAAACTTGATTTAATACTGAAACTTGCTGTGATTTGAAACTAGCTCCATCTAGTGAGAACCTTAAATGAATCATCTAAATTATCCTATTCTTGCTTGTGTATTAAACTCATGGATACCCTAAAATATTTGAGCATTCTTATCCTTTCTACCCCTCTCTACTTGCTCAAATAGTCTTCCATACCTTTAACCACCCTTCTTTCAAGCCACAAACACTATTTTGAGTGGTAGGCCTACTTGGAATGAGCTAAGTAAAAAGTGTTGAGTATGAGGCGACTAGGGGAAATTTCCATGTAGATGCAAGCTCAACATCTTTGGCTTTGCAATAGGCTAGGATCAAAGTTTGGGGGAAGAGTTGAGAAAGAAAAAAGAGAGTAAAGAAAGGAAAGAATAAAAAGGGATTTTGGAATGGGATCATGAATTTGGTGGTAAAAGTGTTTAAAAGGAAAGCTCTTATGTGTTTTAAAAAGAAAAGTGTCTCAAGTTTTGAATTGAAAAGAAGCCAAAGGCTCACCTTAAAGAAAGAAGAAAGTTTATGAAAAGAGACCTTGAAAAGAAAGAAAGATTTGAGCTAAATTAAAAGAAAAGAATTGCCATTGTTTTGAAAGGTTTTGAATGATCCTTAGGGAGTTTGATTGGAAAGTGTTTGATTGAGAAAGAGGGATAAGACAAAAATGGCCTTGATCAAAGGGTAGACTTCATTTAGGTGGGTTAGACTAGGAGAAGAAGCTATTGGGGCATGGATAGATGGAAATCAACCTAGTATGCACCAATTGCCTCTAACTCTTAGCCTTTTACTATAGCTCATTCATCTTCTTCATGAGAGAACCTTTATGCATTTGGAGAATCCCCTCTTTTGATTGAGATCACTTTAATCTCAAAACCTTGTCCTTTGCCAAATGAGTTTAATCGCATTGTTTTGAATAGGATTCACTTGAAAATCTAATGAATGTTAAGGGGCTAGTGGATTTGAATGCTTGTGTAGGTTGTGGATTAAGCTAAGAGTATTGTCTTGATGAGTATGGCTACATCCTATGAGTAGGTTTACTCGGTTGCGCCTTAGTTGTATAGTATTGAATTGAAACTTGTTGATCTCGATTAAACATTTGGATATGAGCTCCCGCCTTCAAACCTTTTTCCCAACTTCTTTCGATTGTCTTATGCTTGCTTGTGGACAAGCAAGGTTTAAGTTTGGGGAAATTGATATTCATACATTTTCATGCATTTAGACTTGTATATAGTTCTTGTTTTGACTTCATTTCACCATCATTCGTACCATTTTGTTGATCATTGTTGCATCTAGAGTTTAGAGGTATCTATGATTAGGAGTAGGCACTTTAGGCTTGCATTTGGAGTGTTCTTGGTGTTTTTCAGGTGCCTTGGAGTTTAGGTGTGGCTAAGGAGCAAAAGAGGACCTCAAGGGATGAAGAATGGAGCTCAAAGGATGAAGAGGAGAAAAAACAGGGAATTCGTATCGGCCAGCGTATCGGCCTAACAGGTCGATACATCTCCTCGGCCAAAAAACAGGGAGTTCGTATCGGCCAGCGTATCGGCCTGACAGGTCGATACAGTTTCCTGTGAAGACCATTTCCAGACAGCTTTATTTACAAAAATGCCACTGCGTGGCTCCCAACTATAAATACTCATTTTGTGGGATTAAAAACCCTAAGCTACCTAAGCCTTAGTTTTTCTTTCTCTTAAGTTTTTGTTTATGATTTTGGGTTTGTAAACTTTAGATCTTAAGTTTTAATTAAGTATTTATCTTGTTTCTCTTAATCTCTCTTTCTATTTATGATTTCTCATATCTTTCTTATGATTAGGGAGTAGAATTTTTGGGTTTTATAGATGAGGTTGATTTAGGTGGTTTAAGTCATGATTAGTGATGCTTAGGACTTGATTATGAATGATCCTTCTCTAATTAGTCGATCTCTATGCTAGATTGCAAGGAATTGTTGAATCTAGATGTTAGGCTTTTTCATGCCCGAAAGGTGTTCGATGAAATGCTTGAATGAACTTTTTAGAGGATTTTCACTCTTAGCCTAAGAGATTAGTTGTCTAAGGTGATTATTGGAATTGAGAACTTGTTTACATTGCTTGTTTGTCTCTTAATCACAAATGAGAATTTGATCTTGATTAGGGATTAGACAAAGGGATTAGTGCCAAGAGATTGAATTAGTCTAATGATTAGTGTTCTTAGCCTAAGGATTTAGCTTTGCTAAAAGGTATTTGATGGATATTAATGCATGCTTATCTTGTAATTTGCAAATGAGAATTGAATGATTGCATGATTAGCATAGGAGTTATGAACATGAAAATGTTATTAGCTTAATTATGATCATTAGCCTTGTTAGCAATGTTTGATTGATTGAAACATCATTGATTATCTCTAGACCACCTAGTCTCCATAGCCTCATCCTAGGACCCTTCTTTTAGCTTATTTGCCTTCTCGTTTAGTGTTTTGCTTAGTGTCTTGTTGCTTTCTTTGCTTTCTTGTTTTGATTTCTGTTTAGGTTGTTAGATAAACCCCTTTTTATTGGATTTGCTTAGCTTTAGTAGTATCTTGTATTTTTGATTGGTTGTTCTTCTTGCCTCCCTGGATTGATACCTTAAGTACTACAATGATAGGAGTAGACTTGAGGAATTGAGCTAGAACCTATAAAAAGTCTATCATCAATGACGCAAATCGTCTTGCAACGGTCGTCGCATTTATGCGTAACGATCGATGCATGAGCGACAGAGGTAAAAATCAGACAGAACTTAACACATCCATTAACATTTATTTCTTTCTTTTACCAATCCTTACCTTGACACTACTGGGGACAGTGTGTTTCAAGTGTGGGGGAGGTGGTACTGACTATTATCTTTCTGTTTTCTTAAAGTCAGTCCTGTTTTTCAAAAAAAATTGTTTTATTGAGCCAAAACAGTTTAAGTAGGAAACAGTGAATTTTTGAGAAGTTAACAACACTTGCAGGAACTTAAAGTAACCATTAGGATGAAGTTGCAAGAACTATCTATGACTAATAGAAAACCCAACACGGATCAACCTACTGAGGACACCCATATCAATTCAGGTATTCAGAGGATCTTTTACTGACTTCACCCTTAATTTGACTTAATTTTCTCACCTAAGGGCTTGGTATACCTTGAGTCGGATTCCTTTGTTAGTTCTGACACAACTTGTAAACCTGTCCAAGTAAGATTCCCTTCTCCCCTTCCATAAAGTAAAAAAAAAAGTAATAAACTGAGGATGAGCTAGTAGCTCCGAAGTGGTCACGGGAGTAGTAGCAAACACTATTACCTCCTGTGTATTCATGGAATGTGTCCAAAGTACACCCCTTAACGGGAAGAGCACTGATAAAAAATGATACCCAATGGGGAAAAATCAGATTGCTAAGGAAGGGAAAAGAGAAGAAAAGGAACTAGAAAAAGATAGTATGGTGGTCTAGAGCTGAAAAAGTAAGAATCCGTGTGCCCTTTGATCGATAATCCTTAGGTGAGACCGCACTTAATAGCTTATAGAAGTTAGTAGGGTGAATTTGAATTGCTTGGATCGATTGTGGAGTTTACTTAGGACAGTTGCTAAGTGTGGGGGAAGTACTTGTTGGTCTTGATGTCTTGCAGGTGATTCTTTAAGTGGCTTACTAAGGGGAATCTGAGTGTTGTTGCTTCTAGGACGAAAAGAGTTACTGAAAGTTTTCAAACCTCTTCACCATGTTTTAGTTCTCTGTTTTGCTTGAGGGCAAGCAAAGGCTAAGTGTGGGGGAGTTGATATCATGGTTTTTACCGGTTTTAAACCATGATATAAGTGTGTTTTAGAGTCTTTTAGTGTTTTTTAGAGTCTTTTACAGGTGTTATTAGATATATACACGTTTGGAGCGGAATTGGAGTTTATGGAGCTTTTTGGAGCATTTTGGCGTTTTGACCCGAGAGATAGAGTAATGCATCGATCGACACACATCGTGCATCGATCGACACACTAGCGAGATGGGCCTTCCTCGGCGGTTTAATGAAGAATGAAGAATTCACAGTTTTGCCCAGAAGTTCCTGATAGTTACAAAGAAGCCCCAAGACGTGATTAGCTTATATAATTAGGTTTTCACATCATTTTTTACTTACGCTTTCATACTTAGAGCTGAGAGTTTTTATAGCTTGGGGCTGATCTAATCATGTACTGCTTCCTGCTTTTTGGAGAAGATTTCGAACCCCTTTACTTCTATATTCTCTTTTATGCAATCTATTAATTCATTGATTATGTTTTCATATTCTATGTCTGAGTAGATTCATAGTTAGGTTTAGGAATTCTCATTAAGGATTTTATGACTTGCTAGATTTATTTATTTCAGTTAAGGATTCATATCAATAATTGTTCTTCGATCTAAATTGTGCTTGAACACTAGTTTCTAACCTGATCACTTAGAATCTAGATCTTAGGTTGTTAAATTGACACGAAAGTGTGGTTTAGAATCTGAACTATTTAGGTTGAGCAATTGAATTACTCGCAAAGAAATTTGGTTTAATTGAATTGTGAACATATCGAACTTAATATTAAAGCAAGTTTAATCTGTTAGGAATTACCAAGAAATTTGGATTTCTGCAATTAGGCTTAGAGAATTCTCACAACGAAAGTTGGTTAATTCTATATCCGTGTTTGAGTTCTAGAACTGTACTTAATTTGATCCTGACTGAATAATTTATCTGCTTGTCTAATTTCCTGAGAACTCCCTAGACTTAGCGCTTTTAGTTAATTGCCTACAAACCAATCCTGCTACTGATTTACTTTCTTGCATTGCTTTTAGTTTCTCATTACATTGCTTTCTCCTAGTTTAACTTGACTGTTCTTAATCTATTGTTGCCTAGATTCCTTGTGGATTCGATACCCTAAAGTACTACATTCACATCACTGTGCACTTGCAGTTAGAATAGGGATAATTCTTGACCTATCATAGGACAGTCAAACAGTGTAGTCTCTAAGAAGGTTGCCAACGATGAAACAGTATTGTGGCATAGAAGGTTGGGACACATGAGCATGAAGAACTTGATGATGCTGGTCAAAAGGGGCATCATTGACAAAAGAAGGATTGGAGCCATGGATTTCTGTGAAAGTTGTGTGATGGGGAAGCATAAGAAGCTGAGTTTCCACATTGGAAAGCACAATTCAGGAGAGGCATTGAAGGATGCACATATAGACCTTTGGGGGTCTCCAACAATGACTCCAAGCTTGTCAGGTAAACAATATTTTTTGTCTATCATTGATGATTACACTAGGAAAGTGTGGGTGTTCTTCTTAGCAGCGAAGAGTGAAGCTTTCACCAAGTTTTGTGAGTGGAAGAAGTTAGTTGAGAATCAGATTAACAAGAAGGTGAAGTGTCGGAGAACTTATAATGGGTTGGAATTTTGTAACAAGGATTTTGATGGCTTCTGCAGACAACATAGTATTGAGAGGCACATGACGTGTGCTTATACTCCACAGTAAAATGGAGTAGCTGAACGCATGAATAGGACTATCATGGAGAAAGTGTGTTGTATCTTGGATGAGAGTGGCTTGGGTGAATAGTTCTGGACTGAGGTGGTTAACACAGTTGTATATCAGATCAACAGGAGTCCCTCATCAGCTTTAGATGGCAACATTCTTGAAGAACTATGGTTGGGAAGAAAGCCTGGTTACAAGCATCTTAGGAGATTTGGTTCATTGGTCTATGTCCATGTAGATCAAGGGAAGTTGAAACCAAGAGCAATGAAAGGGGTTTTCATTAGCGTGGTGTTTGTGGAAGAAAAAGTCTACAAAGATCTGAAAAGAGTGTTTCTGCGACAGAAACAGAGCTGCAGAATTCGACTGCAGGTGGAGCATCGATCGACACACTTGCGAATGTCGATCGACGCGAGATCAAAAAGCATGTCGTTCGACACGAACCCCATGTCGATCGACACGCTTCGTCTGTTGATCAACAGACAGAGTCTGAGACTGCAATTCCGGTTTTTGAAGACCAAGGAGAAGGTTCGTATTCAGGTGGAGTTGTGGGAGGTCCAATTTCAGATGATATACCTCAGATGATTACAGATTGACTCGGGATCGGATAAGAAGAGAGTCAAAGCTTCCTGCGCATCTAAAAGACTATGATTTGGCAAGTTTTGCCTTAATAGCTGCTGTTGAGATGAGTTCTGAAGAACCAAGAGATTATCAGGAAGCAATTGAAAGTAGGGATAAAACTTTCTGGAATGGAGGTATGGATGAAGAAATGAGTTCTCTAGAGAAGAAAAAGACCTGGAGGCTAGTCAAAAGGCCTCAAGGAAGAAAAGTAATTGGTTGCAAGTGGGTATACAAGTTGAAGCCAGGTATACCAGGGATGGAAGAACCGAGGTACAAGGATAGGTTGGTAGCCAAAGGATACTCTCAGAGAGAGTGTATTGACTATCAGGATGTGTTCTCACATGTTGTGAAGCATGTCTCAATCAGGTTTCTTCTATCGGTTACAACGAGTTTAGATCTGCAATTGGAGCAGCTTGATGTTAAAACTGCATTTCTTCATGGTTTGATTGAAGAAGAGATCTATATGGAGCAGCCAAAAGGTTTTGTGGTTAAGGGAAAGGAGGACTATGTATGCTTGTTGGAGAAAGAACTGTATGGACGTAAGCAAGCTCCAAGACATGGGAACAAGTGCTTTGATCAATTTGTAGTGAGTCATGGATTCAAGAGAAGTGAGTATGATCACTGTGTCTACATAAAGGAGAGTAAAGGTAAGGGTTTCATATACCTACTCTTGAATGTTGATGACATGCTAGTTGCATCAAAGGATATGAAGGAGATACAAGTTGTGAAGGACTTTTTGAGTAGTAGGTTCGAGATGAAGGATCTGGTAGCTGCAAGAAGAATTCTTGGGATGGATATTGAGAGAGATCGTGAAGGTGGAGTTCTCACCTTGTCTCAATCTGGTTACATCAAGAAGATTGTTTAAGTATTCAATATGGATGAATCAAGATCAGTTTCGACGCCTATTGGATCACAGTTCAAGTTGTCTGCAATCAGGGATGATGAAGCTGAGACAATTATGGAGAACATTCCATACTCCAATGCTATTGGAAGCATTATGTATGCGATGTTGGGAACGAAATGTGATCTGGATTATGCAGTTGGCTTAGTCAACAGGTTTATGAGTAAGCCGTGCATGGTACATTGGGATGCAGTGAAGTGGGTACTAATGTATTTGAAGGGTACTCAGGATTTGAAGATTGTGTTCAGGAAGAACAAGGAGTTCAAGGTTGAAGGCTTTTGTGATTCGGATTTTGCATCGGATCTGGACATAATCAGATCGATTACTGGGTATGTTTTCACGGCTGGTGGAAGCGTTATCAGTTGGAACTCGAGTCTTCAGCATGTTGTCGCGTTGTCTACAACTGAGGCAGAGTATATGGCATTGGTAGAAGCTGTGAAAGAGGCGATTTGGTTAAGAGGTTTGGCTGAGGAGTTTGGTTTCAAACAAGATTCGGTGGAGATCTGGTGTGATTCACAGAGTGCGTTGAGCTTAGCCAAGAACAATTTCCATCATGAGCGAACGAAGCACATCAAAAGGAGGATGCATTTCATCAGGGATATAGTTTCTTCAGTTGAAGTGAAGCTGTCGAAGATCCCGACTGAGAGGAATCCGGCTGATATGTTGACGAAGTTTCTTTCGGTGGAGAAGTTTGAGAAGGCTTTGAGCTTTCTCGGTCTAGAAGAGCACTAAGGTGCTGGAACTGTCTGGAGCTACACATGTTTGCAAGGATAAAGGAGTCATACTTGGAAGTGGTTGTCATCAAGGTGGAGATTTGTTGGGCTTTGGTGATGAAAATCATTAGTTATGACTTAGCCCACGACTGGGTATGTCATTTAAGAACGGACTTGTTTCTATTGGGATAAGGTTTAGTTTAACCTACTTATACTTGTAATAGACTTAGTATATAAAGCTAAGCATGTGGGATTAGGATAAGCCGTAATCTCAAAATCAGAGAGATAGAGAGAAACCCTAATAGCTTGTAATCTGTGGCTGTAGTGGATTACTGGAAGCTCCAGGCCGAGACGTAGGATCACACATCATGATCTGAACTCGTTAACTCTCTGTGTCTTTTACTTTATTGCTCAAACAAACAAATAGAAGTGAGATCCAAATCTCTACACTTATCGATGCCCCCCCCCCCCTAAAAAGCAGGAATCCTCCTAAGCTACGATTGATTCCATAAATTCAAATTAAAATTGCAATACTGTTTTCTCTAGTTGGAGGTAGATCCCAAATTTCTATAAGTTTCAAAACTGATAAAGATAACAAACCGAATCTAAACGACAACCTAGAAGTCTAGAATGCATTTCCTAGATTAGTGGCAGCTAAAGTCATAAACATTAACCAAATTAAGAGCGATAACATCAAGCTGAGATGTAGAAAGGGTGTGAAATGTTTACCTCCATCGGGTAGAGGAGAAGCTGAATTGCATTTTCTGGTGAGCTAGCTATATTTTAATAGAAAAAGAAAAGGCTTCTCAGGGAAGATTGCTTGTACGGATATATAGGAATGGAAATCGAATCTTTCGTATCTTTTTAAGATTGCGTGTACCTTTTTATAATAAAAAATAACAAAAAAAGAAATGGCACAGATTGTAAATAACTGAAAAAATTTGGACATTTTCTAAAACGTACTTCTGCTTTAATAGTATAGATAGATAAATCATCACGTGAAAAAATCCACGTTATAAAAACAATATAAATAACATTAAGTCCTTTTTGAAAAAGAAAAACCAAAGCTGTAGCATGTATATCCTTAAACGTAAATCGTTTCAACAAGTTTTCCATATATACACAAAAGAGAGAATGCATGGTGATAAATTCACTGCCCTAACCGATAAGAGCTATAACCGAAGAGCTATAACTGATAGGTTACCAACGGATCAATTTTGTCCATTCTAAGTCGTCGGTAACTACACAAAAAACGGTTATGTAATATTATAGCTGAAAACGTATGTATGATAGAAGAGAAGCAATCCAATCCACTAGACCTTTTCTGATAACTTAGGTTTTCGGATCTCGAGGGACCACCGACTCCGACCAGTAGGGACCCCATATTATTCTTGACAAGGACCACTGAGGGTCGACGCATCATCCGAATGTTCATCGACTAATCATGGACCGAGGAAGGGAATGTTAAATCCACAGAGGCCAGAAGGATTCGAACCTAAGTGGCAGAAGGGTACTATCACATCATTTACCACTAGGATACGAGCTCCTGCTTCAATCCACTAGACTTACTGTGACAAAGTATGGTCAAAGTTAAGTGTATGTTGGAATATGTCTCTCGCCAATTAAGGGATATGTTTCCTTTTCCTGCCTGTCGTATCTTCGTTAATATATGTTTCCTTTGATTCAGTTTGTATATATAACGTTGTAATCTTATTGGACAACATACAAAAAACCTTTACCCTAAACGGCTGCTCTCTTCCTCTCTACTACTGTTTTGACATGGTATCATAGCCTATTTCATCTCTTTTCCATTAAAATTTTGTGTTTGAAGCAAGCTAGGAGTGACAAACCCTACTGATTCAACTGAAACTTCTCGACCAGTTGTGAATCGTACCGAACGAAGGAAGACGATTTCACCTTATGACCTCACTTCGGCGTATAATCCAGGTTTGATTATCTCTTATCCGCTTCTCAATGGACGCAACTACGATGAATGGTCGTGTTCTTTCAAGACTGCTCTTGAATCAAGGATGAAGTTTGGATTTCTCGACGGAACAATCCCTAAACCTGGAGACGATTCACCAGATTTTAAAGATTGGACTCCAATCAATGCTCTATTGGTTTCATGGATAATAATGACTATCGACCCCGAGATCCGGTCGAACTTGTCACATCGACCTGTGGCGCGAGAATTTTGGGAGCATATCCGGAAGAGATATGCAGTGAGCAGTGGCCCTAAGAATCAACAGATCAAATCCGATGTCGCGAATTGCAAACAGGGAAATCTCTCTGTTGAGTCTTCCTGTGGGAAGTTGACAAATATTTGGGACAGTGTTGCTAGCTATCAACCACTACGGGTGTGCAATTTTGGAAGATGCATCTGCGATTTGGCTTCACAGCAAGAACAAGACAGAGAGGATGATGGAGTACAACAATTCTTCTATGGTCTCGATTTACAATTTGTTTGGATCGGTAAGATAAAATCTTAACTTGCGTGGTCCTTTACAGGGCTTGGAGGAGGTTTAAACCTGGTCCGACAAGAAGAAGACCTATAAAGGAACAATAGAGCGCGAGAAGACAAAAGTGAGATCTCTGCTTTTGCGGTTCAGACTCGCTCTCGTTATGTAGATTCCCGTAATAAGGGCAGGTTTGGCGATGATAGGATGGTCGTGTGTACCCACTGTAACCGAACATGACACGAATCTGGCAATTGTTTTGCTTTGCACAGTTATCTTGAATGGTGGGAAGATCATGCAAAGACAAGGTTAACCCCTGTTTGTGGACGAGGAAGAGGAGGTTACAACAATGGAGGCTCGGGTCGTTGTGTTCTCAGGGGACATCTCGTGCCAATGCAGTTGTGGCCCAAGCTTCAGGTTCAGTCGATCATGCGAATTATACCATCATAGATCGCGACCGTGACGCTATTTCCGGACTTAGAGATGAACAGTTGAGAACGGCGACCACATGGGTCAATGCTCGATGTAATACCCTTTCTCAAGTTAATGTCAACGGGCAGATTACAAGTCAACGGAAAGTCATTGGATTCCATTTTGGTAAATTTGGAAGCTCGAGGGTATTTTAGTAAATTCACCAAAAGTGAAGACGGGAAGATTTGATGGGCCAAGTGATCTTATTTTATTTAAAAATATTTCTTAGAAGGCGGATAGTGCTGAAATAATAATTTTGGAGGCTTTACGGGCTGTTGGAAATGGAAACCGACAAAACCGAGAAAAAGATGGAAATGCCTCTAAAGTGCTCCGATAATTATGAAATTTTGACCACAGCTCTATTAAATTATTTATGAGTTTGGCTAAAATTATTTGGCAAGATTTTACTCCTGGATTAATATATAATTTTTGGATTATTAAGGAGTAATTAATAGCCAAAATTTTAAAATAAAATTATGTGGGCTTGGAGGTGGACTAAGGAAGCGTGGGCTGAGATATGGATTGTTATTGAGCCTTAAATCAAGCCCAGTAATGAGAATGGGCCACAAAATCTTT